>VWZI01005546.1:165587-322756 GCA_013396835.1 Psilopogon haemacephalus
TTGCTCTAATATGTGAATAAAATGGAAATCCACAGACATTTAAGATTCTGTTGAACAGCCCCTCCTCAGCGCTTCATGGTAGTCTTAAAACCACACACTATGGATCTCAGGAGAAATAGAAAAGATCTTTCCATAGGGTTTTGCAAATAAACATTTGAATTAAAATAGTTTCAATTAGAAGCCAGATTTTTTTTTTATTGTACCTACAACATTGTCAATCCACATATCCAAGTAAAATAAATCAATAGAATACTTGGAGCAGAGAGAATTATTTTGTTTTATTATAAGATTTTATTATTTCATTTTAATATTTTATTATAGTATAGTATAGTACATTATTTATTCTTTTACAGCAACAAACCTTGTGCTAAACTTATTAAGGAAACAAACTGTGACTGAAACAAGAATATTATTTGCATTTTAGCATGTGGTGATGATACTGTAGTGGTAAATGAAATAGTACAATTCAACATAAAGGGCTCTTTAATCTTTAAGGATGAAAATCTATGCAGCAATAATTCATTATCCAGGTTATAAATCATAGCTGATAACCACTTTTATTTTTGTACAAAATGAGGAGTGATACAGATTATTGTATTTGGAGAAGCAAATCCTCTAATGAAAACAAAAAATCTACTAAATTCTGAGTTTCTCTTACATATTCTGGATTTTCAAGTAAATAACTGCCTGGTTCCACATAGTTAATTTTCTTCCCTACTCCTCAAAACTCACGTGTTGCATAGAAGATTTTAATTTCTATTTCAAATCCTGTATTAAAAGTGAATTAAAAAAAGTAAGTCCTTGTAAACCAGACCTGTAGGCTTGCCAGATTTGCTCTTATTTTCAGAATTCTAACCAATGAATTCTTCACTTTGGACTGTAATTCTATGAACCTGCACAAAAAAAAAAAAAAAAAAAAAAAAAAAAAAAAAAAAAAAACTGCAATTAGCCGCACGGCTGAAAATCTGTGTTTACAAGGTTTCCCACAGTTTCTTCATGTCTGGACTAGGTGACCTTGAGTGGTTCCTTCCAATCTAATGCATTCTATGATTCTCCAAGTTTCCTCACACAGAAGTTCTCCTAAAGTTTAGGTTTCTTATAAGAGTGGGTCTCCCTTCTGTAGGAGGAAGCAGTGAATGGTTTATTTGTGTTGTTCCCATTTGATTTGCATGTTTAAATGGTTCAAAGAGAAAAGTATTTAAGTGTTTTGCTAACTATGGGCTTCCCCAAGTCCATTAACAGCAGGAAGCTTACAGCTTAAAATAAATAGTGGAAGAAAAGAGGAGAATTTGAAAAGATTTCTAAAAGCAAACCTGAAATCTCACCAGGACCATCTGTGGCTAAGTTTTAATCAAAAACTGTTCTGCTAATGGTTCTGTGTGTTAGGCAGTTAATGCTTCCAAAAGAGTGAAAAATGTACATTTTCAGAGGAGTCTGGAAAGGCAAAGCATAGCTTGTTTTCAGTAGTTTAATTAGGATACTAAATTCTGTAATACCACAAGTGTGACTCCTGTAATTGGCAGTGTTTCCAGTACTACACTACCAGTGAAAAGATAGAACTAGCTGGACAGTTGCACTGCAAACCCTGCATTAATCTGTACCTGCAACTGTTAGCCTGTACCTTTGAATATCCAGTCCTGGGGAATGACAAACATTAAAAGGTAATTGCTATTAATTCTGTGGTAAACACGAATCTTCTCTAAGTAAAACACACAGCACAGCACAGCATCTCCCTGGCACTTAAGACACTCACGCCTCCTGCTCTGTTTGAGGCTGCCCTCTTCTGGGTAATCTGCTTTTTGACTTGTTCAGCTCTGTGGTTCCATCTCCTGCGGGGTTCACAAGAAAAGAAACAACACAGATCAAATTAAGTATTTGAAGCACATGGAAAAGCTGTCAGTATGAACCTGACTTCCAAAGCAGGGCAGGTTCCCTTGTGATGAAACACACAATGGTTCACTGTAATTTGCTCCCTGGTAATTTGGCCTCTCATCAAGTCACACTGCATTTATATTGGCAAAAATTTGGGGATTATGGTAAATGGAAGTTAGAATAATTCTGACACAGTTACTGTGCTCCACTCAAATTTTTTTATCCTATTAATTGCCTAAAGTCAGCACAGAGCATTACCATGAAAACACTGTCATGACCAAACAATGAAGCATCCCTTTTCCTTTAATAAAAAGTGCCTATTCCCCAACTCTACCTTGTGAACAGTTACAGAGACACTGCAAATTACCTCCAACAGCTCTGATGTGCTATAGTGATAAAATTCCAGTGACAGGACAATGGGCAATGGGTGCAAGCTGGAACATAGGAGGTTCCACGTGAACATGAGGAAAAACTTCTTCACTGTGAGGGTGACAGAGCTCTGGAACAGGCTGCCCAGAGAGGTTGTGGAGTCTCCTTTTCTGCAAACATTCAAAACCTGCCTGGATATTTTCCTGTGTGATCTGCTCTAAGTGGTCCTGCTCTGGTATGAGGTTTGGAATGGATGATGCTTCAAGCTCCCTTCCAAACCCTAACATTCTGCGATTAAGATAAAGCTACTTCTGTTTAGATTCCTACTAATTAGGGAAACCAAACCCAACCAAACTTCCCTACACAGGACTCTAACTGCATTACCACCCAATCACCCCATACTTCCAGGCTTCCTCAAGTACTATATTTAACAAGGAAAAGGGATGGAATGGGCACAGATTGTAGTATTTTCAGCTTGAAGGCTTCCAGTCATTTTCATTTTTCAGTCAGCCAGCTTTGACAGAATCCCAAAATTTCTTGATCACATTATTAAAAAAAAAAAACAAAACAAAAGACCATAAAATAACATCTCCTCTTTTATTTTCTAGAGGAAAAATCCACTTTTGCAGATCTATCACAAGAGCATATGGTGCCATAAGCTCATGCAAAAATCTGCAGACATCCAGATAAATTTCAAACAGTGCGTATTCTTATCCTGCTTGGAATATTTCTGCTCATCATAATTCATGACTGTTAGTAAGGCCTCAATTACTGCACATAAATTCCAAAATATATGGGGCATAGAAAGCTCTTTAACCCAACAAAAAAGGCATAACAAGAACTGATGACTGAAAATAAAACCCAGACAAATTCAAAATCAGAAAGAAGACCTTTGGTTTGTGTGTTTTTAATGGTGACAGTAATTGAACAAGGAACCTGCTAACAAGGGAAGTGATGGATTTTTTTACTGCTATTTTTTAAGTAATTTGATGTCTTCAAGAGTTAACCTTCTTGCTAGGAGCTTTATTACAACGAAATGAAAGCTCTTGGGATCTGTATTGGAATAATGTTAAGAAAGTATTTTTTTATACGTATTTTAATGTTAAAAAGTTATAACACATGACCTGATGATTACATCTTACTGTCTACTGGAAATACACTTCTTAAGCAGCTATGGTCTGCATCAACAACTGTGACTATGTGGACATATATCCTATGTGAGCTGGAAACAATGTGATTATAAAAGGGTCTATTTTCTGAGAGTTAAGGACATCCAGTGTTATGTTAGATTAATTAAAAATTGCCTTAAAGAGCCTTACTCTAAAAAAAAACAGCAAAAAATATGTAAAAGAATGCAAAGCAGAAGGGTTAAACTAACTGAACTTCTCTTTTAGCTTTGGCTTGTAAATATACCTAATTTCCAGTATTCAGAGAAAAAAAACAAATCATAGACTGGTTTGGATTGGAAAGGACCATAAAAATCATCTAGTTTCAACCACTCTGCCATGGGCAGGGACACCTCCTACCAGGCCAGGATGCTTAAGGCTCCATCCAGCCTGGCTTTGAACATTGCCAAGCTCAGAGCCTCTACAACTCCTCTGGGCAACCTGTTCCAGTGCCTCATCACCCTCATGGGGAAGAATTTCTTCATCATGTCCATTCTAAATCAAGTTTCTTCCAGTTTGAAGCTATTACCCTTTGTCCTGTCACTCCATGCCTTTGTAAAAACTGCTCTATGTATGTATACATGGAGACATTTACCACTGGAAGCCTAGAAGTACATAAATCAGAGCTTGTGTTGCAAATCTCACAGTTCTCAAAAGGCCACAAAATTAAGCATGCAGCTCTTTTGACCACAAAAGAGTCCAAACCTCAGCTGTGTATTATAAACAGAAAGGCAAACTGATTTCATAAACAAGTTTTTTCATCGTAACCCACATGGATTGATCCTGAAAAGATCCAAGCTTTAAGAATTAACATCAACTTTTCCAGGAGATTAAAGAATTTTAAAGAGGAATAAGAAATCAAACATACCAAATGAGACACAACTTACTAAATCAAGACAGTAAGTAGAAAAATGTTGCAGTAAGAAAGATGGAACATTCAACTCACCATCTGATGGGCCAGTTCCATGTGCATTACAACTCATAGGAGATGAAAATGGACTCATCTGGCAAGTTCCTGTTGTTGGTGAGTAGTTTAGATTTTTCTTTTTGGTCTTCAAAGGTGTTGCATCAGGTGGCTAGAATGTAGCAAAACCCAAAGAATCTTAGATGAGTGTTGGCTGAAAATATAGAAGTACCTGGTCCATTACCCTTCTGATAATTAAATGCACTCTGGCCTCTACCTTTGACAGTAAGGTTACATCTTGCACTCCAAACCAGAAAAGCCTCTGCACATTTATTAGCTGATCATATTTTTCTACCTAAATTCCTAACTTTATCCCTATTCCCATTTATGGAAAGCTCCTAGTTTTCACAAAGCATCTGGTTTCCAGAGATTTAGGTGTTCTGGCATGAACACCTGATTTTTTTTTTCTGCTTGGGTTATTTTTTTAAGCAGTCAAAATATGGCATTATTTTTCTTACAGTACTGAGAGTTTAAAACACATAAACTATAACCACCTATTTTAACATTTTTTGTCAAAAGATAGTTATTTCTAATTATTTCCTAAACAAATGGCTGTGTTGGGTTAATGCCTGAACTTGATGATCTTAAAGGTCTCTTGCAGCCTAAATGATTCTCTGTTAATTTAAAAAAAAAAAAAATCCAAATGAGTCCCTTAAATCCAAATTTTGTCTCTGGACCAAATGGGGATTTTAAGATGTCTAATGATATAAAAGGAGTTAGCTAATAATGTGAAAGGAATTCTGCAGGGAAGTTTTCAGAACTAGACTGCAATCCTGAACTATTCACTGGGATTATCTAGACTGGATGCTGAATTACAAACTAGGATTCTCTCTGCACTGATAAGATAAAAAACAAGCCAAAACCACAGTTTGCACATAAAGGGCTCCTAGTAACAACTCTATTGCCAGTAAGAAGTCTAGCAGCTTTAAAAAGACACAATAAGGGATATTTTGTGCAAAACCACATTTTCCAGTCCCTTCCAGCATCTGCTCAAGGGCAAAGAAGGTCTAAATGCAGTGAAACAGATACTTTTTCCCTATGGTTTAGTGAATTTTTTTTTCTCTTGGAAACACAGTATCAAAGCCAATCCTAAAAAAAAAATTTTAAAAAATTCTTAATTAAAAAAATTTGCTACAATCACAAGGCTTTGAGTTTGGAGAGCAAATCAACTTCTCTATGTTTTTACACCTGTAGCAAGCATAGGAATGTCTCATCTAGTTCACAACCACCACCCTTTCCTACCAGTTTCAGCCTCACGCCACCTGTAAAACCATCCAACATTTGTCTTCATGTCATTCATAACAGTCACTCAGTTTCCCATGGTATTTCTTCATTGAAGCTTTATTGTAGATGATTATTCTGTAATCTCTTTAAGTTCCAGTTATTATTCCATTTATTAAGGTTAGAAAAAGTGTAATAGTTAAGAGTATCAAATTGTTTCAGTATAATGAATGAAATACAAGGTGAGGATCTGGGGTTTAGATCATTAAAAGAATGCAGAATACATAACCTAAACTGTGAGGAAAAAAAACAAAACAAAGAAATCAGACAAGATGCTATTTGCACTTTGGTGCATATTAATTTGAAACTGCAGTGGAAAAAAATTCATTTATTCTCTTTTCATACTTAATCATATGTTGTCCTACTTTGCTGGAATAAGAACCTTTATAAAGCAAAATAAACAGCATAGGCTTCTCCTGCATACTCTAGGCAAGGAGTCTACTGGAGGGGCATCATTGTGAGCAAAGACAGTGTGAGCTCGAGTGTGGTGCAGAACAGAAAGACAACTCTTGAGAAATCCTGAACCTCAAAGGTTTCATGTCTCACAAATATCCCCAGGAAAATTAAACTACAGTAATTTTAAATCTCCAGGAAAATTAAACTACTGTAATTTTAAATCTCAAAAGAGGTGACAAAAAGCAGCATTTTTAATGTAAATAAGTTGGTTCACCAGATAATGTGTGAAAGCCACAAGCTGTATCAGGATGTGGAATAAGAGCCAATCATGTGCCCAGGTGGCTAAAAAGGCAAATAGCATCTTGGCTTGTATCAGCAATTGTGTGGCCAGCAGGAGAAGGGAAGTGATTGTCCCCCACTACTCAGCAGTGATGAGTCTATGCCTTGACTACTGGGTTCAGTTTTGGACCCTTCACTACAGGAAAGACTCTGAGAGGCTGGAGCGGGTCCAGAGAAGGGCAATGAAGCTAGTGAAGGGTCTGGAGAACAGAAGTGGTGAGGAGCAGCTGATGGAACTGCCTGGAGAAAAGGACACTGAGGGGAGACATTCTGGCTCTCTGCAACTTCCTGAACGAGGTTTGAACCAGGTGGAGTTGGTCTCTTATCACAAGCAGCAAGTTACAGACCAAGAGGAAATGGCCTCAAGTAGCACCAAGGGAGGTTTAAGTTGAATACTAGAAGAAACTTCTTCACTGACAGGCTCCTCAGAGAGGCAGCTGAATCCCCATCCCTGGAGGTGTTTAGGAGAGGCAGAGATGTGGTGCTGAGGGATGTGGTTTAGTACCATACTGGTTGAACTCAGTGATCCTTTTTTTTTTTTTTTTTTCCAACCAAAGGGATTCTGTGATTCCATATAAAAAAAAAATCTCCATTATTTGCTTTCAGTTTCTTCACTGCAATATTATTAAATTCCTCTTCATTGTATTTGCAACGTTCAGTCAGGTTAAAGAATGCTGCACATCACCTTTAAGTGAAATAATAACAGTAAAGTAATGATGCCACTTTAGTTATTTTTCATGTCATCAAACCTCTTCTCTAACAGGGAGAATCTCTGATCTGCTTACACTTTCAAGGTATTTTTTCCTACTTGAACAGCAGCCACCACCATATTTCTAGGTATGAACTAAGACTCCTGTAAGCAGCTACCTGGAAAATTGACTATAGTACTTAGAAGGACAGTAGTTACTTGGCACTAAGAACTTCTCTTCCATGAAGAGCAGTCTTAGCCTAGCCATGTATTTTTAGTATATGATTTAAACATTGCAACATCTAAACTCACTCATTTCTGATCTGGTTAGCTCAGGCATGCTCTGGATAGCCTGACCAGTGGAGGAATGAGGGTCTCCTGAATAACAGTAAAGAAATTGAAGAAACAGCAATGGCTGTGGCAGAGCTAAACCAGATCCTTCACACAAGTCACGTGCTTAATACTTACACTCCTTCTAGAATGTTATTTAACTATGCTACACTTGACATCTTTAACGTGTATCTGTTAAGAGACCTTGTATGAACTAAAATGCTAGTGCAAAACTACATTATTGAGATTCCAGTCAAAGCTGGCATCATTCAGGTGGGCTTTTGTGAAGATTTTTGCTGCACAAGAAGCTGAATGCAGGTAGCAATCAAGTGACTTCCTTTCTGACAGGAAGGAGGCAGGGAAGGAATCACTTTAGGGCAGAAAAAGACCTGTGTGTAATTTCAACTGGACCACTCATCTACAAAAAATATTTCTACAGCCTAAGAAACAGATGCAAAATTACAGTCACAGCTGCATTCAGAGAACAAGTTGGGTAATGGTACACTAAGCTGCTAATTAAATTGCTAATGATTTTTTTTTAGTGCCACTGAGGTATTTTGCCACCTTTGTTTAAATTTAAAAAAAAAAAAAAAGTATCCAGATTTTTTTTTTCAATTTGAAAACTTCTATTTTGCTAAATACCAGTGGGGCCTCCAAATATGTGCTGCATAGAAACAAATCTCTTCAAAAGGACACAGACATGGAGATCTATTAGAAGCTCATTTGCTGACCAGTTATTTCTCTCTACTCCAAATTGTTCCTGCCTTTAAACACTGCCATCCTCACAAGCTCCTCTGTGTTGATGTCTGCAGCAACACCCACTGCTGGTAGGAGCAGATAATAAACAGACATATGTCAGGACACGCTGGTACTGAGACTATGCTAGAGCTGCATTTACCAAAAAAATAATAGCAACAGTACAATTTTATTTTTATTGTGATAACTGTGGTGAAATTTATCTCAGTGCTAGTTCTTTATTGTTTCATTATGCTAGATTAGCTGAGGGAGGTAATTACATCCTTGACACAAAAATGCCTTTAATGTTTTCATTTCAATTTTGCAGTTTATAACATGCATATTACAGCTTTATCATAATTCCATATTGTTACGTGCACAATTAACATGGCAGAACATTTGCTTCCAGGATAATGGAGCTAATTCCTAATAAATTATTTCACCTAGGATCTTAACTCTTTCAGCTCTGGGGGTAAATAGTGATGGCAATAAAAAAAGAAACATGCACATTTCTCCGTTATTCATGCATTATTCATACCTAAAGCCAGGCAGTTCTGGGACAATAGAATGCAATCAATTTTATACTAATATTTTCAGCAGTTTTTTGTGTTGTTAAGATTTTTCTAGGCAACAGCCAATCTGTAACAATCTAAACGCAGCTATAATGCAGTGTCATGTTTATAAACACGTGTACATAACACACACTCATATATACATATAAATATATAAAAGTATAAACAAACAAACAAACAAACAAACAAACACACTGTCCAGGTGATTCCATACACCAAAATATGCTTACATTATCTTTTTTAACAGCATCCAACTTTAATGCTCTCTTAACCCTGCAAGAGAAAAAATATGGACAAGTGTTACAGTCATTTGGACACAAAGATTTCTGGTATTAAGGTCCAGATTTAGTAATTTTAAAGACATTTTCTTTTATTGCAGTTTTAAAAATATTATACAAGGAAACTAATCTCACCCCAAATAAATAGATTAACTGATTAAAACCCTGCATAACAAAAACATTGCTTGTTTAGAGGGATAAAATGTTTGCACAAGACAATTCAACTCTTCATTTTATACCAGAGATAAAAATCAAGACATTCGAAGCGAAATTGCTCTGCAAGTTTGTCTTACTCATAAAAAGCCAAGAACAAATGCAAAAAGCAATATCATTTACGTACCTTCTGATCAAGGGTTGAAAGTATTTTTTGCCATTAGTCGAAATAATGCATCAGGCATTTCAAACACAGGTACAGCCAAGGTGAAAAAAGTAGTTCTTCCCATCATTTTTGCTCTTAACATGATTCAGTGCTAGCAGACTACGACTTAACTGGGGAACAGATGCTCTATGTCTTTACAGGTCCCCAAACCATAAGAAACTATTTGCTAGTCTTCTTCACTATACTGATTCAGGAACATGCCAAGCTCTCTCTGCAAAATCTGCTCTGCTGAACTGGATGCCCAGCTGTTAATGGCAACGCTGGAAGAGGAAAGCTGAATATTTATAATACTTTATATCGTACAGCTGTCTTCTAAAGAGCAGTCATCAAAATTTTATTGAATGCAGGCTAAATGCTCAAAGGAAAGAAAGGTCAACATAAATTAAGACTATTTCTCCCAGAGACAACTGAAACTTTTTAAGCACATTCCTAAATCTTAACAATAGTTTCAAGCATTATATAAAACGAGGGGGGGGGGAAAGTTAAAGTCTTTCTAAGAACAGTCCCCAGGAAACATTGAGATTATGACAAATCACACAAGATTTAGGAAAAACATCATATTTCAAGCACTTAGTTCAATTTTAATCTCAGAAAAACTATGTTTGGACTTGAATTAAGATGACCTGATTCCAAACAGATTTTTTTTTTAATGTTGGTATTATTCCAAAACTGTAAATGAAAATACTGGAAAAATAGGATGAAAACACAACTATAATTCAGCCGACAATCCTATCTGAATTTTTACAGCTCTCTCTGTAACAAGAAGGAACAGGGAAGTATTCTACCTTAAAAAAGACAAGTAAACTGGCAACATTTAAATTAAAAAAAAGAAAGGCTGTGAAATGCTTGCCAAAGGGCAGCCAAAGCTGTTAACCGTTTGATGGAATTCTTTACAATGTATTTCTTTTTGTTAAATAGAAATCTATATTGCTTATGGAATGCAGACTCCATTACATCTTGCAACCCAGTGGCAGCAGAGAAATGTTCTATTCATTAATCCATCTCCTCTGAAAGGATGCTCTAGGGGCCAATGTGTTTGCATGTTATACTAAGGCATGTTACGATGGAAGTTTTTATGATGGGCTTCACAAGATGCTGGAAGTCAAAGTAAAGCAGAATCTGGACTCAACATAGCTGTAGGACAAAGATAAATGAGAAACGACATGAAAATCCTTCCTACTGAATTATAAATATTTAGAAAACTTCTTATAAAGTTGTGAACTAGTCAGGACTACGTTCTTTAAAGTCTGTTAAGTACTGTGTACATCAGTAGAGTTGCAGGCAGCCCAGATTCCTCTCTGGTGGCTGGCATACCCCCTGAAAATACCCTAAGCTACATGGCAAAGAGGCAGCCTCACTCCAGGCAAGCCCTCCACGCTGGAAGGAGCTGCACAGATGCAATTTTGTCCTCACAAGGTAAATTTTGCCTCACTTCTTGCAAGCCTTCCCAGCGGCCTGGTTTGCTTGTGGGCATATTTTTAATTATTGTATTTCTGATGCCATAATGTGAGAAGGTAAGTTTCTGACAATCATGATTCACTCTAAAGAAATTAAAATGTGCTTTTAGCCTACATGCAAAATTAATCCAGATACTTAACAAAAGACACCGTTGGCCTGAATGTCTTCTCTCAGATCCTTACAAAGATGAACATGGAGAAAAAACAATACGTGGAAGAAGAGCACCAGATTTAGTTTGTGTGTTTTGCATGGCCGGAAAAGCCTTGCTGTGATTGTGGTGTAAAATCAAATGTCAGAGTGTGAACAAGAAAAGGAGACAGAAAGATGAGGCAGTACACATCTTATTTACCTGAGTTTCCTATCCTTGAATTGAATCCAAATTTCCCCATAAGGCTTAATGAATTTTCTTGACTGCAGAATATGACGGCACATGTTTATAGCTAGGTGTACAACTTGCAATGATTATTGTGACCATAATATTTGTCGAGTTGAAGAACTACAAATTACTTCTACAACACATTGTTTCTTTATCATTCCAGGTCATATTGTCAGTTCCTTGCCAGCACTGGGAGAACTTCATTCATTTGAAAAATGCTTTGATGAAACTACTTATGTGAGGAACTGCTTAACAGCAAGAGTTTATGGTATGCAGTTTAACTTTCTACAAAGAAATTAATTTTTTAATATTGTTTTTAGGTCCATGTGCAATTACTTTTCCTTCACAACCCATCTATGAGTGAACGAAATGGTAATGGTCACATGCAGATTTAATATAAGACCCCACACAGAATCAAGTAACTTGATTATATTATTTAATTAACAATATCTTCAAAATATTGCAGTGAGGCCATTCCAGTTAGCCTTCTCTTAAGTTTCTGCTTTTACTGGGAAAAAAAAAAAAAACACCTCTATGCCATATATATTGCTTCATTTTCAAAACCTGCTAGCAAAAAAATGTCTTATTAAATGAAAAAGTAGAGAGGATACAGGATTTTATTTTTTTTTTTAAAGCTCACTGTGCAAACAGTGAGAAAGACTTAAACACCAAAGTCTTAAGCCTGTGTATTGATAAGCTTCCTGTGTACTATTATTGTACGTCATGATTACTTCAGCTGCCAGTGGACAAGATTGGTAGAAGCTGGAATCTACGTTAGCTCTAACAGAAGTTATTACTGAAGTTGCATCAAGTGCTGTAAAGTGAGACAATATCCCAAGCCTATATATAGGCAGTGTGAGTCTTCCAAGTCTCACATCATTGCTGTTTATGTTAGCCACATCATACACATTTTCTTTAATCTTCTTCAGGAGCCCACAATTAGCAAAGATACACAGGAGGACCGTCAGACTCACAGCACTACCACCCAATAAATTGCAAAGAATAGAAATATGAACTGGGTTTATTTCCACTGAGCTTGATGGGAAGCGGCATGGAATCTGTCACACCTTTGGCACTGCAGGCCTGCAACAGCTCCTAAGAGCAGCCTGCAGCACAAAGCTGGAAGTCAAAGTAAAGCTGAATCTCGACTTGACACGGCTGTAGGATGAAGATAAATACGAAAGCAGAAAACCCAGGTGGCAAATTCTGCACAGCCCATCCACGACGTGCCTCCTGCTCCCTAACCCTAACCCAACCCACGGCCTCCCCTGGTTAGGGAAGCCGG
This sequence comes from Psilopogon haemacephalus, assembly GCA_013396835.1. Lineage (NCBI taxonomy): Eukaryota > Metazoa > Chordata > Aves > Piciformes > Megalaimidae > Psilopogon > Psilopogon haemacephalus. The sequence goes on from VWZI01005546.1 coordinate 178,076, forward strand.
GAACAGACATGAAACATATAAAAAGTATCACACAAGCCAGTGGGCATCGCCCGCCCAAACTTCGTCCGGATGAGTCTCTGCCCCAGTAAGCCAGTCTTAAATATTCCCTGTCCCGTCCAAGAGCTGCAAGACGGAACTAGGAACAAAAGCCGCCCATTCCCACACGGCGGTGATCTCCTTCCCGCTCCGGCATAACTCCGGGAGCACTTTTCTCCTCTGGAAACCATCTCGGGGCCGCCGCCGGGGGGAAGTGCTCCGCCTCACAGGGGCCCTGGCTTCAGCCGTAGCCCTTCTCTGTGCTTCCCACCCCGCCCCGCCCCGCCCCGCTCCAATGGCTCCCGACGAAGACCCCTACTGTAGGGGGGTACAGCGGTGCCTCGAACCGGGCTTGCGCGCTCCGCCGCCCATACCCGATACCTACGACATTGTAGCGCCTGGAGCCGCCGCCTTCCTTTGCAGATCTCCCGCCGCAGCCGCCTCCGTGCACCGGCCAAACGCCGCCGGCTGGAAACGGCGCCGAGAGGGCGGGACGCAGCCCCGGCAAGAGGAGGTGGCGGCAGGGTCGGGCCGGGGCATACTGCTCCCGTCACCTTGCTGGCGGGCACCGGCTCGTTGTACTCCACTGCTCCCCGCCCTCGGTGCTGTGAAGCGGTAGGAGCCGGGACGGTGGTGCCCCCCGTTTTGGGAAGGTCTGTGCGAGGCCGGCTGGCGTGGGAGGTGAGGCCGAATCCGGTGTCCCCTCAGGGCTACCGCGGACGGCGATGTCTGACGGGCGGGCGAGAAAGTTGGTTCTCATCTAAGGCAGTGAGGGAGGGGGGTTAGAGTGTCTTTCGCCTGCTAAATTTTGGCCAAGGAGACTCCTACGCCCACCGGAGAGGGAAGTAGTTAATAGTCATGTGGTAGAAGTTTCCTCATTTAAGTTTACTGTTGGGTTCGGTGATTTTTTTTGTCTGCGTTTAGCGCGGATTTGGGGCTAAACCTTCTCTTGGGTGACTTGCCTTCTTTAGAGAGATTCCAGACCCACCTGGACATTATGATCCTGGGCAATCTGCTGTGAGTGACCTTGCTTAAACAGGGGCTTGGACTGGGTGATCCCCAGAGGTCTCTTCTAGCCCCTACCAGTGTGTGATTGTGTGTGAACAACGAAGTATAGAACAACTATAGCTAATGTGCTGTCTCTCTCACCCGATCACCTATACCCAGCAGAGGAAGGGCATCAGGAAAAGAAGACCTGATGGTTGACAGGAAAATGTATTTAATGAAACAACAAAACTAGTACCAATGCCTGTAGAAAGTACATAGTTGTACACAGTCCAGCAAAGGTACAGCAGCCACAAGAAACAGGAAAGCAGTCTGCAGGAGAAGAAAGAGGAGCAGGAACCCAAGCAAGAGGTTCCCTTCTCCTCAGCAAACCCTTTTATACTGAGTGTGAGAGTTATGGTCAGGGCTAGACCTGTACTCACCTTGGCTCAGCTGCCCTAGCTGATGGCAAGCTGGTAAGGGCCTGCAGCCATGCCTGGCTTGGATCCTGTCAGGCTTAAAGGTCTTTTATAACCCAAATGCTTGTGTGATTCAGGTGAGCAAGGCCTGAGCTCTTGGACTCAAAAGCTTGAAAGGCAATGGTGTGAATGAAACTCCCCTGCCTGTATACGGAGGAGAACCTCAGCCTCAGACCTGTGAAAGGTCAGTATTGTCAAATAGGGTATAACTTAATTCTTGGTAGGAAGATGTTTTTTGTTTGTTAGAATCCTAGCAGCCCAATTTGAAAGTACAAGAGGGACAGGGAACTGCTGGAGACAGTTCAGTGGAGAGTCACAAGGTTGAATAGGGGAGTGGAACATCACTCTTAGGAGGAGAAGCTGAGAGACCTGGGGCTGTTTAAGTCTGGAAAAGAAAAGACTGAGAAGGGATCTTCTCAATGCATATAAATATCTAAAGAGCAGCGGTAATCAGGATGGGCCTGGGCTCTTTTCAGTGGTGACCAGTGATAGGCCAATGGACAGCAAGCACAGACTGTAACCTAGGAGGTTCCATCTAAATATGAGTAGAAACATTGGTGTGAGGGTGCCAGAGCTCTGGAGCAGGCTAGCCAGAGAGACTATATAATCTCCTCCTCTGGAGAGATTCCAAAGCCACCTCAACATTGTGATCCTGGGCAACCTGCTGTAGGTGCCTCAGCTTTGGCAGGGGGGATTGGGCTGGATGATCCCCAGAGGTCTCTTCCAATCCTTACCATTCTGCAATGCTCTGATTTTATGAAAGCAGTAGTTCAGCTGTGCCATCCCCCCATCTCACCAAGGCCGGATAGTTCCCTTCTGTCTGTTTTGTCATTTGCTCAGTAAAAATGCCACAGCCTAAGCCGTGGGGCTGCTGGCTGTGCTGTCACTGAGCTGCTGCTCACTGGATTTCTGAGCAATGTGCTGGCAGCACGTCTTGGCAGAACTGTGGCCCATGTAAGAAATATCCCGGTAATGGGAAGTCAAAGGAGTGTAAATGAGAGTTCACATTTTATAAACTAGTTACTGGAAAATTAACATTTATTCTTCTTTTCCTCCTTGACTTTAACCCCCTTCCATTTTGTGTGTGTAACACTGGTGCTTAATTATAGTGACACCCGTTTGCAGTAACCAGACTGTATCACAGTGTCCCTGTGGGGTCCTTCTAATGCCAGTGTAATATTAAAGTGTCAGGCAGGCGGTCTGTGTATTATAAATAGAGTACTTCATCCATGATAAGCGATTATTATCATTCTTTCCCAAGTGTAAAAGACCTATATAACTCAAGAAGGTGCAAGTGATTTAGGCCTCCTGAGGAAAAATCCAATGAGTCCTGAAGGGGACCCTATGATGTCGCTGTCTTGTTGCCTGAACTCAAGATATTCAATCTATTATACTGGGATATATTTTCTGAAGTCAACATTGGTAACATAATATGAGAGGCTGTTAGACCAACAGTACAACATGATTTACAGTCCCTCTGTGATGGCCTTCTAAAAACCTTAATCACCCTTGGTAAAAGCAGAAGACTGCTGTTAAAGTTCACTGGCCGTTGGTGAGCAAACAGTATTAGTTACTGCTTTGAGTTGTTTTAGTAAGTTGGAAAAAATGCTTTTTTTTTTTCCATTCATTTACAGTTTTGTGGGTACAATTATTTGGGGTTTTGTGCCTTAGACTTAAGGTACAAAAGTTTAAATTGTGTGAAGTACATCCTTAGCTTCAGACTTAGGTATTTCTGTTAATTTGTAGATTCATAGAATGGCTTGGGTTGGAAGGAACTTTAAAAACCATCTAACGCTAACCACATGACATGAGGGACACTTTCCATTAGACCAGGCTGCTCAAGGCCTCGTTCAGCCTCCACCTCCAGGGAAGGGGCATCCAGAAACTACCTGGGCAACCTGTTCCAGTGTCTCACCACCCTCTGTAAATAATTTCTTCTCCTAATATCCAGTCTAAAGGTTCCTCTCTTTCAGTTTCAATCCACTCCCTCTTTTTCTAACTCTAGAAGCCCAAGTAGAAAGCTTTCTTATATGTATAAGTGTGAAAACAGAAAACAGAGTTTATTCCACTGTGTGCTACACAGCATAAAAAAGCATGTAATCAGTTTAATAATTATTATTTCACTTGTTTTTAACATTGAATGTTATATGGTGTTTATGACACAACACTGTCTTTGGTGAAACTGTATAAAACTGCCCTGTTTTCTAGCCTTGGAAATATGAAAGTAAGCTTTTGAGGGAAGAAAGAATTTCTGACACACAATTTAGTATAAACCTGCTCACATGTAGTTTTCACTGTAAGACAAAGGTGGTAGTTTTTACTCTGTTGTTAACACTAGGAAATACCATAAAGAATCCAACATGACATGAGCCAGTTGTGAGCTCTCTCCAATGAGGTAAGTGCTACATCCATTTTTGATAAGATTAGTCCTTGTCCCCCACCCTTTAGCTCTTACTGAGCCTTGATCAGATCCCCTCTCAGGCTGCACATCTCTAGGCTCAACAGCTCCAGGTCTTTCAGCCTTTCCTCCTCAGAGATGCTCCAAGACCCTCAGTATCTCAGTAGCCTCCACTAGACTCTCTGCAGTAGTTCCTCGTCTCTCTTGAAGGATAATTTGTGCTAGTCTGTGTTTTAGAGGACAAAACAGATTGTGCTAGTTTGAATTAATTGGAGGATTTGAATGAGAAATTGGACTATAGGCTATAGACTAAAGAAAAACACTGATGATGATACTTCACTCATAGCTTTGCTGAGAAAGAAAAGAAAAATGTTTAAGCGTTGTAACCCAAATATAGATAAGTCAGACCACTTTGGGCTGTGGCTGCTTTTAATGGCTCTTTCTCCCTGCCTTTCGTAGCTGGATCTGAATAATTTCACTAACTTCTTTCCTGCTTCTAATCCCCCTGGGCTGATCTACCTTCTCCTATCTGCTGCATAAAACAGATGGTGAGATAAGATTGGGGATAGGGGGAAGGTGGTAGAGGTGGTTAGAAACCCCCTCTTAGGGACTTTGCTCTTTGGGAGGGGTGTGGTGATTCTCTATTACCTTTTTACTATATACATGTATCTGTAAATATCTGTTATATATTGTAAATATCTGCTTGTATATTGTGCAAAGCTGTAAATACAAAGCTTCATTTATTAACTTCCAGATGACTGAGTCCTAGCCTGGGTTATTTCAAAGTGTGGGGGAGTGGGGAACTGCCAAACCGCCATGTAGATGCATTATTAAACAGATAAGACAGTAACAAATTGTAACTGGAATTTTATTCTTCATAGGATGGCAAACAGTCCTGAGAGTCACACATCCCTGTCTCTTCAGAAAGTCACACGCTCAGAAAGTTCTCAAGCAAAGAAGTCCCAGCATGCAGAAGAAGCAATATTCTACATGAACTGCCGAGCAGCTTATCTAGCTGTTTTGAAAAGCAGCTTAGAAAACATTAAATCAAAAGAACAACTCACTTTAGGTAAGGATTAGTTGGGTTTTTTTCTCCATAACTTGTGTGTGATGATTACAGCGGGTAGTTTGCAAACAGCACTCAGCAACTGAATAGTGAGATCGTCCCACATGAGTAAACCGATGGAATGAATTTACAGTAGTTTTCATAGAATCACAAGGAGTGATGGTTTTAAACTAAAAGAGGGGAGATTTGGACTAGAACTAAGAAAAAAAAATCACGCTGAAGGTGGTGAAACACTGGCCTATGTTGCCTCGAGGTGGTAGATGTCCCACCCCTGGAAAAATACCAGGTCAGTTTGGATGGGGTTCTGAGAAATCAGCTCTAGTTGCAGATGTCCCTGCTGACTGCAGGAGGTTGGACTTGAAAGGTCCTTCTGACCCAAACGAGCTGATGGTTCTGTGATTGCAGACCTCTCGTACATCTTCAGTAAATTCTGACAATGCTCAAATGAGTGATGGCAGTGTTTAAGCCTCCTTTGCTTTGCCACATTTGACTGACATTCCACACCGTAAAATACTTGGAGACTGGCCTTGTGAAATTTAATCTCTCGGAGTTTTACTTATTCATGGATGGTAGCTTCATATCCTGTGTTGTAAAATTACCTAAAGTAATTAGCAGAATCAAGGTGCAGTCTAACAACTTTCAGAAATGCAAACTTGGGAGGCGTGTAGGGTATGGCAGGTGCTGACTTTGCCATCTAAAAGGACAGAATTGTATATTTGAAGGATACTTTGTTTAATGTAAGTGAATGCTGTTGCTATAGCAGCATTTGCCAGCAGGTTTAAGGATGTGATTGTCCCCCTCTACTTGGCATTGGTGGGGCCACACCTCAAGTACTGTACAAGGATTTGAGCCCCTTGCTCCAACAAGGACATTTTGGTGCTGGAGCATGTCCAGAGAACAGCAACTAAGTTGGTGAATGGCCTGGAACACAACTGTTAGGAGGAACAGTTGAGGGAACTGGAGTTGTTTATTCTTCAGAAGAGGAGGCTGAGAGGAGGTCTCATCTGCCTCTGCAACTCCCTGAAAGGAGGCTGGAGTGAGGTAAGGCTTGATCTCTCAAGTAACAAGTGACAGGACTATGCCAAGGGAGGTTTAGGACGGATATTAGGAAAAATTTCCTCACAGAAGGGATTCTTACCTGTTGGAACAGGCTGCTCAAGGACTTGGTGGAGTCCTCATCCCTGGAGGTATTAAAAAGACGTATGAATGTGGTGCTGACACAGTTTAGGGGTAGTAGCTTAGCAGTTAGTGGTGAGACTGTGAGCAGTAAGACTTGGTGATCTTGAGGGTCTCTTCAGCCTCAACAGTTCTATGATTCTAGGGAACTCTGCTATCCACATAAACAAGCACACAGAATAAGTGCCCTTCTTTGGCTGACCTTGACACTGAAATCCTGAAACAATTGCTCTGTGCCCAAGCCTTGCATGGATAAAGATGTAAGCTTTGCTGCGTTCTGTGACTCTGCTCATAGAAGTGCCAGGGGAGAAATCTTTATTTAGTCCTTGGCATTCAGACATAGATTAGCAACAAAGGTGTTTGCTTCTGTTTGTTTGTTTTGATTGTGACACAGTTGCCTACTGAGACTTCTAATGTGTGCTGCCACCTCATTTCACAGATGCTCCTGAACTGCTCTCAGCTGTTATAGACTTGGTCAGCTGGCTAAAAACCAAGCTGCTGTCCTAAGCAGAGAGGAAGGATGACTTTTCCCTCTAAAATCAAGATGACATGGGAAGATATAAAGTAATCCATCCAGTCTCAGATAGGCTTTGCATTTGAGTTTAATTTCAGTGTAGGATAAAACCTTCCTCCCACTGGAAACTGATGAAAGGATGTTTCCACTGAAGGCTTTTAAGGGCAGAATAGATCCAGAAAATGAATTTTGAAGGAGTCCAGGTGTAGGAGCAGTGGGAGTGGTTCTGTGTGAGATGTTGTCTGTTTTCCTTAACAATGTGTGTCTGTTGGTATAATTTCTCCTTTGCATTTGATATCATGTTGCATCATTTGGATTGACAAGTTTAAATGTACAGATGTGAAACAAAGTATTAAGATAAATTCTGCACAAGATCTCAGGCATGGGCAAGGCAGAAAGATAGGTTGGACTCGATAATCTTGAATGTCCTTTTCCAATATGGTTAATTCTGTGATAGGTATGGATATCAGTATAAACAGGCTCTAATAAGGTGCAAGCTTACAAGTAATAGGTTCTTGATGTCAAGGCAGGAAAGGGAGACACTGGGCTGAGTTTTACACTTGTCACCTAAGGGAGGTGCATTAAGAACTGTGATCAGCAGGTTGAAGGACGTTCTCTTCCTCATCTACTCTGCCCTGGTGAGGCTGAGAGACGGCAGACGTCATCTCTGTGCTGGATCATCATTTGTGAAGGATGCCAGGCACTGCCTGTTTGATGTCTCCGTGCAAGTGAGCTCATCTGCCCCTTAGGCTGTTTGAGCCTCTCTGCTACAAACCAGAGAATTCAAGGCTAGAGAAGGTCATGGTCAGTCTGTATTAGTCAAATACAGGATGGAGACTATGAGCAAAACTGTCCTTCAGACCTGTTTCCCTGGGATTGATTTGGCTTTAAAAACAAAGTGTGAACATGGCAAGTGATTAAAGGATGTTCTGAGAGAACTCCTTTACTGACAGCTGGAATATATAGTTAACATTGTGGTTTATTGTTCAGTACTTCAGCAGGCTGGAAGGAATCCATCTCAGAAGACAGTTAATAAATATTGGACATCACAAACAACCACACTGAATTTTGATGATTTTTGTACTATTCTAAAACAAGAAAAAATGGCTACAAAAACCGAACTGCTTGAAGCATTCAGAAAACTAGACACAGATAACACTGGATATGTCTTACATGATGAACTTTATGAGGTCCTTACAATGGTAAGTGTCGGTAGAAACAATTATATCTTTAGCCATTAGGGATTTTTGGATATTAGATGTTAAAACTATCTGAATGTGTAAACACATATTCCTGATTAAAATAATAAATAAATTGATACTTGGGGTTTTTTTTGGTTGTTTTTCTTTTTTTTTATGAGGGGTGTTTGTAGTTCTTTGTCTAATTTTCCTTGGTTATCTGATCTTTCTTCTGTTTTTTCCCCCTCTTACAGTCTTGCAGTTGATAATTTCTGTCCATTGAAATTACATAGAGATGTACATCACAGATTATTATAATGATTTTCTTTCTCTGTTCTATTGGGTTTTTTTTGTTCTGTACAGCTTTCCCCTTCACAAAAGCAAAGCATCCTTCACTAAGTAGCAGTAGCAATTAAAAATAGACTGGTAGTAGAATTCTGGTAGAGTGCTCAAAAGTGAGAATAAACAACTTTTTAAGGAAATGTAGAGGAAAGCAAACTGGGACAGAAGAAGCAAACAGTTTTCATACTGTATTTGTGGTGGTTAACCCTGTAAAACAAAACATTTACTTCACTGTGGCAGAACTTTCAACCTTCATTCTGCATTAGCAAAAAGATTCGGTTGCAGTGGTGAGGGAATCAGCTTTATATAACTTAAGGCAGAAGTAAGAGGTACTGAGTCCTACCAAAGTTATGCCATGCAGAGCTATAAACTCAGTTGTTACATAAAGTCAGGACATTGCTTTACATAGACCCAGACTGAAGACTGAGTGCCTGCACTAGCAACTGATGCTGTTGAAAGAGGGGAGGATCAGGATTTGATTTGTTACAATTCACTATGGCTCTGTGACGATAACATCCACATGATGTGTTTACCAGTAATGACATTCCCATTAGTTTTCAGTTAGTTCCAAGTTTACACCACACATCTATAGCTGAAAAGTGAAGTAAACTTCTATGCAGCAGTCACATATTGCTGTGTCACTGCTGACAGCCCTGTACATCTGTGTAGAGCAAATTGCTGGAGGACCTTGTGGAAGATGTGCTTTGTTCCTAAGAGATGTACCTTGTCACCATGTTGCAAGTGGGGCAATGAGATGGTGTTCTGACATACAGTTCAGACCTGGATCCAAAAGGAGACAAAGTGGTTTGGCTTTATAATATCGATTTCAAGAAGACATCAGTGCAAGGCAAACACATATGCTCAGAATAACCCTTTTAGCAAAATTGCAGATGTAGCAAGTCAGTGAAACTATCCATTATGGAGTTGTCTCTTGGCTTTTAGCGTGCTACAGTGTAAGTAGGGATGACTGAGAGCTGGGAGTCTACATTCTGTGGTTGTGTAACTCCCCAGATTATGGAAGGTTTTCTGAAACTGTGTCATTCAGACATTGTAACAGGCTGCCTAAGGATGTACTGGAGTCCTCATCCCTGGAGGTATTGAAAAGATGTGTTGAAGTGGTGCTGAAGTATGTGGTTTAGTGGTAGTAGTTTAGCAGTAGTGGTGGGATTATGAGCTGTAGGTGAGCAGCTAGACTTCATAATCTCAAAGGTCTTATCCAACCTCAGCAGTTCTGTGGTTTGATGATTCAGGGTAGGTTTCCAGAAGACATCATAAAATTACATAAACTGGTGCGATTCACCTGCTCAATATTTAGTGGCATTGTAGGGACGTATTTTTTAATAACATTGACTTTTGTTTTGATGATTCAAGTCAAAACCCATTAAAATTGATCCCAAGAGGAGATTCTCTGAAATGATATTAAAGGAATCTTCCTTTGTGTTTTTATTAAATATGTGCTGTAAATAAGCAGCATTCCTGATTAGGAACCCAAGCTAAGGTGTAGGTGAGCAGCATTCCTGATTAGGAATCCAAACTGAGTTGTTTTTTTATTGCAGAGAGGTGAAAGAATGAGTCGAGATGAAGTGACCAGCATTCTTAAACAAACTGACTTTAACTGCAGTGGCAAACTCGACTACAACAAGGTATGGCAAACAGGATAATGTTATTTGTTCTTGCATTACTGGCTCAAGTTTCCTGAGATTGTTAGCATTATCAAACATGTCCCACTTCCGTGAGCCAGTATATTCACAACCTTACACTAAGTCCCCTGCAACTGGCTGTGTACTGGAACATGGGCTGTTTCCCTTACTTTGTCTGCTGTCCTTGTTTGGCTACTGTACTTGAAAAGGTCACTTGCTCCAAGTGCAAGCTTGCAGGGCCCATCAGTAAGCAAAAAGCCTAACAGCATGTGTGAAGAGTTAAAGGAATGGCAGGATAAAGGTGGCAGCTGACAGCAGACATCTAGGCAGAGTTGCTTTGTGACTGTCAAGGGTTAGGGCTGGACTGGCCACTAACGAGTGACAGAGCCTCTCTGTGAACCTGTCTGCTTCTCAAAGGGAATAAGTTAGGGAGACTGATGGGTTGGGAAAGAAAACTGAAGCTTTAATGAAAATAACAATAACATGAAATGGATACAAAAAGATACAAACCAATATGGAATCCAGCTCCCTGGTGGCAATTAGTCACTGTGACCAGTAATGCCGGGGGCAGGCACTGGGGAAGTCCCAGACTGGACTCACTAGCAGATGGGAAGCAGATTCAGGAGCTGGATTTGGGAAATGGATTCAGGAACACATGGATTGGGATCAAAGGTAGAATAGACAGAGTCCTTGGATGCTGGCAACCAAGGCTTGACTCTGGTGATCCCTCCCTGAAGAGGCTGTCTATGGGATGGAATCCCACATTGGTCATTTAGGGTAACCTGTTCTGTCTGCTTCTTCCAACAAGTGCCTCCTCTGACTTCTTACCCCTCAGCATGGGGCAGAAGATTGAGCAGTGCCTTTTGTGTGTCCAGGAGCAAGTCCAAGGCAAAGCTTTCAAGCTCAGCCCTTGCCAGTGACTCTCTCCATCACATTGTCACTACTAGAAGCAGTCCCTGCCTGTGAAAACATGCCCTGAACTGCAGAAAGCACTGTCACTAAGCAGAAACTGAGCTGGGAACTGTAATCAGTCATTCAACTCTGTTCTAGCTCAAACCAGGACAGTGACATTTGGTAATTTCCTGCATGTGGGACATTATTGACATTATTGTATATGTTAAACATCTAAATTTCAATATGTAAAACTTTCCCATTTTTTTCAGACATCAGCATTGATAGATTTTGAACTGAATGAACAAATAAAAGATTTGGACATAAATACAGTTTCACAGGAGTAAAACAACCCCATATTAAAAATAAAATGTTAAAAATAAATATAAATTACCTCTAGAGTGGAAGTTGCACTTAATTTTCATTCTAAATTGGACCTTTTTGTTGAATCATGACTCCATTTTTCTGTGTCACTGAAGTGGTCACCATTCGTGAAAATTAACATTATTACTGTGCTTTAAGAGAAAATGCTTCAAGGGAAATATCTTGACCTGTCCTTTCTTACTAATGTTACACTGTAATCCTTAAAACTATGAGAGAATGTTTCACTCACAGCTTACTTTTCTTCACCCAAAGTTTTGTGACTTCTACGTGGCAGCCAGTGAGCAGTGCTGCAAGACTGCACGAGAGAAACTGGAAGTTGATAGCCGACTGAGGCAGCAGCAGTTTGGAAATCAAACAGAAACTTCTTCGTCTGAAGGAATCACACTGCCAATGTCAAAACCATCACCAAGGATCTCAAGGAAAATTGATCATAAAGTGGCATCAACAAAAGGTATTGCTATTTCATACTGGGAATTTTCCTTCTGTTGGAATTTGTGCTCTGGGTCAATGAACAGTTGAGTGTGTAGTTAGTTTTTTTTCCAGCTTAGTGAGGGTGTTATTGACTAATAGAAATTTCTGCTGTGGCAATCACATAAATGTCTCAGTAGAGTATCTCGCCTTCATGTTCAAATGGACTTTGGCTACCGATGTGATCTGAACCTTTCAAATTCTTAAGGGTGAATTTTGTAGACTCATGTGACAGTCCATAGGGAGCACAGAAACTGAATGCCCAGATGTTGCAAGATAGCACGTTATTTCCTCCCCAGATCAGAGATGAAACCTTAAACATTTATCAATAAGCAGTCTGGTTGTTTCAATCATCAAGGCTACTTTTCAAGTGCAATCAACACGAGAGTTTAGTGTTCTTCCTGAAGTTACAAAGATACTTCAGAACCTTCCCAGACTGGAAAAAGACTAGTGCAAAGATACCATGCATAAAATATTCACATGGAGTGTGCACTGTTTAAGTTGGTTCAATTCTAGGCAATACTGAAGAGGTCCAAGGGTGACAATGAAGACTGAGTTTATGTAGCTAAGTCAACGATTCTACCAGCGTAGTTGCCCCAGTGTAAGGAGCTGGAAAGTAAAAGCTTGGAAGTAATTACATTGGGCCAGTTTATTGAAGCTTTTTGCCTAAGTGATGTGTTGTCGGACAAGGAAATACTGAAAAGAAACAACTTTAAGTTAGAAGCAGGTTAAACCTATTCTCTTAGGACAGATTTACCGTGATTCCAAGGTAAATGGAATCATGTGGTAACAATTTCATGTCCTTCAGGCAGATGTGGCTCCAAGGTTCTGTCATTTGTGTGCCCTGCCTGTGCACCTGTGGTGCACAATTAGGAAAGTAAAGGTGTTTGGTACGTGAGTTATTGAATGCTATCCAGTTACAGAGGAAGTCAATGTATCTGACTGAAGTTCTTCTCACTCATTTTTCTCCTGTGTGCCTGTAAATGTAAGACTTGGTGTGGTGATTCAGCAGTTACCAGCCCTCCACACTTTGAAATAACCCAGGCTAGACTCAGAAAGCTGGAAGTTAAGGAAATTAAGCTTTATATTTACATCTTTGCACAATATAGAAGCAGATATTTATAATATATAACAGATATTTACAGATATATATATACAGTGAAAAGGTAATACAGAAACACCACACCCTTCCCAGAGATCAGAGTCCCCAAGAGAGGGAGGGTTTCCAACTACCCTACCACCTTCCCCCCACTTCCCAGTCTTATCCCACTATCTGTCCTACGTGACAGGAAAGCAAGAGTAGATTGACCAGGAGGATTAGCAGCATGAAAGAAGTTAGAAGTTATTCAGAGCCAGCTAAGAAGGTAGGGAGAGAGGTGCAGCAGCCAGAGTAGCTCAAGCAGCTCTGTCTTATCTTTGTTTCCTTTTTTTAGTAAAGCTATGAGTGAAGTAGCATCATCAATGTTTTCCTTTCTCAGCCTATAGTCTAATTTCTTATTAAAATCTTCCATTTGGTTCAAACCATCACACTTGGTGATAAGTAGCCACTAGAAGTGGGTTGAAAGAATGAAATTGTAACAAAATATCTCTGTTTATAGGTGATAGCAGAACTCCTTCAAGACCCTCATCAGCTCAAACTTGCAAAGCAGCTGTATCTACCACCATCACCATGGGTCCCAGTAGCCACAGAAACACAAAGCTAATTGAGCCAGACACAATAAAGGTATCACATAAGCTAGACCTATGGGAATGATTCTGTTTTCCTCTAGGCACATGTGTTGCTGCATTTTAAATAAGAGATTGTTTTTCTCTGATTTTTAGCTTGTGTTTTATTAATAGTTTTTCAAGGGCAGCCATAAACAATTGAAAGCTTTCTTGCTGTGTATTATGATGAACATTTTTATATATTGTTGGTTTTGCTGTCGTCTGGTTATTGCAAATAATTTTTCAGGTGTGAAGGCTTAGTAGGACAAAGTGTGTGTTTTTAATAAATGAAACCACTGTTGGATAAAACATTTAATGACTTTTTGAGAAATTTAAAAATTAATAATTCATTAGGGTTGGTGAGAACTTTAAATGCTTAAGTAGCCTGAAAGATTGTGTATCATAAACTGTTATATGAAAGGTAATTGGAAATAAATAACAAGAGCTGTGAGCATATTCAGTTTGGGCATTACTTTGTAGATACATGCTCTAGCCTGAAAATACTGATTTTTAGTAAGACTAATATGTCCTATCAGTATTTTCTTTTAAATAAATCACTCATTCAATATAAATTCCTGTGGGAGAACGACAACAAAGTCACTTTGCTAAGTCAATATTTGTAGAGTGTTAATATTGATCTTTTTCCTTTGTTTTCTCTTTCTTGACTGAGCTTTTACTAGTTTTCTTTCAACAGAAAATAATGGCTGTAGGAATATAAAACATTAACTGGAAACTGCTGGGATACATTAAAAATGTGCACCTTGAGACTCCTGTATAAAAGGGAAAAAATGGTTATGACCACACAGCATAACTGCTGGTAGAAAACTGAACTGATTGTTCTCATGAGCAACATTTTTGTTTCAAATAACAACTCTGTGTTTGTTATTGAACTCTGAAGTCCTTTATATCTTCACCATTGCTATACAGTGACATTTGCTCTATATTAAAATTTTAAAACATAATCTCAAAGGAATTTTTTTTGCAGTCTGTTTAGGTAGCTGGACCTTCATGCAATTTAACCTGCAGTTTCACCTTGTTCAAACGTATTGTGTAGTGTAGAAAACCAGCACACAGTCTTCCAATATTGTTTTCCTCCTTCTTTTGTACAAGCTAGTAATAGATGATGGAAAAAAAGCAGCTGCAGATATTGGCTGCTATCTATTAGCATCATACAAAACCGGAAATCAATAAGGAAACATGAAAAGGTATAAATAAAATTACTATTTTTAAACCATTTTTTGTTAAGAGCACAATGCAAAACTCTCCAGAGTCAATTAATAAATACACAGAGATTAATTTGTAGTGTGGATCAAAATCTAGCACTCAAAAATTCTTCTCACTATTTTATATTCAGATTTTTTTTTTCCCTTGCAATTCACCTCTAAGAAGGAAAATTTTGTCATCAGGAAGTTGGACCAATGCCAGCTTGACATTTTTAACAGAAGAAAACTGTGGAAGTCAAAATAGGTGAATCTAAAAACCCCTAGAAAACATAGAATGTATTCATAGTACTTTCTTCCATATGCTTTCTTTTTGTCAGTGGAATTTTGTGACATGTTTGGAGCCAGATAAATAAAAGTGAGGAGGAAAAAAAGTAGTTAATGAAGTGCCACAGATGTGTGTAAATAACATGCTGACCTGCTGGGCTTCAGCTGTAGCTGAATCACAATTAATTAGAAGATGACTAATGGAGATCTTGAATTTCTGCAAAGTATTCTTTGTCTTGGGTTTAATCAAGATTTAACAGCAAAAAACAACAGAAAGCACTGTGTATCATGTTTTAAGATCTTTGATCTTCTCTCTCCTTTCAGTAGTTAAATTATCTCACCTCTGCATTCTGCTCTACTGAAGTTGGTAGAAGATGTCTACACACAGTAGGTAGCAAAAGAAATAGCTGAGGGAATTTTTTTTTCCATGGAAGAAACAGGTATGCTCCCACTCACACCTGTTGCACAGCCTCATGGAATCAAGCTAGCAAGATTTCTGTGTATATGGAACAGGCTGAAGTTCTTCCATGGACAGTTCCTCTCACTAGCATTGCTTTTTATTTGGAATTATACCTGAGTGTGAGGACAATTTCAATAACAGTTTAAATCGTAAAGCAGTGGAATACATTTTTGGGGAGTGATCAGCACTAGCAGGAGGTACTCTGTAACACTTTGGTTGGAAAAGACCTTGTAGACCATTGAGTAAAATTACTCTCTAGCTCTACCAAGTCTGGTGCTAAACTGTGTCCCTCAGCACCACACCTCTGCCTCTTTGAAACACCTTCAGGGCTGGGGATTCAAGCACCTCCATGGGGAGGCTATTCCAGTCTTGGAGAATCCTTTTAGTGAAAAAGATTCTTGAGGCTGTTTCCTGTCATCCTATTACTTGTTACTAGGAAGAAGAGACAACACCAATCTAGCTTAAATCTTCTTTTAGGGAGTTGTAGAGAGCTAAAAGATCTCCCCTCACTCTCTTTTTCTGCAGCCTGAGCAACCCCAAACCAGCTCCAGCTTCAATGGCCTTCTCTGGATCTACTCAATCACCTCGATGTGATTAACATTAAGCAGTAATCAATGTTATAATAAACCTTTCTAATATAAACGTTTCATAGCATGGTAGCTACCTTTGACAACTTCTGTTAGGCTTTGAATTGACATTTTAAAGTCCCAAAGGAATTAGCTTCCCAAGTTGAGGTTCCTATTGTCCTTTGGCACGGACAATTCAAAGAATATAGCACCACCTTCTGCGCTCTGCAGGAATAACAGGGAAGGGTTTGATTCCTCAAGCACTATCCAACTTAAGCTCACATTTTAACCTGATCGTTGTTCCCTGACAGAATTTCCCTGGTTACTTGGTTCATTTGCTCTCCCTGCTATAACAGTGCCCATCTGAATGGGGAATGCAACTGCAAAAACCAGTTGGCTTGCATCTGAAATAACAGATCAAGCTAAACAAACAGGACAGTGTGGCTATTTGAGCTAGATTTCTAGCTCAGACATAGGAAAAAAAATACTTAAAAGAGGAAGCCCTGAGTGAAGAGGTGAACGTTCTAGGAATAGGCTATATAATAGCAACAATGAGCATCAAGAGCCTTATGTCTGGAAGCACAGCATGTCCCTTCCACTTGGTGCTTCTGCTGTGCCTCCTGCTATCTTCCTCCCCTGTCGTCCCCCCCCCTCGCGCCCCCCCCCCCCCGCTGTTTTGGCTGCTGTTGCTTCTGCTGCTTTGCTGCTGCTTGACCTGTTCCCCATCTTCCTTAAGGTTATGATCTTTTCTGTAGTAGGTTATTCTCCTTATGCTGTTATCTTTAATTTAAACTATAAGAAAAATACAATTTCGTTTTTCCTGACTTTGTTCAGGAAAATGGTCACACTATTTTTTTAATAGTTGTAGCACATTTGGACTGCTGTTGAAACTTAACATTGTGTATTTCTGTCTCAAAGAACAACCACATTGCTTCATTAGCAGGCCTTTGGACTTTGATCTTTCTGAAATATCATTCATTTCTCAGAAAGTTCCGTCAGGTATTGAGCTTGGAGACTGAAGCAGGTAAAAATACTGGTTACCTCAGACTAATCTATGTATTTGAATTCTAGCCCTGACTTATGGTGACTCAGAGGGTAGCAGCACAGGATCGCTATGGTTAGGAAAGACCTTTAAGATCATCAAGTCCAACCATTATCTAACTCTGCAGGGCCACTCCCAATATTCGCTTGTTTGCCTGAGAGACCTCTGTTGTTGGACCCTTCACCATGAGGTCCAATAATGTTTTGTCTCTATTAACTTATTTCATAAAATTATAGAATGATTTGAGTTGGAAGGGACCTCTGAAGGTCATCTAGTCCAACCCCCCTGCAGCTAGCAGGAACATCCTCCACTAGATCAGGTTGCTGAGAGCCCTTTCGAGCCTCTTCTTTAATATCTCCAGGGATGGGGCCTCAAATGCCTGTGTGAGCAACCTATTCTGGTGTTCCACCACTCTCATGGTGCAGAACTTGTTCCTAACATGGACTCTAAGTCTACTCTAATTTGAAACTATTGCCCCTCTTCTTATCACTGCAGGCATTGTAAACAGCCCCTCTGCAGCCTTCTCATAATCCCCCTTCAGGTACTGGAAGGTTGATATGGAGTCTTCCCAGAGCCTTCTCTTCTTCAGGCTGAACAACCCCAGCTCCCTCAGCCTGTTTAGGCTCCAGCCTCCTGGACCAGGTGCTCCAGCTCCCTGATGATTTCCTAATTTTTCTTTCTGATTGGACCCTTTTGCTTATCCTGTCACTAAAAATCTAGTTTTGTAGGTAAAGAATGGTATACAATTTTTAGGTGGCTTTGTTAATTAGGTCTAGACAACTACATAAAAGGTGGCCAGGGACTGATATCTGACTCTCTGGACCAAGTATCGTAGGCAGCTTCCATCCACCAGGTTTATTTGTTTTTATGGGAGAAGAGATACTTGGATGTTAGTTTCCATCAGGGATTGGATGTCTCACTTTATTTTACATATCTTCGTTGATCTTTGTCTTTTTGTGCTCCAAGGATGCATATTTACTTTAAAAGTCCCTTAGAGCTGCCTCAGCAAAGTCTTCATGTTGTGTAAAAATCCTAAACCTCTAAAGAACAGCAGAAAGTGAGTTGCAAAGGGTTTGCACTTAAAAGTGCTCCATGTTGTCAGCTGTATGCAGTATTAGTAGCAGAATTTGACTTCTAAACTGGGTATAGGACATTATGAAACCAAAACTACTGGAGTACTGAGGATGAAATAAATTGTGTCTTTAGATCAGCATCTTGGATGGTGACAGCATCTTGGGACAGTGGAGTCTTACCATAATAATACATAATTTGAGATGAAGATAGTTTCCAGCTGTGTAAAATTTGGAATTCTCAGTGTTCATCCATATTTATGTTTTCAAGATGATGTGTTTTTTATTCCTTTAGTGTAAGGATCTTTTTTATAACTGAGTTTGTGCCATTTGGGTATAACTTAAAAGTAATTCAAAAGCACAAAATGAAGTGAGGGATAGTATTAGATTCTGCAGTCTTTCTATGCCAATTTCTCACAGTACATTTCCCTTTGTTTTAATTAATTTATACAAAGTTCTAAAAGCAGTAAGGAGTAGAATGAAAATTACTTTGGTAATGGCTAAATGAGAAGTGTTTAATGTAGAGGAGTTGATCTTGTTCCCACATAAATTGATAGCAAAACTGGCACAGGACTGCAGGCTCTTACGTTGATGAGTCCCTGAGTAATTTATATTAGGAAAGGCAGAGTTCTGGGTGGGGAAATCTAAATTCAAGATTAGAGCTGCATGTATTTCCAAGGATGTTACTTGCCATCCTGGGTGTGCAGGCACTAGCGAAGTCCAGTTCTTGTCTGACACCTTTAGGCCACTGACTGTAAAGTACCATCAGCTGAATGCGTGGTAAATAGAGCAGAAGTGAATGTAACACTCTGCTGAAGACTGTGTGGCGTTAGTAGTCAGCCTACTTACTGGGGGTTTTATTCAGAGATTCTCCATTTTATATAGCTCTCTTCTCAAGTCTGTGTCAGCTGAACAGTAAACACAGGTTCAGCCATCTGGACAGAATTCTACGCTGGAAGATTCCTCCTGCTAGGGTCTGCTCAAAAAAAATATCTTCCGTTGCTGGGAGAGTGACTAGAAATCATGAACTCAATCCAGAGCAGGGAAGGCAAATCAGGAATGGTTTTCATTCCTTGAGGCATTCAGTATTCATAGAATTGCTTGACTTAGAAGGGACCTTAAAGATGATCTAGTTCCAAGCCCCCTTTCAGGGACACTTTCCACCAGAGAAGGTTACATAAGGCCTCATCCAACCTGGCCTTGAACCCTCCAGTGAGGGTTATATATCTATATAAAGACTTTATTTTTGTTTTGTTAAATAAATATTCAAATGGTATTTGAAATTTAAGAATCAGGAATTGCTTCTTAAAAAACACCACCAAAACTTGAAGCTGTTTTAAGATCTCAGCAAAACCGTGGCTTCTCTAGGAACCATGTTCTCCACACGTAGAGCAGTTTCCAGTTTTTGTCTTTCCAATAGCTTTGCCAGAAGTCATGAAGAACCACTGAATTTGACTAGTACTTGTGCTTGTGGTTTACCTGAGCAAATAACTCTTCATTGTTCAGTATTAAGCTCTGGCTTTTGTTTCACTGGCCTGATGGAAATAATGGAGCAAAATTCCAGCCTTTCAGTGGTACATTACACAGGCCACTTCTAATATCTGCTTGGTTTTCAGGAATGGCAATGGGCACAGTCCAAAGGATGCTTCTACTTGGAAGAAGATGGTGAAATCGTTAGTCACAAGTACAAGCTGCACTTACCTCAGAGGTCTGCAGTATGTATTACCATCAAGCCTTTGAACATTCGTCAGGTAGAAGGTAAGTGTATTTGTGTTTCTGTGGAGAATTTTCCTCTATAAAATATATTTTCTGCTCATACACCTGTTTCTTACTCAGAGTACTTTGATGCAGTGATATGAGAAGGTTTCTCTCTGTTCACAGGGCCCTGTTACTTGTCACACCAGATTTTCTGCTTAGAACCATAGACTCACAGAATGCTTTTGGTTGGGAGGGACCTTTAAAGCTCATCTGGTTCCAAGGCCCCAGCAGTCAGCAGGAACATCTGCAAGTAGAGCAGGCTTCTCAGATCCCCAAACCCCCTGACCTGGAATTGTTCCAGGGATGGGGCATCTACCACCTCTCTGGGCAACCTGGGCCAGTGCCTCAACACCCTCAGTGTCAAAAATTTATTTTTTCTCTCCAGCCTGAATCTCCCTCTTTTGATTTAAACCATGAGCCCTTGTCCTGCTCAAAAATCTTTCACAGCTCTCTGTTTGGCCGCTTTAAGTGTTGAAAGGCCACCAGAAGGTCTCTATGGAGCCTTCTTTTTTCCAGGCCTGAACAACCTCAACTCTCTCAGCCTGGCCTCACAGCAGAGGGCTTCCAACTCTCATGAATTTTGTGACCCATTTTTGTGCTTAGTCATTTTTTTGTTCACTGCATGGGCAGTGCGAATTATCTTTCTCCCTTTAGTCAGCCAGCCTCTTAGACTATTTTTGACTGTAAATTTGTCAAGTTTTTTATTACACATTTAAATGTTGGCAGTTTTTTGCAATGTCTCTTTCTAGGCTGTTAAGGTACTTTGTGGGAAACAATCCAAACCAGTCAATGGTGTATTTTCTACTCCAAAGACTTCTGTAAATACTTAAATGATGGCTTTTTATGGCATTATGTTATCTTGATGATGTGATTAGGAATCTTGTCTGAGGGATCTGTAACTTAGTTTGCCTGTTTTAATGTCTGTCTTCAATTTAAGCCACTTGAAATTAGTCACATTGGCTAGCTTTGAATCAAAGAGATTCAAATGGCATCCATTCAACAGGTCTGCATTTCAGTCCAACCCAAGACAAACAAATCCTACATGATAAAAAAAATCTGAATTGATGCCATGTAGGGGATCTTGTATTTAAATCTTAAAATAATTGAAATTTACCCCTCTGAGAGTCACATTTTCTGGTATCCATAAGTGTTTGCAGTGTTTTTCCAGTCAAGATGAATTTAATAATATTTTACAGACCATCAAAGGAGAATATGATATGATTTTGCTAACATTTTAAATTGCAAATACATAGGAGCTTTAGTGAAATGGAAAGTAATAATATTTTACTAATAGAAAATAATGAAAATACCTTCCTTAAATACCAAAGGTATTAGAACTGTTAATAGTGATCACGGTCCATCAGACAATCACAGGACTCTGAACAATTAATCCAATCAGCCTAAATAGGAAGGAAATCCTGATAGCATATAATAGGTTCTTTTTTTCCATTTTACATTAACAGGGATCAACATGATAAATACCATAGAAATATTGTGCTGGTTTGAACTAATTGGAGGATTTGAATGAGAAATTAGGCTATAGGCTGAGAGAGGAAAACAGATGAAGCTACACCACTCAGAGCTTTACTGAGAAAGAAAAAAAAAATGTTTTAAGAGTTGTAACCCAAATATAGATAAGTCAGACTGCTTCAGACCTCTTTGGGCTGTGGCTGGCTCCTTGCATGGCTCCTTTTCCCTGCCTTTTGTAGCTGAGTGTGAACAACTTCTTTCCTACTGCTAACCCCCTTGGCCAATCTACCTTCGCCTATCTGCTATATCAACAGATGGCGAGATAAGATTGGAGAAGGAGGGAAATGTGGTAGGGGTGGTTAGAAACCCCTCTTAGGGATTTTGATCTCTGGGAGGGATGTGGTGTTTCTGTATTACCTTTTCACTGTATATATCTGTAAATACCTGTTATACATTGTAAATATCTGCTTGTATATTGTGCATTGCTGTAAATATAAAGCTTCATTCCTTAACTTCCAGCTGTCTGAGTCCTAGCCTGGATTATTTCACAGTATGGGGGAAGGGGGGCAGGCAATTGCCAAACCACCACAAATATCTGCTTTGGGGTTCAAAGAATAACATTTTCTGGCCTTTATTAAGCATTTGCATTAGGAATGTTTGGTTTTTTTTAGGAAAGTCTTGTCCTTGGTTGTCAGTGGATACAGCTCTGTATATTCTCAGGCAAAATGAAACCCAAGAACATTTCCAGCTTGTGAGCTTTACTGAACAACAAAACAAAGAGGTTAGATGTTTTTCTTAGATACCTATTTTAATTGTTTTCTTTCAGGAAAGAGCCTAGAATTACCTCTGTTTCAAAGTAGTTAATCACTCCTTTATGAATATTATATATAGCAAAAATTAAATCTATCATTTGAGAAGTAATTTACAAACTGGCCTGTCTTCTTTTAAGAGTAGATGTTTGGATGGAAAGGGGAGCTTGGATCAGGAGTTTACTGGCTGCTCCCATTCACAACAGGCTGTAGGTTAAAGAAGGAAAAATCGCCGATCACTGGAGAAGCAAAATTGGTGTACAGAGGTGAAGATGGAGACCTGGCTCTGACCAAAGAGTTCCGGTGAGTCACATTCCAAAGCATGGTGACTGCTGTGAAAGTGTGTGCTCCACAGAATAGCTGTTTAAAAGTTCCTAAAATGCTTTTTATACAGTGTTCTTAAACTGAACAAGCAGTTACTGACAGTGTGAGGAGACAGTAAAGAATACAGGAGTATTTTGAAATAGTTCTGCTTTTTTAATCTTTTAGAGCTGCTTTGTTGGATATATTTGAGACAATTGATTTGGATGGAAATGGTCTTCTGAGTTTGGAGGAATACAACTTCTTTGAGCTGAGAACTAGTGGTGAGAAATGTGATGAGGAAGCATGGGCTGTCTGTAAGGGTAAGTTCAGTGCTATTCTTGATACAACTAATGAGGGCTCTCAACCTATTTGCAAGCTGTTGTTTGTAACACCCTACTATGTATATAGTATAGAAGGACTGAGCA
This sequence comes from Psilopogon haemacephalus, assembly GCA_013396835.1. Taxonomy (NCBI): domain Eukaryota; kingdom Metazoa; phylum Chordata; class Aves; order Piciformes; family Megalaimidae; genus Psilopogon; species Psilopogon haemacephalus. The sequence goes on from VWZI01005546.1 coordinate 200,726, forward strand.
TTCTGTAGCCTGTATCAAGAACACTTGATGACACTGTTCTCTTCTCCCTTTGTTTTTCTTTTTTTCCTTTTCCAGTCTCCTGTCCTTTGCTTTTCTTCATTCTGGTTTGTGTGCCACTGACCTCCTGCTACGAAAATTCTTCCTGTTGCTAACTGCAAATTTTTGTAGGTGAGAGATTTTGTAGCTGCCAAAAACTACAGGTTTTCTAGTCATGGATCATGTGGTGAAGTAAACTGGAACAGGTATTTGTTTAATCAGTTTCTGGAGATTAAGCTGATGCTGCTTTAGTATCTCACAGAGTGTTAAAGGGGACAGTTAATTAATGCATATATAGAATTGTTTTGGTTGGGAAATAACTTTAAGATCACAGAGTCCAACTGTTAACCCAGCACTGCCAGGTCACTAAACAATGTCCTTCAGCACCACATCTATGTTTAAAGCATCTATATGATGATTTTTAAAAATCCATTTGATTTAAAACATTTAAAGCATCTGTATAATGCTTTAAAAATTACATTTACAGCTTACAATGATTGTTCAGAAAAATAGACCTAGAAAATGCCTATTGCAACTATGTTTTTTTTCTTCAGGTGTCAACAGTTTTTCATTAAACATCTGTCTTTGAGGGTTCTTACATGGTGTGTCAGTTTGCCCATACTGTGCTATATGATGGCCATGAGATGTAATCATAGAATCCCCAACTGGTTGGGGTTGGAAGGGACCTTTCAAGGTCATCTAGTCCAACCACCCCTGCAGTCAGCAGGGACATCTGATGTCTGTGAGATGAGGAAGCTGATGGTTTAGACTCTTTAACCTGTGCTTTCTTTTCTATCTGCTGATACATCTCATTGTTGTTATGCAATATTTTACCGGCTTGCAGGAGTGCTGGGCCACAAATGTCAGTTTTGAAGAAAATGGGAATTCTGTGGCATTGCTTAAGCTTGCAAAGGCCCTGAAAACACACATACTGACCTCATAGCAGGTCTAGAAGAATTCAGCCAGCAGTGACTGCAAGCTACTGTAATAATACAGTGCCTGAAGCAGAAATTCCAAAGCGTGGGACAAAGTTGAGTGGACAAGCTGGAAAATTAGAAGCCATTGTGTGATAATTAGAAGTTTCCATGAGAAATAGAGGTTTTCTATAACTTTTATCTACCATGCCAATATTGCTTATTGTTGTGTATCAGCCTATATCATATTTGATTTAATTCCTTTGTAGGCTCTTGCACAGTGTTTAATTACTTTAAGTCTGGCAGATCCTGCTAATTATTTCTCCTCTAAACACTCTGTCCTAAATGATGGAAAGCTCACATAAAAATACTTTCTAAAGATGAGTTTGCTGTCTCTTTCATGCCTGTCCATGCTATTCCACACTTGATGACCTTGTCAGTGTGATATCTCAGTGCACTGGTCTCATTGTGGGTAGAAGAGGTGTGTGAGGTGTGTAATAGAGGGAAGGAGAGAATATAGTGAATGTTTTACCAGGTCATTAATCAGTTGGAGAGTTCAGACAAATACCATAAATCTTGACACCAAAGTTCAAGTCATCTATTATAGCATCTGTACCCTTAGATAGATTTATTAGCTTGGTAATCCCTTTTTAATAATATATAGTAAAGATTTAGCATTGTTATGAAGATGAGAAAACCATTTAAAAACATTTCTGACACAAGGGCATTTCAATTATGTGTTTGCTGACACTAGAGTTGTCGATCTATGATATTCCATCTAGAAAGGGGTGTTAGGATTACTGGCATTTTATTGCTTTTTAGGAACTAAGTAAATCATTTATCTAGCAGGGGCCTCAAACACTGAGGGTGTTTTCTCCAGCAGACTTTCATTTCCCATTCCTAATATACCCCATTGTGCAAATCTCAACCACAATACAACTAGGAAAGAAAAACATAAATCAGCATTAACTCTTTCTCACCCTCTTTTGGGTTATAGAAGGGGCAGCTGTTTCTAGTCATTATCTAAGCTCCACAGGGAAGCTCTGCAAAGAGCACATAGCTGGTCAAGGACATTCTTTCCCAAATAATACTAGAGAGCCTGAGGCTGTAAAAAATGGCTCCATCTTTTAAACCTTGTTAATCTAAGTGGGAATTTAGCTTTGGAAGGAAAAATGGTATTTGCAGAGAGAACATATGTTTAAGTTCTACTTTGTATTTCTTTTGAAACAGAGAATTTTGATATGAAGAAGAATGAACTAACAAGACAAGGATTTATGGATTTGAATCTGATGGAAGCCAATGACCGTGAAGGGGATCCTAGTGACCTTTGGGTCACTTTATTGTCTCTGGGCTACAATAAAGCATTAGAAATGACAGAGGTATGATAGCCACAGAACAAAAATAACAGCTTCCCATACGACTCACCACATATGTTTAACTGCAGCACTGTTTCTGTATGTCACAAATTGAATTTAGTAGGTCAGTGATCGAGTCCAAACACTGTTAGTACAGGGTTTATGCCACGACTTTCAGTTGTGGTGTCCTCTTTCTTAGGATAACACTGACATTGCTGAAGGAGGAAGTTTACCTCTTGTTTTGGAGAAAGCCAGTATTTTGTGGGGCTGCAGAAGAAAGAATTTTGGGTTCTACCCATTAAAATAACTCATGCACCTTGCTGATGGGAAGTGATAAGGAGACAGTGATGGTAAGCTGTGACTTGTCAGCAAACATCCAAAATGCAGGACATGTTCTGCTTTGAAAAAGTAATTTTCCTGGCCCAAGTCACCGCAGAAGGTGGTGAGGATAAGAAAATAGAATTTTCCCACATGATTCAGAATTCATACTTTTCATACATGTCTGTTTCTGATACTGTTGCCTTTCATAACAGCGTCTGAAGGTATTCACCTAAAATTTTAATGGAAGGGCTTTGGGTGACAGTTTTCTTTACAGGATCAGGAATAATTTCTGTGACTTCTATGTGCTTCTACATTTAAAAAAAAAAAAGTTTATTTTGTTTTTAGAGAAACACTATTGGTGTTGGCGTAAATAGTTCTCATAAAGAAAGAGTCTCTCTTTAATGAAGAAAAAAATTATTAAAAATTAAAGGAAAAAATTAAGATAATTTAATGTTTTCAGTTTCATACCCAAGAAAAGATGATTTCTTTAAGAAATGTACTCTGATTATGTTCTTTTTTCCTGCATATTATTACACAGGTCAGTGTGTAGTCCCCAAATAAAAATATATGTGTGGGGAACAAATATCTACAGAGACAAAAATACTTCTTAGAGTTGGGAGACTTCAGTTGTCTCTCAGTGAAAATCCTGAACTCATGGTGAATGTTTTTTGTGACAAGCCCTTTTTCCTTTTCTTGCTGGTAGGGTTAGCAGAGCAACTAGAAGACTGTCTTTCTGCATTTCAGACGTCAGAGGGAGCTGGCCTGTAAGAAAGAAGATTTTGGGGAAGTTTTTATCGATTTAGACATTTCAGGAAGACATTTTGTGCTTTATATTACCTATGGTTATGTCTGTAGTCTTTGCTTGCCGAAGGACAAGGTAGCTCTTGGAACACTTTAGTTTTCGTCTCTGTAATTTAACCCCTTAATTCCTTGATTTCAGGTGATTTAGAAGATTGGTATTTCAGGATCATTGAGACTAACAAATTAAAGACAGAACTTGAGAAATCCCAGTGGATGCCAGTAGCCATCTGGAAGAAACCAAAGTGCTATTACTGAGTCTAAGAAAATGCAGACTCCTGGTTGTTACACGTACTCAGCCAAGACTCTAAGAGCAGAGTGCTTAATGTAACATTACAGATCACAGAACATAAGAGGTTGAAAGGGACCAACCTTCCTGCCAAAGTAGGATGGCTTAGGGTAGTCTGAACAGGAATGGATCAAGGCAGGTTTTGAAAGTCTCCAGAGAAGGAGACTCCACTACTCTCCAGGAAGCCTGTTCCAATGCTCCATCATCCTCACTGTAAAGAAGTTTCTCCTCATGTTGAGGTGAAACCTTCTACATTCAAGTTCATACCCACTGCTCCTTGTCTTATTGCTGCAGACCACCAAAAAGAGACTGGCCCTATCCACTTTACACTCACTCCTTAGATATTTATATGCATTGATGAGATCTCCTGTCAGTCTTATCTTCTCCAGACTAAACAGCTCCAGGTTTCTCAGTCTTTCTCCAGAGGTAAGATGCTCAAGTCCCCCAGTCATTCTTGTGGCTCTCCACTGAACTCTGTCTCCAGCAGATCCCTGTCTCACCAGACACAGTATTCTAGGCCTTAGTAGAGGGGGAAAAGAACCTCCCTAGCCCTGCTGCACCCCAGGATGCCATTGGCTCTCTTGGCCACAAGGGCCATTGCTGACCAATGCAGAACTCGCTGTCCACCAAGACTCCAAGGTCTTTGTCCACGGAGCTGCTTTCCAGCAGGGCAGCACCCAACCTGTGTTGGTGCCTGTTGTGGTATTTGTGGAGGAGCCAAGCCTGAAAGTGTTCAAAGCCAGGCTGAAGGGGGCCTTGAGTAACTGGTCTCATAGGAAGTGTGCCTGCCCAAGGCAGGGGGGTTGAACCCAGACAATCTTTAAGGTCTCCTCCAACCCAACCCATTCTATGATTCTAAATATGTATGAGGTGGTACAAATACCAAGAGTGTGACAGTTAACGGAGACAGGTTTATTTGAGAGACTGAAATACATTCATACTTCACCTGAATTCTATTCCTGTACATCTTGCTGTCCAAGGAAGGGACTGTTATAATGGAGCTGAATGGACCAAACTGCATATTGAGTTTACTGTGACTGGTATGAAAAACGTTTATTTGTCCAAAGTCTTAATTTGTTTTAAAAGAGTAACACAGCTCTCAGGTTTTGAATGTTTAGTATTTAGTGACCAGCTTGTATTTGGATAGTTCTGCTTCAGAGCATGTCTGAAGATGTGGATGAAAATCTGAGAGGAAAAGCTACAGATAAAGAGTTGATGAAACTGATTCTGTCCATTGCAGGCATGCCCCTTTGTCATTGACGTATATGCAGAAAAATGCAAACCCAGAATTAAAGCCATGTATCTGGAGGCAGGGAGCTGGCAACTCAGCAGGGCTGTTTGCAAGTCTGTTCGTAATAAAGGAGAGGCCAAAGTAATTGGTGGCTGTGAAAACATCATCATCTACACCTACAAAGCAGGCAGGAGAATCACTTCTGTCATTGAAAATAAGGTATGGCATCAGACTTCTGCAATGTACTTTGTGATAAAGTCTGGTATTGTGGTGGTTCTTCTCCCTTTGTCGCTAAATTTATAATTACTGATATTGAGTTGCTATATCTAGTTAATTAAAAAACCCAAAGTACCCGATGCACTCCTACTTAAAAAACCCTAACATTTAAAAACTCAAAGTGCCAGAAATAACTCAGACTTCAAAACTGTCTGGACCAATTTTCTTGCAAAGGGCAGCTTATTAAATGAGGCAAGTAGTTTTAAGGAGCATATAGAATCTGGCTAGTTGTGCTCACATTCTAATTTTTCAAGAATTTCCTAATTATTGGTGACATAATATGTTTGTAATACCAGAAAACTAGAAGTAATAAGAGGAAATACAATTAGAGAGACAACAAAGACTACAGCATTTCTACTGTTTGATATTTTCATTGTGTCTAAGAAAGTAAAAGAGCATTAGACTAGAATCATAGAATGGTTTTATTCTGATTCTCTTTTACTTTGATTTGCATAATTGTGTTTTAGGATGAACTGTTAATTGATCCAAGTTCACAATTATAAATCCAAGCAAAAGTGTTTGTGAGAAGCAAAGATCCTAAATAATTTTGCATAGAACCTAAAGAATGTGCAATTCATTGTCCATTTATATCAGGAACGGAGAGGAAATAAATGAAGTGCAGTAAGGTGCTAAACTTAAGGTGCATTAAATCTTGGAAGATCCTAGCAATGAGTATATTTTTAAATGGGCAAACATGCAAAAGGGGGGGTGTTGGTGGACTAATATTAGGACTGAATGCTAAGACTCCTTGGAACTAAAAGTTTAGCTCTGCACTTCGCCCTTTAGGGTGGGCATGCTGGAGTTATTTATATGTTTGGGGATACGTGAGAGAAGGAGATGAGGTCTGTATAAAGGCAACTGGATGCTGTCTGATTAAAATCACTGACCACTGCCTTTTATACCACTTAAGTTTCATCAATACCTCTGTTCTGTGTTGAAGCAAATAGTTTCGCTTCCTTGTAAACCTCATTAGAGACTTTTTTTTTTTAATTAAGTTCATCAGATTTTTTTTTTTTTTTGTAATCTCAGTTAATGAAGTCTTCAGAAATGGCCTGCCTGTTGAGGCTGTTGCAAACAGGAATTAGGCAAACATCCAGTCTCCAGATTGCTGTCCTCACCTTTAGTGATTTGCAGTTCAAGGACTATTTGAGAGAGAAATATCTGTTTTGTACTTAAAATGTATATGAATTTGTCCAGTCACCTCTTGAAACTCTGTTAGAATCTAAGTAGTTTGCTCACTAAATGATGTTCCCAAATTAAGTGTTTAAGTAATTTCAGTGACTCTTAAATTACTTTTGCCAGTGATCTGGACTCTGCTGACGTATGTTTGGAACTGTTAGTTTACCAAGAGAATAGGCATCAGCATCCTTAAAGTGTTTCTATCTTATAAAATAGTAAAGCCAGAGGAACTAAGAGCAATGTAGAGTTGTTACATAAAGAGCAGCCACCTAACCAGAAAGACTAATGGGTTTCTTCATGTTTTTTCACTCACAGTCTGAAAACAAAGTGATTATTCATGTCAACAATGAGCAGAGTAAGAACTGCCTGAGTAATAGGGGGCTTACTGTTTTTGCTGTGGAGGTGGCACCAAAATCCATGATGGTAAGACTTTTATTTTTTAACCAACTAAAAATCTAAGCAAGAAGAAAAAAAAAATCATGTCACATCTTTACAGTTTCCTCTTGCAGATCTTTTAGCATGATAATGAGCATGTAGGGTCATGGCATCTTCATCACCTGTATGGACCAGATTGAGTTCTTGATGTTTCAGAGCAGGACATACACTTGATGTATCCGTGTTTCTGTGTGCAGATGACTGTAGAAGTCCATAGCTGCTCAGTTTTCTATCTGTGTGCCTGTTCCAGTTGCCCATTATTGTATTATTTACTAATATTTAAGACTCAGCTTGACAGGGTGCTGGGCCATACCATTAAACCATGCTATTACCTAGAATGATTAGACCAGGTGATCCTTGGTTCTGTGATCCTGTGAATATTTTAAATATTATTTTTCTAAAGCTGCATTTTCTTTTTTAAATTGGCAGATTTTAATCAGATGGATTGATCTTTATGAGAAACAGGCCAAGAATGTGCTAGTCAGAAAGAAAAAGATAAATTTGCACTCTTTGTGCACAGTGGCATTTGCAGATTGCTAATTTTTATTAGATTTAACTTATGGATCATGTTTAGCCGTGAGACAATTTGATCTGCTGATCTCTGTTCCAGAGCTGGGCAGGCTTTAGTGATAAGTCTAAATGCGGCTTTTCCTTAAAACAAGATTCAAAAAAGCATTATAAATGCAGGTGATATCTTTTCTTCATTCAATTAGGAGGAAAATCCAGTTTTTATTAGTTTAGAAATGTGACTTGTCTTTAAAAGGAGAGGCATCCAAACTGTTTTATATTTCACAGCTTTCCAATGTGGCTGCATTCAAACTCATGGTGAGCAGAGATAGTCCCATGACATGGGCAGAGCTAGGGCTTATTCTGATATTGCTGCTGACACTCTAGATATCTGCTGTCTGGTCCTGGAAGGTATTTAATTAGTGTTAGTTTTGGCTTCATTCAACCTCAAGTGCAGGCTCAGTGCCCCTTAGGGGTATTTTGCTGTCATGCAATTCAATTCAGTAGTAAATTTTGAACACCAACTGTCATTAGTGATGCTGGATGTTCATTTAATGTTAGCAATATAGCTCCTGAAACTGTTTAGCTTCCATGAGCACTTGAGGTTCTCAGTAATAAACAACAGTTTCTCCTCTTTTTTCTCTCTTGTACACAGGTTTCTCAGCACGTGATGCCGCTGAGTGAGCAGGAAGAGTGGCTTTATAGTTGTGTGCATTCCCTCGTACATTAGACATTCCTGTGAGAAGATTTCTTCTTGGTAGCATTCAGACTAAACCAGGATTTTTTTTTTCATTAGAATTTCTGATCTTATCCTTCTCAAACAGCAGGCATACCTTTGTACTTTCATAGAGTTTGATTTGTTAAAGCAAATGAATCACAGAAGTACTTATTGCTGCTATCACACTTCTGCTAATGGCTCTTAGGAAACATTTCTAGGGATAGCTTAGGGGTGGGATAACTCTAGCAGAGTATTTATTACATAGAGCTTAATGAAATACACAGGCATGGAAACATTGTGGCATGATGAAAGTTAGTGCTGTTGAGTATCAGAGCTGGCACTGGCACTTGTAATATAATTGTGCTTTATAAAGGCTGGTTCCCCTAGATATGTTCTTGTTTTCTGTAACTTAATATAGTTTTGTCACACCCTGGAACTGCTTCACTGAGGAAAAAGTTTCATAAATGGGTTTGAGGGTTTCCTAACTAAACATTCCTGTGGTTCTGCCATGAGGAATGGGGTTCATGAATTAATTTTGCCACCTGATCAAGGATTTGGTTCTTTCCCTTCTGTTTTGTCTTTTGGTGACAATATATTTCATGTTTTCTGAGTAGTTACTGCCTGAATTCGTCGCTTTTATATTAAATAAAATCTGCCTGTTCATATTTAGGACAAGAGGAAACAGCCTCAAGTTGTATCAGGGGAGGTTTCAGTTGGATTTTAGAAGAAACTTCTTCACTGAAAGGGTTCTCGGACACTGGAACAGGCTTCCCAGGGAGGTAGTTGAATCCCCATTCCTGGAGGCATTTAAAAGAGGTGGAGATGTAGTGCTGAGGGACACAGTGTAGCATCAGTCTTGGTAGAGTGACAGAGTAGTTAGACTCAGTGATCTTAAAGTCTTTTCCAAGCAAAACAATTCTGTGATTCTAAATGATATGGAAATAAGATTATTTGAGGAAAATGAAGATTTGTCTTGGGCTTTTGACAGTTATCAGCAATTATTTTTGGGGTACTTGAGATAAGGAGACTGAAGTCCACCACATTTAGGCTGTAATAGCAGTGAAAACCAGCTTCAAGGTACTATTCAGACATATTCACCCTATTCTGTTTTTCTGGACCCTCTAAATGTCTGTTAATGTGGAAAAAAATGATGACCCTGGTTGCTGGCTGCTTAAAAAGTGTCTGAGTTTAAAATAGACATGAAATGTATGTGACCTCTTGTGGAAGGGCAGCAAGCAGTCCTGAAAGGCTATATTTATCTGCCAGCAACTCCTGCACTCTGCTGTTACCCTGCTGTAATCATACCCTGGGTGAGTAAATGTCAGTTACAAAATGAGAGCCCTGCTCGAGGCTGCCAGTGATTTACACGCCTCAGCAATTGCCACTCGGGCAGGTTTGCTGGTGATCTTTCAGCTTTTCTTTCCTTTTTTTCTTCTCTTAGTCAGTACAGCAGGCATAATTTTAATTTTCAGAATTGTCTAGAAGGAGTAGAAGTTGTATTAAGAGGCCCCAGAAATAGTTGGTAATTTCGAGCAGGCGGCTGAGCACTCTAAATGCTGCCTCAGGCGAGGTGCATGTGGGTACATCAGCAGTTCTAGCTGCATCTCTGAGGAGGTGCTGGGAATCATGAGGCACTCTGCCTGTACAGCACAACACTCCATTATTTGCATTTCTTTTGTTTATAAAAGCAGCCTTGCTAGATGTGGCAGAAATCCCTACAGAACTTTTCCTGCGTTTTAGGAAAGGAATGGTTAAAGTTTAAATTCTTCACTGAGAAATCATTCTGTGTGAACAGTCTTGGGTTTGCTGCAGATAGGCTCTAGTAAACATGACACAGCAATACACAGTGGAACCTTTTTTTGTGATCCTCTTACTGCTAGGAAAAGTTTCATTATCCAACTCTTTAGGTGGGAACATAAGCTAGCTCCCCATGGTAGGTTCTACCTTTTCTGCCCTGAAGGAGGTAAGAGATCTATCTGCAGAATCAGCCTTAGTTTGCTCTAAGAGCATGTATCACGAAGACCTTCTGGCTTCTAAGAGTGAACACAGGTGTCAGTCTCTTTTCTTCCATGAGAGACATGAGGGAGAAAATGTGTTTTTCTGGGATGTTGTCTTTCTTTTGAGAGCTAGAGCTATAGTAACAAAATAGACCTTATTTATGATGTTGCTAAGACAGCCCTTCCCTGCCCACCCTTCTGGAAACATTGGGTGGCTTTCCTGCTTTGAGTGTTCATCTGAGACTTAGGAGCCCAGGGCCCGTCTCTGAGAACAGAGCTCCTCAGTCCTCCACTCCCCACACTGTGCTGGTCAGCACAGGCATCCTCTGAGAGCTCCCGGTATAGATACGTGTGGCTTGGCAGGAAGGCTGGCATCGAGGCTGGCTTCATCTTGCTACCAGGCTGGAGGGGACCTCAGAGATCATCTGATTCAACTTTTCTTGTCAACAGCATGGGTAACCTGGGACAAGGTTTCACCACCCCCAGTGTCAAACATTTCTTTCTTCTCTTCAGCCTGAATGCCCCTCTTTGATTTCACACCATCACCCCTTGTCCTGTCACAACTGGCCATGCTCAAAACGCTGCCCTCGGCTTTCTGAGCAGTCCTGAAAGGGCACCAGAAGGTCTCTTTTCTGCAGGCTGAAGAACCCGAACCCTCAGCCTGCCCTCACAACAGAGGGCTTTCAGCCCTCCCATCATTCTGTGGTCTCCTCTGGCTCCGCTCTCACAGCTCCGTGTGCCCCTTGTGCCGATGATACTTTCCCAAGTCGAACTTCCTCCGGTTGCGGTTATCCCACTTTTTCATCCCGGATAGTTTTTCCTGGCGGGGCGGCAGGGCAGGGGGTCCCCCTGGCTCCGGGGCTGCCGGCGCCTTTAAGGGGCGGGCGGCAGGGCGGGAGCGGCGGCGGGCCCGAGGCCGGCTCCCCCCTCTCGCCGTGGCCGCCCGGAACTCGCAGCGGGGACCGGCCATGGTGAAGATCGTGACAGTGAAGACCAAGCCCTACGGCGACCAGAAACCCGGTACCAGCGGGCTCCGCAAGCGGGTGAAGGTCTTCCAGAGCAATGTCCACTACACCGAGAACTTCATCCAGAGCATCCTGGACACCGTGCCGCCGGCCGAGCGGCAAGAGGCCACGCTGGTGGTGGGGGGGGACGGCCGCTTCTACATGAGGGACGCCATCCAGCTCATCGCCCGCATCGCCGCCGCCAATGGGGTAAGGTCCCTCGCCGCTCTCCCTCACGGCTCCCCGCAGCAGTCGGAGGGAAAACGGCGGCGCCGCGGGTCGGAGGCGGGTCCCAGGCCGCGGGGTGCCCGGGGACCGGCGGCGCTGAGTAATCGCCCTCTGTGCGTGGAAGCGCAGCGGTGAATGACTGACGAGGTGGCGAGTCCCGGGCTGGGGGCAGCTGGGGCTCCGCGCACTGAAACCCCCCTGGTGTCTCATCTCTCCCGGGCACCTGCAGGAGCGGTGGGGTTTGCGAGCGCGCAGGTGAGGAGCCGGGAAAGCCCAGGCGGAAGGACCTCAGGGGTAATTTGGTCCAACCTTTCTTCGCTAAGATGGGTCTAGATGAGATAGTCTAGCACCTCGTCCAGCCGAATCTTACAAGTGTCCATGCTGGGGACTACACCGCTTCCCTGAGGAGATTATATCAAAGGTTGATGGTTCTTGTGAAAAACTTCCTTCTTGTGTCCAATGGAGATCTCCCCAGGAGTAACTTGAACTCATTACCTTTCATCTCGTAAAAAGGGAGGCTGGCATCTTTTCTTTAGCCACTCTTTAAATACCGGGACATGGTGATAAAGTCCCATCCTGAGTCACCTTTTCTCTGGGACGAATAAACCCAGTTCTCCCAGCCTTTCCTCATCTGCCAGCTTCCCAGTCCTTGGATCATCTTGGTGGCCCTTCTCTATACCCTCTCCAGCCTGTCCACATTTTTTTTTGCATAGCGATGAACAAAACTGAACACACAATTCCAGGTGTGGCCTGATCAGCACTTAGCACTGCGGTTTGATGGCTTCTTTATCTCTGCTGGTGGTACCCTTCTTGACCATCATACTGAGCTTGCCTCCACCAGGACTGCCAGGTCCCTTTTCCACAGAGCTGTTCTCTAGCCAGGTACATCCCAGCCTATGTGCTGTGCTCCTCTGGAGTAAGTGCAGCTTTCCTGTGCTGCTTTTTCTTGCTCTGAGTGATGGTTGTGTTTTCCAGCTGATAGTGCAAACCAGTGGCACGACATGCTGGTGGTGAGGTGCACTGGGTGGGATGCTCTGGGTAACATCTTGCTGCTGGAGTCTTTATCACTATGGATTTGTCTTGGTGATGTCCCTTGGTCAGCCCAAGAGAAGCTGAGCAGGGAATGTGATGTTGGCAGGGATACCTGAGTGGAAGCTGAATGTATAAAGGGAGGGTTTTTTTAATGAAAACATCCCCTTCACTTAGGACACCTGATTCCTCCTCAGCAACAGCAAACTGTCTTCCTCAGACCAGCAAAAAGAGAGTGATGGATACTTGGAGCCCAGGGCTGGACATTAATTTTAAAACCTTAGAGTTATCCATGCCAGCTTCCCCATAGCAGTTGGTTTCCTCAAAGCCTTTATATGCCTGGATTCTTAAGAAAAAAGTAATCAGTTGAGATTGCAGCCTTTTTATGGCATAAATAAACAAATAACTGTTTCTTTTTAAGCCATGTAGAAATGTATCTTCTGTGATTTGTGGTAGCTGTTTAACTGTCAGTCAGTGTCCCAGCATCCCTCTGCAGCTCCAGCCTTGGTGCATGGAAGTGATGGATCATGTGGCATTGCCTGATGGAAAAAGCAACAGACACTGGTTTATTGATTTGTTCTGAGGAGGGGTTGGAGGTGAAACATGTAGTGTTCACACCTTACTGCACACCCTGAGCCTTGTCAATAAGCAAACTGGGAGACTTGTTCTCTGGGAGCAAAGCCTGAGTTTGTGCGGGTTTTTGGATGTGCATCCAGAACCTGGTGGAATGTGACAGCCTTCCAGGTGCTGAGGAATTCTTTGTCATCTATGTCTCAGCTCAATGCTGGAAGCAAGCAAAGACCTGAAGGTAAAATCATGCTGGGGGCTGAGTAGGTGTTTTCTTGGGAAGGGGTAGAGAGCCAGACACTGCTCGAATCCACCCTGGTCTTGCAGACACTCGTGTACGTGCAGCTTTACAGCACTGAGCTTTCTGCAGAGCTGCAGAAGCAGGTCCCAAAGGGGTTCCTTTGCTAAGGTGCATTTGCCATGTAATGTTTTGTCCACATGAATTAAAAACCTGGGGCGGACTGACTCTGAAGTCAGAAAAACTATGTGCAAAGGCAAGAAAGGAAATGAGGTAGAGAAAGAACACAATTGAAAGAATATATGGGTTAGGAGAGAAGACACTATGAAAGGAAAAGTTTTACTTTAAAAGCTTTTCATTCTGAGTCATGATTTATAAACCAAGGGACTCGCCATGCCCTGAGATAAGGGCAGACTATTTAAAGCAAAAATATTGCAATATTACAGCACTACCAGTCATCTACTGACACAGGTTCTCTATCCCTTTGCTGTAGCAGGAGAGAGGTAGTGTTATAGACTTGCATTGGAGGGTGCCCTGAAACTGCCCCGTTTTTTGCCTCCAGAGGTTCAAAGAGATCAAAAGCACCACAAAATCCTTGATCTGAGTATCACACTTAAAAAAAAAAAGAGGAAAAAGACGTCATAAGGGAACACCAAAGAGCAAAATGTCCCCCAAATACGTCAGTGAACAATAGGAAAAGCCCAAATAACTAGAGGGCTACACAGTGATCTACAGACTCCAGAGCCATTGAAAACTTGATACACAGCTGCTGGCTGTGTTCGAGTGGCACTGGTGGTGTAAGACAGGGAAAGTATTGCATTGCCAAACTCAAAAATGGCAAAACTATCAGATCCCAAGAAATGACATGACTAAGAATAGAAAGTTCCATTAGCAAATGCAAAGTCAGAATAGGTTGGGTTGGAAGGGACCTTAAAGATCATCTAGTTCTGACCCACTTGCCACAGGCAGGGATGCTTCCTACTAAACCAGCTTGCTCAAAGCCACATCCAAGCTGGCTTTGGACACTTCCATGGTTGGAGCCTCCACAACTTCTCTGGGCATGTTTAGAATTCTGGGTTTTAATCAGTTTCCATGTACTTGCTTTCCAGTTTTGGAATGTTTGTGGGGTCCTTGCTTGGTGGTTTTTCTCTGCAACTGCAGTGTATTAGTTCCCAACCACAGCGTGGTTGAGTAAGAGCCTATCAACATCCTGTTTTTTCATAATAAATAAATGTGAAGTAACTGGAAGTTGCCTACTCTTCAAAGAGAAGGGTGGATTACTGCTGTTAACCAGTAAGAGAATGTGCTGCAGAACAGGCAGCAAAACATGGGAATTTATTCCTGGGGACTAGTTTTTCCCCAGTGCTCTGGGGATCTGCTGACTGGACTTGATGATCCCAAGGGTCTTGTCCACCAGAATCACTTAAATGATTCTGTGATTCCAGTAGCCAGGTCTTGGAGAGACTTGACAATTTCATGATGTGTTTCTGGTCCTAGAGATGAAGAGGTGATTGGACTAATATGAAAAAAAAATTTTGAATGGTCCTCTTGAGCCACAGGAAAAACTCACAGTTTGCGAATCTCAGCTTTATAATTTAAAAGGCAAAACAAATGGGGTTTAGCTTTGTTTCCATCTGGAATGGTTAATGCGTAACTCAGTACTGGTGTTTGACTAGAAACAACTCAATTGAGTTGGACCAGATGATCCTTGGGGTCTATTCCAACCTGGCATTCTGCTATTCTCTGTGACTCTGTGATTTGTAGTCGTGTAATTCAGAAATGTTTATGCTATTTATAAGTTTGCATTTATACAAGGCAACTAAAATAGGTGCTCTTGGTTTTGCCATTCTCAGTGCAGGCATGCAGTGCAGCCTGCCCTGCAGTTTTGGTCTGTTGTGCCAGGCTTCCTTGATGTTATTCCCACATAGAGAGCCTGACACTTAAATTACATGAATAAAAGCTGCTGTCGGAGCATCTGTCAGAGCAGAATTGTGACAGAGAAGATATTCTGTCAAAACCAAGCAAAAATGACTGAATTGAAGCTATAAATCTAGATCTGGTCATACAACCAGCACCAGGTTGATTGACTAACATAGTCATTTGCCCTTCAACAAATTTACCGTGCCCCCAGTTCCTTCTTAAACAAACAAATTTCTAAGTGCTGCAAAGTAGCTACATTAACATAAATGGCTTGAAGGTGTTGTGAATGCCAGGCAGTGCTTTGCATGTTAAATACCAGCCTGGTTTTGTTTTCCTGCTACAGGAAAAACAGTGCTTTCATTAGAAATACTTTTCCTTGCCCTGGAAACTTTGATTTCCTGGCTTGGTTGCTATTAAGCTTTTTCTCCTGCTTAGTTACTCCGGGGAAGCCAAGTGTTTAAATTCTGTTGGATCGCTTAGCAGCTCTTAATTTGTCACTCCTGGCCTTTTGTAGTTTTCCCCCCTTTTGCTTTGTGCTGTTCTGCCATAACTGCCAGGGCAATTCCCATTCTGACAGTGCCACTGAGCCCAGAATAAGCAGCGCAGTGCAGTGCGAGTTTGGAGAGTGACATTCCCATCGCATCTGGAGCTTGCCCATGTTCCCAGCCTTAGCATCCCAGATGTGGAAGGGGCACAGTTGGACCTGTCTGCTTTGGCCTACTACTGGTGGAAAGTTTGCCCCTTTTCACCCTATCTCAGCATCACTTGTTTTTCTTGTCTCATTCTGCTTGTTCCTGGCTCCACACAACACTGCGCAGTCAACTTGAGCCTTGTTGGTTTACAGACCTACATCCATTCAGCAATCAGCATCGTTATCATAGAATCAGAGAATGGTCCGGGTTGGATGGGACCTCCAAAGGTCACCTAGTCCAACCCACTCTGCATTTAGCAGGGGCATCCTCAACTAAATCAGGTTGCCCAGAGCCCTGTGGAGCCTCACTTTGAATATCTCCAGGGATGGGGCCTCAACTACCTTTCTGGGCAACCTGTTATCCTGAAGAATAGACTCCCTGAGTCCTCAGGGTCAGATCTTTCCTTTAAGTGAAAGCTTCTGGTATAAAACCCATCGAATTGAAGGGATCATAAAGAAAGTTCCTCCAAAAAGCAATCCCTGTGTACCGGAATTGGGTGGAATGTTGCTGGGAATTGTGCAGGCCGTTAAGATTAACACCTCAGTTTCTGGTCTTTCTTATGTTGCTGTTTTTCTCAGAAGCAGAAGGGAAATTTGAGATGTGGTATCTGAAGTAAAGAAACAGATACCAGTTGTGCCATGAGCATTCCTGTGCAGAGAGACATCCTGACTTCACATTGTGGTGGGGTTTAGAAGACAAACACGTGTGCAGCAGCTCTTACAGCTTGGAGACTGTTCTTACACTGGCTTAGCTTCTTTCTGCCTGTAAATTTAATTGGCTTAGATCAGTTTGCAATTGAAGGTTATTAAGGCAGTGGTCAGGTTGTCCAGTTTAGTGGCTTTTTAGAATTTTTAAACCCTACAATAATGAAACTCCAGCTGAAGGGGAGAGTTAAGGTGCTTTGCAGTTAATCTCTGCAAATCCAGCAGACAGAGCTGAAATTCATACTAGCAGGGGTTTAACTGTAAGCTCCTGAAACAATGACACTGCATCACCAGAAACCTCAGCTCTGCCTGTGCTGCTGGGGCAGTAGGGCAGAGTCTGATGACTTCTCTTTCATAGAATCATAAAATGCTTTGGGTTGGAAGGGACCTTAAAGATCATCTAGTTCCAACCCACCTGCCATGGGCAGGGGCACCTCTCACTGGACCAGGTTGCTCAAGGCCTCATCCAGCCTGGCCCTGAACACCTTCAAGGAGGATGTCCACAATGTCCCTGGCCAAACTGTTCCAGTGTCTCATCACCCTCACGGTAAATAATTTCTTCCTAATATCCAGTCTAAATCTCCCCTCCTCAAGCTCCAAGCCATTGCCCCTCATCCTATCACTACAAACTCTTGTAAAAAGTCCCTCCCAGCTTTCTTGTAGGCCCCCTTTAGGTACTGGAAGGCTGCTCTAATGTCTCTCTGAAGCCTTCTCCAGGCTGAACAGCCCCAAATCTCTCAGCCTGTTCTCATACAGGGAAGTTTGCCAAGGCAAAGTTTGGGATGGGTAAACTGGGCTACCTTGTATGTCTTGTACTAAGATTGAGCTGCACCAGCATCAGGAACTGCTCTGTGGTGTGTCCTGTAATGGTTCTTTCTGAGCTGGTCAATATATCAATTAAAGCTTCAAGGATTGAGTTGGAACCTATTTTAGAAATAAAACAAAAATCACTGAAAAGGAGGATGTACAGTCAGATATGCAGAACAGGCTGCAGCAGATCTGGTGAGTAGACCACAAAGACTATTGGCAGTATCATTCCATTATGCAGGGAAAAAAAAAAAAGGCACCATTCCTAGATTTTTAAACAAGTTTGTTGTTAGTAAAATCCAGGAGAGAAAATTCTGACCAGGAGCTAAGTCCTGATCTTGAGTGTGACCCCTCAGAGAGGGAGACTCCAGCAGGAAGGACCTGAGGACCTGGAGTTGAGTGGATAGGGCCCTTCAGGAAGGAATGAAGTTGGCCTGGAGGTGGAGAAGCATGTTGGCAGGCTGCAAGAGGTGGCAGGCAAGAGTTAAAACTTCAGAAGTGGAGGTTTAAGTTAGGCATTAAAAAGCATTTGGAAAGCTTAAGTCTAATGAAAGGAAAATGTTCCCCAGGGAAATCATTGAATCTCTACCTGGGAAAACCCCTAGTGAGAATGGTTTGGGGTAGGTTGACTCTACCTAGGTCAGGGTCTAAGGTGATCTCTCCACAGGCCTTCCATCTTGCTTTCCTGCCACTGTTCTGAGCCTCTTCTTACTGCTGGGCCCCCAGATGAACCTTCCTCAGCACATCCTAGTGAGGCTGTGAGAAACCTCTGGTGTACGTCTGCCATTCTCCCTTCTATCCATGCTGCTCCCTGCCACGTACAGCCACCTCACCACCACATATTGCATACTGGGGGTTACTGGCTTGCTACCAGACAGCAGCTTGGTTCTGTGCACGTCAGATCAGAGCATCTGTCCCTGACCCTGCAAGGTTTAACCAAATATAATCCTGCTCCTCACGCTAGCAACTGGTCAGTGCCCTCCACAATGTTGTCTGTATTTTGTAATTCTGGATTTTTTGGGGTTCAGGCACCAGTTTCTAAGAGGATCCAGGGACCTGCACTATCTGTCAGGGCTGGGGTCAGAAATCCTGGCACACTCCTGGGTCTGCTGGAACCTGCTGGAATCCCTCTTCTGTTCCCCAGGACAGCAAACAGCAGGAAAGTCCAAGGTAACACACAGATGTGGGTGTGCTTGGAAGAGCTGACCTTTGAACTGAAAGTTTCTCAATCTCAGCTGCTGCTGTGTAATTCCTTCCTGGGAATGGGAGGATCAGTCCACACTGGGGTGACAGACCTGGAGCCCAGCACTGTGTCTCCAGCAGCCCTTCAGATGGTGGTTTGATCCCCAGCCTTGCAGAGCCCTTTTCTGTCACCCATTTGCCTGGTCTCTTCATTTCCACCGTGGGGCAGCATGGGGACAGAACATTTCCGTTGCAGGGTGACTGATGTACGTGCTTGCTGTCATGGTGTTGAGATGCTGCCAGATGTTTTCCCCCTCTGGAACCTTGACAATGACTTCAAAACGTAGCTTTTAAAATTAATTCTTAGGGAAACAAAAGAGGTTTGCAGTTAGAGCCACGCTCTTTGCATGACTGATAGGTTTGCAGTTGGTCTGTTTGTTTTCCTTTGGCTCCATTTGTCTTGACATTGCCAAATGTCACACACAGAGCACTAACTGGAGTTGCACTCCAGCAGAAAGTGCCTGATTTTGGCAGCTGGACAGGAAGGTTCTTCAAGGCTCTTGGCACCCTCTTACGGTGAGCGTGCAGGCAGCAGGGCAGGGACTAGAACTTCTCTGAGGGCAGGAGCCAGGGAAATGGGATTTCTGCCTTAAAGGAAAATCCCCAAGTAAGTGCAATCCACCTGAGTTGGCTCTGTTCCCTGGGGTGTCATGCAGTTTAACTTTTTGACTAACCGCAGAACAAGAGCATAAGGAGATAACACTTTGCACAGGCTGGCTGCTCTCAGAAAAAATCCTTAGTAGCTGGAAAAGAAACACAATTAAACACAACTCCACAGCAGGTGCTTTGGTTCTGTCTGCCCACTGAGTGAGGAAAAAGAAGTATGTGAGAGAGGAGTGGGAAGAAGCTGAAAGGAATGGAGAAGAAGGGCTGCTCCAGGAGAAGGGAGCATCCTGGACCTCGGAGAAGTCTGACCCAAGGGTGTTTGCAGGGGATGAGAAGAGAGAATTACTTTCCAGTCTGGCTTTTGCACCGTGAGTTCTGCCTGACACAACTATTTTGTTTGCCCTTCTGTTGAACCAGACAGTGTAGCTTGGAGGAAAGCTGCGCTGGAGTGGATTACTGTTGAAGTGGGAGACTGGGAGAGCCCAGCTGCCTGGACTCAGGCTTGGAGTTGGCTCCAGACAGCTAGAGTCCCAAGGGGCTGGGATGAGGGAAGGAGATGGGACAGGGCAGGGACTGACTGTACTGAGCCAAGGAAGGAGCTGTGTGCTCCACAATGTTTTGGTGAAGTTTAAATCATCTCAAAACAGTCTTGTTTGTCTTTCTATCATTAACCAGAATCAACAGTTAGTTCATGGTATTAACTATGTTCTTGTATGATAGTAAAAGGGGACCTAATCTAGCAAATGTCCCAGCATGCAGCTGGAGATGGAAACACCTTCACCAGCCTCTGACTGCCATGAGGATTTAGAGACCTAGGAAGCATGGCCACAAGGAAAAGTTAAGGAGGTTGGGGTTGTTTACTGTGCCAGAGAGAGTGCACTCAGACTCTCTATGATTAAGGATTTTTTTTCTTGTTTCTGAGAAGTTAGCAGAAAGAGGATTATGATCAATCTGCTCAGGAGGACTTAAACCACAGCAAGGAAGATGTGCAGCAGGTTGTAGGAAAACACTGCTAACTATGAGGCTAATTGTGCACCGGCACAGCTTACCTGGAAGAAGAGATTTCAAGAATAAGTTACAGCGACTTTCTGGTGGATACACAAGGTGTATTTGATCCTGTGCCAGTCCTGCAGGGAGCAGGTGACCTGCTGAATTACTTTTCAGCTTGTAAGTGATCTGAAATAATCACAGTCATCCAAGCAAAACCAGATCAAAAGATCCACCCCTAGTCTCCAGTCCTTAAAGGTGGTCAGGATCCGCTTTGGTGATCTTTCCCAGATTGCATTGAGTTGGATGGGACCCTCAAAGATCATCTCATCCAACCCCTGTGCAGTTTAGGAGGGACACCTCCAACTAGATCAGGCTACCCAGGGCCACATCAAGTGTGATTTAGAATGTCTCCAGGAATGGGGCCTCAGCCACATCTCTTGGGCAACCTGTTGCAGTTTTTCACCACTCTATTTATGAAGAGCTTCTTCCTGATGTCCAACCTAAATCTCACCTGCTCTAGTTTCAAACTATTGCCCCTCCTTCTGTCACCACAGACCCTTTTGAAGAGTTCCTCCCCAGCCTTCTTGTAGGTCCCCTTCAGGTACTGAAATACTGCTATAAAGTCTTGCTGGAGTCTTCACCTCTCCAAGCTGAACAGCCCCAGTTCTTTCAGACTGTCTTCACAGAAGAGGTGCTTCAGCCCTCAGATCATTTTTATGGCCTTCTCTGGACCTGTTCCAGTAGGTTCATGTCTTTTTTGTGTTGGGGACCCCAGAGCTGGCCACAGTACTCCAGGTGAGATCTCACCAGAGCAGAGCAGAGTGGCAGAATCACTTCTCTTGACCTACTGGCCACGCTGCTTTTTGATGCAGCCCCGGGTGCCATTGGCCAGTAGATCCTTGTCTCCTTGGACAGAGTTCTGGGCTTCCCAGAATGTTTTCATCTGATGTACACAAGCATGATGCTTATGATCAGTTCCTTGCTCCCAGTTTACTTTAGTCTGATTCCTCTATCCAGTACAGTGAACTTAATCAGACAAATTCCTGTCCCTGTGCCAGCCAATAAGTCCATGTACATCTCCTCCAGGCAGCTTCTAGAACTGGTAGGTGGCCTGTGCCCTCCTCTTGTCACCTAAGGCTACTGCATTTTGCAGGGCAGTAAGTTTATCTCGCTTGGAATAAAGAGGTAAACCAGCTTGCTCAGGGCTTTTCCTGCCAGGAGCCTCTGCCCTGAGGCTGCTCGGAGCTCATTTGAGGAGCTGGATTTTGGTTTCTGTGCCACTAGAGGGAAGCCTGTGTCTTTGCTTGGAAATAAAGGGCATTTCAGCTGCAGGATGCTGAAGTAGCAGGGAGGTATAAAACACAAACGAGTCGTGTGTAGCTGCAGTCTCACTGCTGGTGGGAAAGATGTATTGACTTAGTTCTGCAGTGCACATGCTTCAGTGTGGCTTGGTGGGGAAAAGAGAGGAATTGGGGAATCAGATTCTAAACCCATGCAAAATATTTTTGGAGCATGGAGGTGTGAGGGCTCTGGATTGATCAGGCAGCTTGGTTCTTGTGTGGGGTGTTCAGGCCAGCACCCCACAACGTCCTGGCTTTTGTCTAAGCCACAGCTTGGCCCTTGGGTAGGCACTGCATGAGGCAGAAGCTTTTGGGCTCCCCACAGATGGATCAAATAGCTTTGCTTGCTGAGAGCAAACCTGAATTAAATTCCCTTCCATGGGCATTAAACCTTCTCCTTAGGGAAGCTCACCTGCCTCCTCAGCACCCTTGAGGCACTTGGCTGAAGCATTCAGAGAAGGCCAGGTAGAGCCTTTCTCTGCAAAGGCATTTTTCTGCTTTATCATAGAATCATAGAATGGTTTAGGTTGGAAAAAACCTCAAAGTTCATCCAGTTCCAACTCCCTGCCATAGGCAGGGACACCTCCCACTAGATCAGGTCACTCAAGGCCTCATCCAGCCTGGCCTTGAACACCTCCAGGGAGGGAGCAGCCACAACCTCCCTGGGAAACCTGTTCCAGTGTTTCACCACCCTCACTGTAAAGAGCTTCTTCCTTACATCGTGTTTAAATCTCCCCTCTGCCAGTTTAAACCCATTCCCTCTCATCCTGTCATTACAAGACCTTGTAAACAGTCCCTCCCCAGCCTTTCTGTAGGCCTCCTTCAGATACTGGGAGGCTACTAGAAGGTCTCCTCGAAGCCTTCTCTTCTCTAGATTGAAAAGCCCCAACTCTCTCAGCCTGTCCCCACAGCAGAGGTGCTCCAGCCCTCTGAGCATCTTTGTGGCCCTCCTCTGGACTCTCTCCAACAGTTCCATGTCCTTCTTGTGCTGGGGGCTCCAGAACTGCACACAGTACTCCAGGTAGGGTCTGACGAGAGCAGAGTAAAGGGGGAGAATCCCCTCCCTTGCCCTGCTTACCCCTTGGAAGAAAATCTGGGTTTGGAGCAATGACAGAATCAGCACCTCAGGAAACAGTCCCATGAGTTTCTACTTAAATGGTCCCAGTTCAGCTGTGTACACATCTCCTTTTTCCTTACTTGCTTTTTAATAACAGGACAAACTGAGTCATTACAAAGTGTACGCTTTTTAATTGCTCCAGGAATATCTATAAATTGTTTCCAGCAGCTTGGGCAGAGGACTCTTAGTGATACTGAAAAGGTTTGGAGGAAACTCTTGATATCAACCTAGTGTTCAAAGTTACCTTTCCCATGTTCAGGACAATGATGTCTCTCACTAGAAGAAGGATGTCGAAGAGGGTCCAGAGAAGAGCAATGTTAGCTGGTGGTGGGTCTGGAGAACAGGTCTGATGAGGAGCAGCAAAGGGAACTGGGATTGTTCAGCCTGGAGAAAAGGAGGCTGAAGGGAGATGTGACTCTACAACTCCCTGAAAGAAGGTTCAAGGCAGGTGGATGATGATCTCTCTCTCAAGCAACAACTGATAGGACAAGAGGATATGGCTTCGAGTTGCAACAGGGCAGGTATTAGAAGAAACTTCTTTACTGCAGCTATTCTCAACCAATGGAAAAGGCTGCCCAGGGGGGTGTTTGAATCATTATCTCTGGAGGTGTTTCAAAGAGGCAAAGCTATGATGCTGAGCAACATATTTGAGCCCTAGACTTGGTAGAGCTAAAGAATGATTTGACTTAATGATCTGAAAGGTCTTTCCCAACCAAAACAATTCTGAGATTCTATAAAGAAAGTTTAAGGACCACCTGCTGCCAGTGCAGGTCACTCCCCAAAAATGTATTCTACTGCTTTTACAATTTAAGCTGTTATTGAAATTGTCTTTACACTCAAGTATAATTCCAAAGAAAAAACAATCATCTGAAAGGTCTTTTCCAACCGAAGTTGTTCTGTGATTCTATAAAAGTTTGTTGCTGTTTGAGTTTCTTCTCCCAGTGTTAAAGCTGCTTGATGAGATGTCATTTTCCAAATAATTTATAGAATCACAGAATGCTTTGGGTCGATCATCTAACCCAATTCTTCCTCAGTGAGCAGGGACATCTGCAACTAGAGCCGGTTGCTCAGAGCCCCATTGACAGGTTTTTGTGGTGTTGACCCACAGTTTGTCCCTGTGTTTGAAAGGGAGCCCATGGAGAAGTCAGGTTATCAGAGCAGGAGTCGTATGAGCAAACTGTAGGTAACAGATCCGTTGCCTTCCATTTTAAGAGTGACCTTTAGCTCCCCAGACTTTGCAGAGTTGTGCTGTGCCCAACGGAGCTCACCTCCCGGGGAGGCGCTGCCCAGGGGCGCGGCGTGAGGGCCTGGCGCCGCTGCACAGATCTGCTTGGCTGGCAAAACGCTGGGGCTGCGCTGGGCTGCTCCTCGCTGCATCTGAGCAGAGCGCTCTGAGCTGCTCCCCTGCCACCTCTGCAGTGGCCGACAGCACAGGGTAGCGAGAAGCTGCTCCCAGAGAGGACAAAAATGATCAAGAAGATCAAAATGCCCTTTTCCTGGTCATTTCAGTGAGGGGGGCAGCGTGGAATTGTGTGTTCTCCATGACATTGATCCTCCACAGCAAGTGCAAGAAGACGTCTTCAGTTACAGAACCACATGCAGCTCAGGGTTCAAGGAGCTATTTTTGGGTGCCCAACGTCTTCACTGAACTTCTAATAGGTGGACCATTGCTGGTGTCAAGACCGAATTTTGTGTTTTGACGTCATTTTCTTTTTCAATGCATTTGTGTGAAAGAGGAACATGGAAGGTGCTCCTCTGCCGCTGGTGACCATGCCAACAGCTCCTTACAGTGATCAGAAACCAGGAACCAGTGGATTACGGAAGAAGACCTTTTATTTTGAATCCAAGATGAACTACTTGCAGAATTTTATCCAGAGTATCTTTTTTTCCATAGATTTAAGAGACCGACAAGGATCTTCTATGGTAGTCGGAGGTGATGGGAGATACCTTAATAAGTCTGCAGTGGAACTGATAGTCCAAATGGCTGCTGCCAATGGGGTTGGTAAACGTTAAACGGCTTCAATTCCTGTAACTATCTAGCTGATAAATGCAGGAAAACAGACTAAATTAGCCACTGGGAACTTTAATTTCCCTCCCAAGGCTTTATTCAACTGCCAGTAGTTAACTTTTTAATAAGGATCAGTTTGGTAGTAGAGAAATTACTGGGTTTTCTTGATGTTTTGTGATGCAGTTGGACAGAAGTGTCTGGGAATACACAGGGATATACATGCTGCTTGCTTTTGTGTGTTCTCATTTTGTGTTTTGAGATGCCACAAGCTCTTGCCCCCTGTGGATTTTGTCGCCTGATAAACCCCTGGTGGTGTTCAGAAGCAATGTAACTGGTAGAGCTGTGGCTTCCTGTTCAGTGGCAGCTTGGCAGAAGCTCTTCCAGCATCCACCTGAGCTGCTCGGCAAAGGCAAAGGCAAAAGGTGGCTGTTTCTTTCCCAGCAGGTATAAATGGTGGCTGTGTGATAAGGACTATGAGACCTGAAATAAGCTCAGAGTTAGCTAGTGAGTGGCAGCCTTTGGTGGTTGCGCTTCCGTTTTGGAAGCAGAAGTTTGCTGTAGAGCATGATTGGTTGGTGTACTGCAAGACTCTTGGGCACTGGGGAGCTGTCTTTGTTTCTTTCTGCTTTTTAAGAATTAAAAACTCTGCTGGCTGTCCTGGATCGCTTAGCACAGAGCAAATTTGAAGCTGATAGAGAGGGTTTTTTTGTTTTAATATCAGGATCTTGTCCATCTTGGGGAAAATACTTCTTTGGCAGAGCAAATTGATGTATTCCCCGTAAGTCAGTGTGTGGACTGAGTAGAAGAGATGGAAAATGTACTCAAAGAGCCAGGCTTGCTGCCTAGACTGCTTGACATGAGGACAGGTTTTCTGCTGGTGAAGGTGGTAAAGGTTTTCACCAGCTGAGACTTCTCTCATGCATGTTTTTGAAGCATGTCTGGCTAAAATCTGGTTTTGATATTTTTCACTGATTGTTTTTTGTACAGTCTGGCTAGTATCTGTCAGCATTGTGCTCATTTTGCTCTGTAGAATAGAAGTGATGCATCCAAGGATGTTTTCAGATGGAAAAAGCCATGAGGAGGACATGCATATTGTGTTCTGAGTGTGCAAAAATCTCCTTGCTGGCACTGGCCAGACACAGGTACTGTTATGTCTCCAGATGTGGTAGGGGGCCACAAAAGAGCTGCAGAGGGACTTTGCACAAAGGCTTGGAGTAAGAGGATGAGGTCAAAAAAGGAGCTGGATTTAGATTAGGTATTAGGAGAAAATTCCTCCCCATGAAGGTGGCATTGGAGCAGGTTTTACAGAGAAGTTGTGGAGGTGCCAAGCCTGGAAGTGTCGAAGGTTTCCAAACCGTTCTGAGCACCCTTGCTGTGTCAGTACCACCACACTGTGTAAATTATTATTTTATTAAAGGAGATGACAGGTAATTTGTGCACCTAGCCTAGCTTGTATAAACAGATAGACGATTTTGTATATGGGATTGGTGCATCTTGTGCTGCATCCCTTTTACAGAAGGAGGACTGGAAGCATATGCTGATGACATGATGAAGCTGTAGACACCAGCTTCCATGGCCTGGAAAACATGTTTTTGGAGTGAAAGCATCAGCCTGCACTACTGGAGGGAGGAGAGGGACTGCAGGAGGTCTCCTTTATTGGATCTTAGTGAGGCTTGGAGTAAAACCAGGGTGGAATTGTTGCCTGGATTGCTTCAAAATGTTGTAACCCAAAATGACTGCACAAAGTGAGTCTGTTGGTGAACTGGTGTCTTTGGAACATTCTGTGGAAGGGATTTCTGCATCATTACAGCCCTGGATTTTTCTCATGAGAAATTACAGGGCATGAAAAAAAGATGAAGTGTGAATTGCTCAGCACAGTACTACTCTGAGCAACCTTTTCCAATGGTTACTACAAAGGATTTGGCATGGGATGAACAGAGAATGAAAGCTAATAACCTCTGAGAGCCAAGGAGGACCGTAGATCAAAGAGTAGCTTCTA
The DNA here is from genome assembly GCA_013396835.1 of Psilopogon haemacephalus. Lineage (NCBI taxonomy): Eukaryota > Metazoa > Chordata > Aves > Piciformes > Megalaimidae > Psilopogon > Psilopogon haemacephalus. The sequence continues at coordinate 227,273 of VWZI01005546.1, forward strand.
TAGGGACAGTTCTTTTGCTTATTTGCTGGTTTGTTCTTTTCCCTTCCTTGCTGCAGGAGCAGCAATGCTCATGTAAAAACTGCAGTTCAGGTGTGCAGAGGACAGCCTGGGTAAAGACAGTGGATCTGATGTGCTCAGCCATCTCTCCTGCAGCTGCTTCATGGTTTGGGAGGGAAACTCCAATTTTGCCAGTTCTCTGCAGCATCTCTTGAGCTTCACAAAGACAGTCAAAGGGCTGGAGCATCTCTGCTGTGAGGACAGGCTGGGAGTTGGGGTTGTTCAGCCTGGAGAAGAGAAGGTTTCAAGGAGATGTTACAGCAGCCTTACAATATTTGAGGGGGTCTACAGGAGAGCTGGAGGACTTTTTACAAAGGCATGGAGAGACAGGAAGAGAGATGATGCTTCAAACTGGAGAAGCTTGTTTTAGTTCAGACATAAAGAAGAAATTCTGCCCCATGAAGGTGGAGAGGCACTGGAATAGGTTGCCCAGAGAAGCCATGGATGCCCCATCCTTGGAAGTGTTCAAAACCAGGCTGGATGAGGTTTTGAGCAACTTGCTCTGGTGAGAGGTATCCCTGCCCATGACAGGGACAAGTTGGGGGACAAGAGGGTTTGGACTAGATGATCTGTAAGGTCCTTTCCAACCCAAACAATTCTATGATGCAAGCAGAGTGTGTTGTGGCTGAACCTGGCCCCCAGAGGGAAGCTGGGAAACACAAGATGAAGCTTTAGGGAGGAGATTCATGGAAACTGCGTTGTCAATGAAACTGCAGGAGCAAGACTTGGAGGGTGGACTAAAACATGAGGCAAGGTGTGCTGGCTTGGGCTGAGAATGGACAAAGAAGCAATCCCATGTTGGTTGGACTACTCCAAATCAAATGTGTGTCATGATAAACTAATAGATAGGCACCATGAGGGCTGTGATGTCACATGCTGTGCCCAGCTGAAAGAAGGGTACTCACCCTGGGTTGGTAAAGTGCTGGCTCGTGTTTTTCCTCATCATTTGCTAGAGGTGCAGTTCTTCCACAGCCACCTTGCTTGCGCATCTCGACTGTGACAGCTGAAGCCTGTAATAAGGGCTGGGCAGCAGAGCTGGGGCTTAGCACCAGGCAGTGCCAGGGCAGAGGAATCGCAGGCATCCACTGTCCTTGGCTTAGCACCGAGCAGGCACCGTCAGGTTGGCAGTGCTGCCTTTTGTTTCCTGGCTCAGTTTATGTGGAATGAAAATCCTCCTGTTTTCTGTGTTTGATCTCCCCGGTTGATGGAGAGCGATCTGGTGTGTTTTTAAATCTCTAGCACCTCATTTGGGGCTATAGTAAGGAACATGTTCTTCCAGAAAAATATTCATCCTCATCCAGGCCAACAGCATCCTGGCCTAGATCAGCAATACTGTGGCCAGCAGGAGCCAGGAAGGGATTGTTTCCCTGTACTCAGCACTGGTGAGGCCACACCTTGAGCCCTCACTTCAAGAAAGACATGGAAGTCCTAGAGCAGGTCCAGCAAAGGTCAACAAAGCTGGTGAAAGGTCTAGGGAACAAGTTGTATGAGCAGTGGCTGAGGGAACTGGGGTTATTTAGCCTGGAGAAAAGGACACTGAGGGGAGACAATCTTACTCTGTATAGCTCTCTGAAAAGGGGTTGAAGCCAGATGGATGCTGCTCTCTTTTCCCTATTAACAAGTGACAGGATGAGAGGAAGTGGCCTCAAGTTGCACCAGGGGAGGTTTAGGTTGGGAATTAGAAGAAACTTCTTTACTGAAAGGGTTCTCAATCTCTGGAACAGACTCCACAGGGAGCAGGTTGAATCTCCATACCTGGAGGTGTTTATAAAAGACAGAGGTATGGTGCTGAGGGACATGGTCTAGCACCAGCCTTGGAAGAATTAGAGAATGGTTGGACTGGATGATCTGAAAGGTCTTTGCCAACAAAAGTGACCCTGTGATTCTGTTTCGTTGCATGATCTCCAGCAAGCAGGTCCTGATTACCTTGCATTGTTAGCACATTGGTCTGGATTCACTCGGTAGCTGTGGAAAGGAGGTTTGTTACATGCTGTGAGTAAGAGGATGTGCAGCTGCTCCTGTGGGCGTAGTGATGAAATTCAATTTTTGTTCTGTTTTTGGCCTTTCTCAGTCCCATTGTGCCTTTTGAAAGCAAAGTTCTAGATTGTAGCCAGAGGGGTTTGGGATTATTTTTTAGGTTGTTGTTTAGATGCCTCTGGAAAGCTCAGCTCTTCTGTGCAAGCTGCCATGTCCAGTTGAGCTGCAGCATTCATAAAGGAAAATGCTAAAGAGGCACAACAGAGAAGGGTCAGGTGCTGACCTTCATGGGACACAGCAAGGAGCTTTGGCAGCCTCCCAGGAACAATCTGTTTGGCTGCAGAGAAGCAGCAACACTGCCCTCAGCACACCTCTGCCTTAGCTGCATTTGGGGGTTGCCAGTTTTGCTGGTTCAGGGATTTGGACCTCACTGTAGATTTGTTTTGCTCTCAGATTGGACGCTTGGTCATCGGGCAGAACGGGATTCTCTCCACCCCAGCCGTGTCCTGTATCATCAGGAAGATCAAAGCCATTGGTGGCATCATTCTGACAGCCAGCCACAACCCCGGGGGGCCCAATGGGGATTTTGGCATTAAATTCAATATTGCAAATGGAGGTAAGGTCATTCTCATTCACTCCTGCTTGGCCATTTCTTGTGTTGACCCCAAGGAACCTAGTTTAACTGTCGTGGTATTGCAGAGGTTCAGTGCCCTCAGCAGTGGGTTTCCCTAAACAGAGCAGATGATTGATCTGTCCCCACCTCACACCATGACAGTCCTCTTCAAGGGAGGTACTGCCAGCCCAAGATCTCTTCCTCTGCTTCTGAAGCACACTCTTTTTGCAGTCTGATTTCCTAACATCTTTCCCCTTGCCTGTTTTATCTTTCAGGTCCTGCTCCAGAAGGTATCACAGACAAAATTTTCCAGATCAGCAAGAAGATTGAAGAATATGCAATCTGTCCAGATCTCCAGGTGGACCTAAGCACCATTGGAAAACAGCAGTTTGACCTGGAGAACAAATTTAAACCATTCACAGGTAAATGACTCTTCTTCCTCTTGGAAAGCTTCCTTTCTACTGGAGTTAGTGTGGCAAGAACATTCGGTGTCTCTGAAGGATAGACATGGCCTTTCTGGCCTCTCCTTATCTCCTGGGTAAGCCAAGCAAGGACATCACTCTTGGTCACCCTGGCAGCCTAGCTTTGCTTTTTCCTTTGGCCTACATCTTAACCTTGTGTAGATACCTGAATTATGTCATTGCTTAAGTCCTGCAAAAGGTTGTGCGTCAGAGGTAAAACTGATCCATCAAAGTTCTTTAAAGTTGTAGAATTGTTTCAGTTGGAAGAGGCCTTTAAGCTCATCAAATCCAGCTTTCAGAGACTATTCTGTCTGTAAGGTTGCCATTTATGTGTAGTTGCAAACCAGACAGCTTTGCAGTTAAAGGGCATTTTCCTGAGGAAAAGTCCCAGTGTTAGTGTTTAATCTTTGTAACTGATACTGTTTCCCCCATAGTTTGCCATGGGAGTGAGAAACTCACTCCTGGGGAGTGGGAAAGCCATTACATTTCACACATGACTTCTGTCAGCAGTGAAATATGAAAATGCCTCTTAAAAGACTGGAAAAACACTTACAGCAATAATGTTTTTGCCATCTCCCCATGCCCTGAGCTTGGAATTTTAAAAAGTATAAATAAAAGATGGTAAAAGTTGGTATTATTCCTAGTCCCCATTTGTGTTTCAATGTGCATAGAATGCATCAGGTTGGAAGAGACCCTGGAAGGTCATCTTGTCCAACCTTCCTGCGGTGAGCAGGGACAGCTCCAGTTAGATCATGTTAATGGCTCTGTCTTTGTGTTGTCTGTTAGTTGCAAGGTGCAACTTTTTCAGGCTCTTAGATGCATAATTTCTGTTAACTTTGGTGGAAAATGGATCTGTTTTGGGGTTTGTGGTGGTTTAAGCAGTTACCTGCCCCCCCACCTTTTATAAACCCCGACTACGACTCAGAAACACTGGAAGTTAATAAATGAAGCTTTATATTTACAGCAATGCACAATATACAAGCAAATATTTACAAGGTATAACACATATTTACAGATATATACAGTGAAAAGGTAATACAGACACCACACCCCTCCCAGAGACCAAAATCCCCAAGAGAGGGTAACCAAACACCCCCTACCACCTTTCCCCCCTTCCCCAGTCTTATCTCACCACCTGTTGATGCTGCAGAAGCTGAAGTAGATCGGCCAGGGGGATTAGAAGTAGGAAAGTACTTAGTAGAATTACTCTGAATTAGCTACCAAGACAGAGAGACAAAGGAGACCATGCAAAAAGCAGCCACAGCCAGACTGGTCAGAAACCATCTGATATCTAATGTTTTGGGTACAACACTTTAAAAACAATTTTTTTTTTCTTTCTCAGTAAAACTCTGGTGAAGTGACATACTGTGTTTACCTCTCTCAGCCAATAGTCTAATTTCTCACTCAAATTCTCCAATTAGCTCAAACCAGCACAGGGTTTGTGGGTTTTTTTTGCCCCCCTTTTCCTTAGTCTCATTCTCCAGGTAAACAGAGTGGGACTGAACCATCTCAAAAGAAGCTGGAACAGGGAACAGTGTTTGCCCTAGGGATTTTGTTGGTCTATTTGGTTTCTAGCCCCATTAGCAGTGACAGCTCCTAATTAAATTCTTCAGATGGCGAGGTTGCCCAGGGAGGTCATGGAGTCACCATGCCTGAAGGTGTTCAAGAAATGTGTGGACATGGCGTTTCAGGACATGGTTTAATGGCCATGGTGGTCTTAGATTGAAGGTTGGACTGTATGAAACAGTTGGACTCAAACTGAAACTGTTCTATGACTCTGTGTTATGGGACCATTATGAAATTATTCTTTAGGATGTTTAAAGGGTTTATGCTGAGTCCTAACCCTTTGCACTGTCATCATGCTGCCATGAGCAGCGACATTTCTACAGTGATTTCACACTCTCTGGGTTGGTCTCTGTTGACTTTTTTCTCCAGTGGAGATTGTGGACTCAGTGGAAGCTTATGCAAATATGCTGAGGAACATCTTTGACTTCAATGCCTTAAAGGAACTGCTTTCAGGGAAGAACCACCTGAAGATTCGCATAGATGCTATGCATGGAGGTATGGGTGGACTTGGGTTTGGGGCACTGTGTTGGGCCAATTGTCCTCAGGGCATTTTTTCTGGAATTTATATCCATCACTTGGACATTTATTTCCTGTTTTGTAAAATAATTGCTTTTTCCTTTTTGCGGGTAAACTTTTTATGGCTTTACATTGTTCGGGGTTTTTTTTTCAAATGTTTGGACTTGGGGAAATATTTGGGGTCTGAGGGGATGCTCCCGCAGTCCACACCTGAGAGGCAGAGGTGATGCTGTTATCTGAGCTGCCCTGGCAGACTTTACATCAGCCCTTATCCCATGGAGGTCACAGCGATTAGACAAAGTCTGGTCAGGGATATTGGAGTACAAAAATGAGACCTTTGGACTGGTTTGTGTAATTTAACATCTAAGCTAAGCTTGTGAATCTCCTTCAGTAGACACTGTGAGGAACACCATAGCTTTCTTAGCACCTTGTAGAAACAAGACCATTCCCCTTTCCATGCTTACTTACTTGTTTTTGTCTCTGTAATTAGTGTTTGAGGAGCAGTGACTCCTGTGGTAGTGCTGGCTGGCTGTGAATCACTCATGCAGCTTGTTCTGTTAGAGGGAGCCGTCGTACTAGTGCCTCAGTGCTCAAACCCTTCACAATGGGATCCTGGCTCACATGCTAAGTCCCTGGCACAGGCTTCTCCTCATCTGAAGCCATGAGTGGGACAGGCCCTCAGCTGAAGAGCTTGCTTTGGCAAGAGCTTTTGTGCCTAGGTCGATCCGACTGAAGCATACCTGTGTGCTGCTTGGGGCTTTTGATGTGAGTGTTTGGGCTTTAGGACAATAAAACTTAAAAGCTGACCCAAACTGAGCAAACTGGAGGCCTGGGTGGTTCTGTGGCTGCTGCAGAGCTGCTTGAGAGCAGGGACTGACCTGTGTCCTCTCCTTGTTTTGCTATGGTAGTTGTGGGCCCTTATGTAAAAAAGATCTTGTGTGAGGAGCTTGGAGCCCCAGCAAATTCAGCTGTGAACTGCACCCCACTAGAGGACTTTGGTGGCCACCATCCTGACCCCAACTTAACCTATGCTGCTGACCTGGTCCAGACCATGAAGACGGGAGAGTATGACTTCGGAGCTGCCTTTGATGGAGATGGGGTAAATAGACTGCTCTGTATTGATGAGATAAGAGGAAATGGCATCAGGTTGCACCAGGGAGGTTTAGGTTGGATATGAGGAACAATTTCTTCCTCAAAAGAGTTGTCAAGACCTGGCCCAGGGCAGTGGTGGAGTTCCCATCCCTGGAGGGATTGAAAAGCCATGGAAATGTGGTGCTGAGGGACATGATTTACTGATGACCCGACAGTGCTGAGTTAATGGCAGGACTCCATGATCTTAAAGATCTTCTCCAACCAAAACAATTTCTTCTCCCTCTCTCTCTTCTGTAATTGCAAATAGAAGCGATCTGCTTGCCGCAGCTCGCCACCATGGCAATAGCTGGCTGCTGTGCTAATAATGAAGTCCAAAGTGTGTTTAAGTAGCTTTAAAAGCTGTGAAAAATCAGCAGGAAGGTGAAATACTGTACAGGTGCTGCTGGTTAGCTGTCTGACAACGATTTGTTCCAGTCAGAAGCCTCTCTGAGCTGTGGGTTTATGGACTGCTCCTGCCAAGCAGCACAGCCTCTGCTGCTGCAGCCTTTTCACACTGAGCAGGGCTGAGTGTTCCCTTCTCCTGCTGGCCAGGACCGCAACATGATCCTGGGGAAGCACGGCTTCTTCGTGAACCCCTCCGACTCCGTCGCCGTCATCGCTGCCAACATCTTCAGCATCCCTTACTTCCAGCAGACAGGAGTCCGAGGCTTTGCCCGCAGCATGCCCACCAGCGGGGCTCTCGACAGGTACCACCTAACCTCTGTGCCTGCTGCTGGAGTGGAGAAGAACATCCCTTTTTGGTGTCTGCAGTGGGGAGTCAGTTCACGGGGGAAGCAGTGCCAGGGCTGCTGTGGGCTGGCTGCCAGGAGAGGTTAATGAATTAAATCCTCTTTGGGGCCTGAGCTGGGCTCTGCTCTTGGCTCTTCTCTGCAGAGAAGCCCAAACAAATGATCCTCCCCACCCCTTTTTTGCAGATTTGGTACTGATGCTTTGTTAAATGCTTTGGGATAATACTTAGACACAAGGAGGAAGTTCTTCACAATCAGTGGTAAAATACTGGAACAGGTTGACCAGGGATGTGGTTAAGGCCCTGTCCCTGGAGACACTGAAGACCAGGGCAGCCTGATGCGGCCCTGGACAGCCTGATCTAGTTGGAGGTGTTCATGCTGACTGCAGGGGGAGGTTGAACAAGATTACCTTTGAGGGTTCCTTCCAACCCAATGCAGCCTGTGAATCTGTGAGATCATCAAGAGGTAGGGCTGGGCTGGGCTGGGTGATAAATGAGTGACAGCCTCTCTCTCTTAAGCCTCTCTGCCTTCTTCCCTTTCTTTTCTCCTTTGGGAAGGGAGAAGTGTTCATAGACAGTGTCTGCCACGCATTTAGTGTCTTTAGAAGAGCTGTGTATTTATATCTGCTCTTTACTTTTGCATCCCACCCATTCCCCAGACATTAAACTGGAATAAAGTAGAGGATTCCTGTACACAGAATTGTTACAAAATGAAACACTGGTAAGACCTGCCTTCAGTGTTACCCCAAAATCACTGCTTGGTAGCAACCACAGCTCCTGCTGCAGTATTTCACATGAGAGTGCCAAGAGTCCAGCTGGGATGTGACTTGACCTTCTTACCTTTGAAGGGTGGCCCACGCTACCAAGATTGCTTTGTACGAAACTCCAACTGGCTGGAAGTTCTTTGGAAACTTGATGGATGCAAACAAGCTGTCTCTGTGCGGGGAGGAAAGTTTTGGTACTGGTAAGTCAGTGTTCCTGAGTTCACCAGGGATGGGATTGTTCCTGTTCTTCCTTCCTATTATTCCATCGTTGTGCTGGGCAGCTTGGGATTCATCTTTCATGTGGAGTTGTTAATGCTTCCAAAATCATAAAACTTAATAAAAGTTTGTAGGAATTGCTGGTGGGAACAAACACAATGCTAAAAGCTTTGTCAGGCAAGAGCTAGTTCTGCTCTCAGTTATTTAGGAAGGCATCCGTAGATAGGCAGGAAGTCTAAGGGCCTCTTTACTAGCCCGGTCATTGAGTCTGTGGGGATTAAGTGCCGTGTTAAATGTATTTTTCAACTCTTGGTGGCCAGGAAAACTTTCTAAATGTTTTCATTTCTGGAAAGAAATATGGTTTGGAGCATGCAGTTTTATTAGGGAAGGTTTCAGGTCACTATTAAATCTCTGAGCTTTAATAGGGCCCTCATTTTCCTGTTCTAAAAACAAGGTATGATTTATAAAGTTTAAATTAACACTTGCCTTTGAACAGTCTGAACGAGTTATTAGGTTACTAAGAAACAAAGTGAACATCACAAGGAATTTACTAGGGGGGTGCACATGACGCAAAACTGTTATTTGTGCAGGGAAGTTCAAGTGAGCAGAGTTTGCTCCCTGTTGGAGTGGCATGCCCAAAGCACTCACTGCTCCCAGGAGGCCTTAGCAGCTTCTGACTTCTTCCATGGCGTCTACCACCTTGGTTTTATTGTCCTGACTGTGGAACCAGGACCTTCTTTGCATGCATCTAATTCATACCTAATTTGTCTATGAGTTTTATCTGGTCTGAAGCCTTCCCGAAGTCTTGGTTTCCATGTTCTCTGAAGGCTGGAAGGATACACAAGACACAAGCTCTTGAGGGAATGTAGGTTGGATGATTTCAGGCTCAGACCTTGCATGCTTTCATTTCACTACCCCATATTTCAGAAAAATATTTTAGCCTGTGTGTGGGTGCCTTGCAAAGCATGGATGGCCTTAAATCCCCAAGTGCCTAAAATTAAGTGCTTTGTGGAACTGAGGTGTGCAGCTGTATGAAAGGATTATCTCAGATCTGCTGTAGCTGAGGAAATGCCAACTGGCAGGAGCAGGCACATGAAGGTTGGACTAGATGATCCTTGAGGTTCCCTCCAATCTAGAACTTGATGATGAAATATCACATTGACACACTGGTGAAAACAGAGGGACTGCGGGGCTGAAGCAGTCTTCAGTGGCAATATTTTCTCAGTCAGTTGCTACTCTGATACATGGGATTTGGCCTCAGGTTTGAAGGAAAAGGGAATTTCAACAAACATGGCATCTCTGTAAAGAAATCTTGAAGCAAATGGTGAGTAAAGGAAAGCTCTGCCCCAAGTGATTTTAGCATGCATTAAGTAGATGTTGTGGACTTTGGCTAATGAGAGGGCATTTCATGAAGCAGATACAAACGAAAAACAGCAAGTGACTCATGAGGCTGCTGATGGAAGATGGACTCTAAAGAGCAGCTCTAAAATGGTTTCCATCTTTTGCTGTATGAGCAATGAGCTCATAGTTCCTCTCCATCCCCCAGTAGGTGACTACATTACAAATAAGTGATGGATTCTGTTTTCAGCAGGGTCTGGGAGAGAGGTTGGAGAGTTTGGCCATGCAACATCACATCTGAGAGGCCTGAGACTGAAACAGTTTTAGGGGAGGGGAACAGAATAAGAAAGGGCCCAGGAGTGTTGGACTTGCCCCGTACTGCAAAAGGGGTTTGCTCCTCTGGTAAATGCGCTTTAAGGAATGAACAAGGGGTGAGGAAGGTTGGTTGATAGCAAGTTAATGAGGAGCTGTTTGGAGCTGGACAGAATGTAAGTGGTGACAGGGAGAGAGGTGAAGGAGCAGCCAAATAGACCTCAGTAAAAACTGAAACAAACTGTGGCCCAGTGGGACTAGAGTCCAGGAGCAATTAGAGTAATGCGACATGACAGAATTCCTGCTTGCTTTCTTGGCTATTTCATTTCAGCCATAAGTTGATACATCACAGGGGACTTGTGTTTATTTAGCATTCCTCTCCATCACCTCCCTGCAGCTCTCCCTGCCGTAAAGGATCCCAAGGAGAATTTATTGCTGTGCCCACAATGGTGGGATTTGTGCAAAGAGCCTGGTAACCCCTGCCCCAGCCCCCAGCTCTTTTCCCCAGGTGATTGCCCACTCTGGCAGTTCTTGAGAAGGTAAAATGGCAGCTCCAAAGTGCTCTCTCCATTAACAGGCATTCCCTGGCTCCCTGGGATTTCATTAATACCTTTTTGGAGGTTTTCCAGAGCTCAGAAGACAAAACTCAGGAGCTGTGTATCAGTGCACAGCACTGAACTCACAAACCAGAAGCATAGAATCTGGTCTGGATGTATTCTGGGCTGCCATCTGACCCCTTGTTTAATTTGGGTGTTGAGGGTGCTGTCTAACCTGCAGTACTCTCAGGTTTCCTGAGGGCCTTGGGTTCTGTGCAGTCCCTGCCCTGTTGCTGTCAGCCCCTCTCCCGTGTGTTCTAGGGCAAGGCTGGGCTGTGAGAGTGTCCTGCTTTCAGCCCCTCTCCCTTGTGTTCTAGGGCAAGGCTGGGCTGTGAGGGTGTCCTGTTTTCCATGCAGTGCTTACTTTGGAGGAACCTCTGCTAGCCACACCAGGCTCTTTTACAGCCTGTGTGGCACTGAGAGTGGGCACGAGGTGCTTTTCTGGTTTTCACACACAAGTGAAGACTCTGCTGGAACTGTTTGCTGTCCACCAAGCTGCTTCTCTCCATTGCAGTGTCATTTTGGGGCTGTTAGGGTCTGGTCTGAAAGCCAGAGCCAACATTTTTCTTGGTGCTCTGCCAGGATCTGTGCTGATCTGAGCAGGCTGGTTTGGCTGAGGATTCATGACAGCTGCTTGAGGAAGTTGATGGTAGTCCTTCCTGAGCTGTTCTGTTGTTTGGCCTTTTTTTTTTGTTTTTTGGATAATCACCTTTTTTACTGCGCATTCCCCATTACTTCCTTGGGAACAGAGGTAAGAATCTGTGAACAATGAGGGGGTCTGCATGTGTGTGTGTGTCTGTGTGTTCAAAGAGGCCGAATGTTTTATTTGAGCTCCAGCTAAAAGCAGATGATATCTTGAACCGTTTACAGCAGGAATGGAGCTCACCAAATGCCTTCCATTTGTGAGTTTGTATGGCTGCCAGTTGGATGGAGAAGACAAGGTAGATGCACAGCCTCTTGCGTGAAAGGAGGTGGGAAATGTATTTCTGCTCCCCGTAGGCTCTGACCACATCCGTGAGAAGGACGGGCTGTGGGCTGTCCTGGCTTGGCTGTCCATCCTAGCCACCCGCAAGCAAAGCGTGGAGGACATCATGAAGGATCACTGGCAGAAATATGGCAGGAACTTCTTCACCAGGTGGGGAAAGCACTCCTGACGTCTCATGCTTACCTCCACGCTGTGTTCCACCCTCCAGAGCTACTGATGGCACTTGCACGTGCTGCCACACTGCTGTTCCTGCTTTCTTACAGCTGGACTTCAGGAACTTGAAATTTCCTGAGAGACTGAAATGCTGTGGAGATGTAGTGCTGAGGAGACATGGTTTTGTGGTGACCTGGCAGTGCTGGGTTTGTGATTGGACTTATCTTAAAGGTCTCTTCCAAGCAGAAATGATTCTGTGATTCTATATCTGGGTTCAATAAATGGTGCCCAGTTTAGGATTTGTTATTCTAAGTGTAAATTGAGCAAGTGCCAAAGGCTGCACATTTCATATGAGCACAGGAGACTTTTTCTTCTAATGGAGATTATTTTTTCTTGCAAGAGTCTCTTTTGCCATTGGAACAGCATGTTATAAATTCCAGCAGTATAGAGATTGGAAGGGACATCTGGGCATCATCCAGTACAACCCCTCTGCTAAAGCAAGGTCACCCACAGCAGTTTGCTTAGGACCACAATGTCCAGCAGGTTTTGGAATCTCTCCAGAGAAAGAGACTCCACAACCTCCCTGGGCAGCCTGCTCCAGGGCTCCAGCACCCTCACACCAAACAAGTTTCCCCTTCTATTCAGATGGAACCTCCTGGGTTCTAGTTTGTGCCCATTGCTCTTTGTCCTTTCACTGGGCACCACTGAGAAGAGTCTGGCTCCATCCTCTTGGCCCCACAGATCCTATAGCTCTTGCTGAGCATTGAACAAATCCCCTCTCAGGCTGCTTTTCTCCAGGCTCAACAGCACCAGGTCTCTCAGCCTTTCTTCCTCACAGAGATGCTCCAGACCTCTCATAATCTTTATAGCGTCTACTGGAGCCTCTCCAGTAGTTCCCTGTCTCTCTTGAACCGTGGAGCCCAGAACTGGACCTAGTACTCCAGCTATGGCCTCAGAGGGGGACAGAGTGGAGAGGAAGGAGAACTTGCCTTGACATTGTGGCTGTGCTTTGCTTCATGCACCACAGGAGACCACTGGCCACAAGAGCACATTGCTGGCTCATGGCAAACATGCTGACCGGCACTCCCAGTTCCTTCTCTGTGGAGCTGGTTTCTAGTTCACAAGCTGATCTTCGGTGATGGCAATGCCTTACTGGATGGATGCCCAGCTCCTACCCCATGTGATGCAATCACACTCACATTTTGCTGCGGGCAAAGCTGTTACCTTGAGGAAGCTTCTGAGGTCCTGTCAGCAGAATTAGAGTGAAGTCTTCGCAGTCATTGTTGGTGGATTCTCACTCTCCAATATGCCTAGTGCGGAAGAGTCTAGTTTGGGCTGTAATCTCTCCTTGTTATGCCCAGTGCCTGTGAGACGCTGCAGCACATCCCATGGCTTTCTGTTGGATTCTGACTGTATTGCTGCTCACAAATCTCCTCTCTTCTCCTATCCTCTCCTCCAGGGAGAGAGTGAAGAACATCTGTGAAGCAGACCACAGACTTCAGATCACAAAACACTGCCACTCATTCCTGATCTTTATTTTGTGGTGACTGCTTGTAGGTATGACTATGAAGAAGTGGATGCAGATGCAGCTAACAAAATGATGAAGGATCTGGAGACCTTGATGTTTGACCGCTCCTTTGTGGGGAAGCAGCTGTCAAGTGGTGACAAAGTCTACACAGTGGAGAAAGCTGATAATTTTGAGTACAGTGATCCTGTGGACGGAAGTGTCTCCAGAAACCAGGTGGGCAGAGCCTTGCCTGGGCTGAACATGGCCTCAGAGGGGAGTTGGGCTCTATATTTTGGCCTTAATCTTTGCCTGTTGGATTTATGCCTGCTTTAAAGTCAAACACTGTGTTTGTGCCCTGTGTTTGTTGGTGAGATCTTGCCCTACATGAGGGGAAATTGCTGCCTTGGAGAGCTGGAAGGGCAGCAGAGCTTCCCTACAGCCATCTTAAAGGGGAAGGAGAGATGAAGTTGAGGTAAGGGAATCCTTTGAGCAATCAGCAGCCAAGATGTGGGTTATGCTGAAGAAAGAGTCAAAACTGAAGCATGAAGTACAACACTTCCCACTCAGGTAGAATCTTGTCTCTATTACCAGACGCCCAGGTTGCTTTAGGTCAGTCCTTCCTAGATGTCCTTATCCCTGAGGCAATGGCACTGGAAGGACAGGCAGCAGGGCAGATTGTGCCAGGACATTGAGTTCCAGGCTCCAGAAGTCATGGGCATATTAAATCTGTGTGAGATGAGCAACCTGTCACCAGAGATTACTGAAATAAAAATGTCCCATGGATGGACTGCTTTGATGGCAGAATATGGAAGCAGAGAAACTGGGGAGGAATAATGAAGAAGTTCTGCAAGAATGACTGGCTTGCCTATAGGGTGGCAGAGCATTGTCCTGATGTCCTGTTTGGGTGGAAGAGAAGTGAATTTGTAAGGCTGTGTCTGACAGAGTCAGTCCCTGGCTCTTGTTTCCAAGCAAGCACTAGGGTGAGAGACCTTATGGCAGCAATGTGCTTTGTTATTTAGGAGCTCTGGCAGGTTCCCCAGGGTGGGGAGGGATGGTAGCTCCTCTGGAAGTGGGGAGAGATATCAAGGAAGCTTTCTATGGCTCTGTGAAGAGTTGAAGCTCGGGGATTGTGGAGACCAGGCACAGCAATGCTGGGACTCAAGGGGATTCCTTGGGTTTCCAAGAGGCACATAGCTGAGAGGCTCTTCTTATCTCTTCTCTCTTACTAGGGCCTGCGGCTTATCTTCTCCGATGGCTCCCGCATCATCTTCAGACTAAGCGGTACCGGCAGTGCTGGGGCAACCGTGCGGCTCTACATCGACAGCTATGAGAAGGATGCTCAGAAGATACATCAAGACCCACAGGTAAGTGTCACATCTCTATTGTGGCACTGCTGGCTCCCAGCCTGCCTGAAACACTTAAATCGTTGCTTAGCACTGCTGTGCTCAGAGCTGCGTGGAAGTGCTCCAGGGATCCTGGGAGCTAGGACTTCGGTGTCTTTAATCCCAGAATAAACACATCTTCTTATCAAAAGCCCTGTGTGGAACAAGTGCAGTTTCACATAAGTTTTCTTGTTAGCTTGTTGGACATTCATGGCTGGATTCATGTGTGGACCTGCATTCAGTCCTGGCCTCATGTTCTCCCTAGTAGCAGGTGATAGGACAAGAGGAAATGGCTTCAAGTTGCACCAGGGGAAGTTTAAGTTGGACATTAGAAGAAACTTCTTCCCTGAAAGGGCTCTCAAACACTGTAACAGGCTTCGTAGGGAGGTGGTTGAATCCTTATCCCTGGAGGTGTTTAAAGGAGACAGAGATGTGGTGCTGAGGCACATGGTTTAGCACCAGACTTGGTGGAGTTAGATAATGGTTGGACTTAATGGTCTTAAAGGTGTTTTCCAACTAAAACCATTCTATGATTCCGGTAGAAATATTGTCTCACTAGGGATAAATGAGCTCACTCCTCTACCCAATTTGGGAAATAACTGTTTAAAACAAGAAAGAGTGTGAGTAAAAGGATGTGTCTGTGTGTAAGATATTACTGGCCTGTCCTGTGCTAAGTCCTAGCTGTTCTTTACAGCATCAGTTAAAAACACTGCTGGTCTCTCTTGTAGGCACAGGAGGAAAACAAGCATTTTATAGTCCCAAACAACCAACCTCGGAGCTTTTTGTGCATGACTTCCTGTGCCATTATTGACAAAGAATACTGGAAAAATCCTATGAACTAAAGCAGGGATTTCAGTATCCTACGCCAGTGGTGCAGCTGGGTTTGGAATATGGCACAGTGAAGGTGGCAGCAGCAGCAGCAGCAGATCTGTGTTACTGGTGTAACAGGGCATCCCTCGCTGCACCATTCCTCTTGTTGGTCCCACTGGAGCAGTTTCTCCATCAGCAGCACTGAGCTGTGGGTGCCCAGGGATGGCACCAGACTCTGGTGAGGGAAGGGTGGACGTGGCTGTGCATGCCTGGTGAATCTGAGCCATCTCATTCCTTTCTGCAGGTCATGCTGGCACCGCTCATTTCCATTGCACTGAAACTCTCCCAGCTCCATGAGAGAACTGGCCGCACCGGTCCCACCGTCATAACATAAAGGCTTGGCCAGCCAGCGTGACAGAATACTCCTGAATGAAAAGAAGCTACTCTCTCTGCCCTTTTCCTGTCACATCTCTCACTGACAGAGCAATAGTAATTTAATTTCTGTATTTAAGAACACTGCTACAGATAGGCATAAACCCAGCCTCTATCAACACAGCATGCACGTGGCTGTGCTGTTGCTTTGCATCACCCAGCGCTACTGCCAGGTGGTGTAGGGTGCCCCTTAGCACAGCCTCTTGTTTCAGCTACCTGCTGAGGTTTTTTTCTTAAACAAAAGGCTCTGGAAATATCAGAGACTCAAATCTTCAGTAATTCAGAGGCTTTTTTTCCCAACTTGGAAAGTTTCCTGGCAAAGAAGCACAAATACTTGATCCTTGTTAATACACCGCCCTTGAAAGGGTGAGGTCTGAGTGAGCAGTGGCTATGTGTCAGTGCTGAGAATTTGTCACTTCTCTGGAGTTTACCTTTTCAAAACTAAATTCTGGAAATTTGCCCCCACTTGCCTTCTGTATAAGGAAAAAAACTCACAACAAACCTTCCACACAGTGATGAGCAGTAACAAAGATTGCAGGACATTAAAGTGATCTGGACTACAATTGCTGTTGATGCTGTTGTATTTTCTTACATCACATGAGACTTCCTTCTAGAGAAGGACATACGGTTTTGGTGAGCTCCTGGTTGGTTTTGTGTATATGGTTAGATCCTTGGAATAGTCAGATGTGCAGGTGTTAATGTGCAGTAATGGTCACAAAAGCGATCTATGGGCTGGAACACCTCTGTTTTGAGGACAGGCTGAGAGAGTTGGGGTTATTCAGCCTGGAGAAGAGAAGGCTCCAGGGAGACCTTCTGGTGGCCTTTCAGTGCTTAAAGAGGTCAGTAAGAAAGCTGGAGCAAAGCCTGTTGTGACAGAAACAAGGGATAACTAAAAGAAGGAGATTCAGACTGGACAGAAGGAAGAAATTTTTTACACTGAGAATGATGAGAGCTTGGCCCAGGTTTCCCAGAGAGGTGGCAGTTGTGCCATGACTGGAACCATTCCAGATTAGGTTGGGGCTCTGAGCAACCTGCTCTAGTTGCAGATGTCCCTTTGGTCTAGATGACCTTTAAATGTCCTTTCCAACCCAAATCGGTTTGTCATTCTATGGTCATGTCCAAGGACACAGAGAAGAGGGTCACTTGGGACATGGATGTAGCTGGTCAGTGCTAAGGGCCTACAGCTGCACCTTCCTGCCTTTTTGCTGGAAGCTATGGCCTTGTAGCTGAGCCATATTCCTGCTCCTGACTGGACTGCTGACATGATCTCCCTCAACCTGCCGGGCACCCTCTTCTTAATGCATCACAGGAGACTTTCTTGGTGACAAGGGCACATTGCTGGTTCATGGTGAATTTGTTGCCCACCAGGTCTTCCTCTGTACAGCCACTTTTCATGGAGAAGATAAAAGTCACCTTCTCTTTGCTGCTGCTCTGCAGCATGCAGCCAGCTTACTTTTCCCTCCTTGATGCACAGAGAAGGTTTGTAACTGTTCCAGTGTAGCACGTCTGGAGCGTTTGGGGCTGCCATGAAGGGCTCCCATACTGATGTCAGGCAGTATTAACACCCAGCCTCCTGTGACTTCTGGAAGCGTGAGCCACATGGCTCAGAAAGGGCAGGTGCAGTCATCAAGGAAGCTTCTAAATTGATCTGAGGAGTCTCCTTTTTTTTGTGAGCACTTGAAAGACCAAGCCTAAATCTACTTGACAGCTTCTTCTGTAGGGACACACATGGCATGAAATCATTTGAGCTCACAGTCAGCAAGTAGCAAACTTGGCAACAAGGCAAAGTGCTGATTATGAAATACACTGAGAGACAAAAGAATTTGTACTTGGCCACAGAGCTTTAGCCTGCTTTGGTTATAAAAAACAACGAGAGTCATAAGTAATACATTTGGTAAATTGGGTTAACACCCTAAGAGCTGCTTAATCAAATGAGCTTAATGAAATGGAGATACTCAGAGGGCTGCAGCACCTCCTTTGTGGGAATAGGCTGCAACAGTTGCAGCTGCTCAGTCTGGGGAAGAGAAGGCTCTAGAGAGATCTTAGAGCAGCCTTGCAGTATCCGAAGTGGGCTACAAGAAAACTGGGGAGGGACTTTTTACAAGAGTTTGGAATAACAGGATGAGGGGCAATGGCTTTAAGCTTGAGGAGGGAAGATTTAGACTGGAAATTAGGAAGAAATTCTCTACAGTGAGGATAAGGAGACACTGGAACAGGTTGCTCGAGGAGGTGGTGGAACAGGACACTGGAACAGGTTGCTCCCTGGAGATGTTCAAGGCCAGGCTGGATGAGGCCTTGAGCAACCTGGTCAAATGGGAGTTGTCTCCACCCATGGTGGGCAGATAGGAACTAGATTACATTTAAGGTTCCTTCCAACCCAAATAATTATTTGGATCTATGAATCTAGCTCAGTCTGGGGGTAGAGGGAAGAGAGGAGACATCAATGAAGGCTGAAAGCCATGGTAGGAGCACTGCTGCCCACAGGCAGGTGTGCAGCAAAACCCGTGGGCTTCATTCTGCAAGCATGGGTACTGTGCAGCACCATCAGCCAGTGCCATGGCAGCAGCTGACCCCGGGCAAGGCTGTGACTGAGCTTGGGAGAGCCACAGGTTTGGTGCCATGCCGATGAGCTCGGCGCTTCCCTCCACCAGGTCTGGGCTCAGGGGCTTTACTTGCTGCCGGCTGCAAAGCTTTAAACCAAAAAGCTGGGATTAGTGGGGGGAAAAGCAATTTGGCTGCTCTAATTTGCCTTTGAAGCGTTGCAAGAACAAGTGACCCCATCGTTTATGGTTGGCCTCTTTTTAAAGAAGGTCAACCCTGAGTTCCTTCTAATGGAACCCTGAGCATTTTTCAGTCAGGCTCTGTATCAGGACCTGCTCTCATGCCCACTGCTAACAGCTTGACAGCAGCTTGCATCTCTCCTCTGCTGGGCCTCTCAGATGGAGAGGGAAATCTTCCCGAGCTGGTGAGGCATTGGAACAGGTTACCCAGAGAAGTTGTGGAGGCTCTAAGCTTGAAAGTGTTCAAGGCCAGGTTGGATGGGGCCTTGAGCAACCTGGTCTATTGGGAGGTGTCCCTGCATATGGCAGGAGTTGGAACTGGATGATCTTGAAGGTTCTTTCCAACACAAAGCAATCTGTGATTCTATGATTCCTGCACTGTCACAGGTTCATCTCAGTTACAGTTCCTCCAACTGTTATTTCCCAGTTCACCTACAAGTGCAGTACAGTAGAGCTCAGGCAGTTCCCTCATCAATATCCTCATGAGATTTGGAGCCTTCTCTGGGAGGAGATGGCTACAGGCAGAAGACAGCTCTTGGGGAGGCCTGGGTGGATTCACCCACTGGAATGCTGAGCAGGATATAGCTCTGGGCAGCTGCCTAGGTGCCAATCTCTGAATTGGATATACAGCATGAGATGTAGAAGTGGCTGGTGGCTGAGGATAACCACAGAAATAGTGGTCAGGCATTGGAACAGGATGTCCAGGGACGTGGTGGAGCCACCATCCCTGGTGGTGTTCAAGAAATGTGTGGACAGGGCACTTGGGGACATGGCTTAATGGCCATAGTGATGTTAGGTTGATGGGTAGACTTGATGATCTTAGAAGTGTTTTCCAACTGAAACAATTATGTGATTCTATGATCCTATAACTGGTGCAGCTCCTCCAGGAGGCTTCATTCTACATGTCCAGGGTCAGTTAGTAATAATTTTCTCAGGAAATTCACTTTTACCCCTGGGCTGCATTATAGCAGATCCCTTCCAAGTCAGCAACTGTGCAGCAGGAGGGGAACACGCTCAGCCCATGTGGCACTTCATGGGCCACCTTTGCCAGAGCTGTAGCCATGGAGGTTCACCGAGACTCAGTCTTTCTGCACAGATGGATATTTGCATGAAAAATGACTCCTGCTCTTTTTTGCTTCTCCTCAGGCTTGAGCTATAGGCTGGTGTCCCAGAGGAGCCCAATGAGATCCAGATGTCTCAGCAGCCAAACGTGTTTCAATCTTTACCCTGAGTTTATGTAATGCAGGCCCTGATTTCTGCCTGCAGTTTTCCCTGTGCTGAAATGAAAACACATCACAAGAGCTCAGCCACAAAACAAGCTCAGCCATGCATGGAGCAGAGTTCAGCCTGGCCACCCAACTGTCCCTCGGTGATTCCTGGTCCCACTCTGATGGGACTTGCAAAAGTGCCATTAGTGTTAGTGAGCAGCAGCAGCTGGGGTGACTCCCAGCGAGTGGGGTGATGGTTTTACAAGCTGATGTCAGTGTTTGCACCAAAGGCTGAACCCTTGTGCTAGAGGCTGCAAAGCTCTGAAATCCTACTGTGGGATCTTCCATCTCCTGATGGAAGACCGATTGTTCCTCTCTAGATGGCAGCACTGGGAAAGAGTCTCAAGGCAGTCTCCAACGGACCTAGCGTCTTGCTTACACCTCACTGTGGTGTGATTTGACCATCTGAGCATTCCTTCACAGTTCCGAGTTGCTGTGTCGTTTAAGTCCTTAGGCAGTACAGACACCACCGAAGCTGGTCCCTAAGCGGGCTCCTGAGCACGAGCCTTGGCACAAAGCTAAAACCCAGCCTGATAAAGCAAAGCTGGCTTTGGGACTGAAACAATTGAGGCAAATGCTGCTCAGTGCTGGTTTTTACTGTGGGGTGTTTCTATGTGATAAATCCAAAGTCTAATCCCCACATCTTCAGCATGCAGAGTCTGGAGCAAAACTGTCAGTTGCTTTGGTGTGAAGAACACGTTTCATTCAGCCTGCTTCCACCTCAGTACTGACAGCTGTGCCCAGACTTAGGCAGGGGAAGTGGCTGCAAATGAAATAAACCAATTAGCAAATCAAATAAACCACTTCTCATTTTTTCCCCCAATGTTTTCACGTGCTGCCAAGGCGTGTGGGACCACCAGCATGTCCTGGTGTTTTTGTGCACTTCTACCATCAGATGAGCTTCTCATCTCTTCTTTTAGTGCCTCCTTGCACTCCCTGACTCTGGGAGGATACCAGAAACGATGAGCTGGGTCTAGTGAGGAGCAGACCAGGCTGGGTCCAAGGTGTGTGGGTGAAGGAGTAGGGTCAGGGAAGTGAGGCAAGAATGAGCCCAAATCAGCAGCAGCACTGGGGTGGTGCTGGGAGTAGTAGGGTGATCTATGCAGAGGGTGAAGGGATGAAAGCTTCAGAGCAGTGCTGGGTTTGGGTTTACTGCCTTTGTTTTCACTGGCTGTGGTTCCAAGCCAGAATTAACAGAGGTAAGTGCCCAGTTTCCTGTTATGGGATATGGGTTTATGTGCCAGGACCTGCTGCTCACAGCATCCCACCTGCACTTCAATTCTGTAAGCTCACGTTTTCCTCTGCGGCTGACTGCTCAGATACACTCACATAGAGCTTGATTACAGGGAGCAAATTAAGTTTTAATCAGGAAGAGGAATCCCAGTGAGGAGCAACAGTCCTGATCTGAAATTCATCCAGGTTTGTGTGAGAGGAGCCAAAGCTTTGACTGTTGGGACGGATTCATACAGCATCTGAAGTTGTTACTAAACATCTTTCCGCCCATTTCTGATGGCACAGGTTTGCATCATTTGGGTAAACAAACCTCAGCACAACAGCCCTCTATACGCAGGGACTTGGCATGGGTAACTTCTCCTAGCATCTCACCAGCTCCTGGACAATCAGCAATGCTGTGCACCTCACCAGTGAACCTACACTGAGGCAAAGGCTGCCCAAGAAAACCTGCCTATGACACATTTCATTTGCCATCATTTTGACCTTTCTTATTCATCCCTAGGAGTGTCCCTCTCAGAAAGGAAGGTGAAAATAAAAAGGTAAGTTGTGGAAGGGATAAATAAGCAAAGAAAGTCCCTGTGTGACAGGGGTGGGTGTGTGGAGCTTTGAATCATTTGACTCCATGTTTATCCAGTGCTCCTGGGAGAGGGGGGAGCTGGAGGGAAGCAGAGGAGTTTAGGAAGTTGGCAAGCAGAGTGCTTGTGTTGTTTCTGGCACAGAATTACCAGCCCTGGGTGTCCTTTCACAATGCCATTAGCCTCCTGTAGTGAGGCCAGGAGACCTTCAGAAATTATCAGCTCCAGCACTTCCATGAAGGATGACTCAGGCAGTGGTTCCTGGCAGCAGCGAGGCTTGCACTGGGGCAGGATCCAGTGCTGCAAAGTGAGTCTGTTGCACACTGGTTAAGGCTGCTATGGAAACAAGCAGTAGCCTTTGCCTCTGAGTGGTGCAGAGAGGACTCGCTTGCAGGAAGGTTCCTGATCCAGCCATTTGGCATCAAAGCAGAAGGTGAAGACCTTCTCTGACCCCACATGAGGAAGCACTGATAAGGCGGAGTAGCACATGGGGCTTTGCATTCTCTGGGGTCACCTGCCTGCAAGGGCCCTTACCAAGAGATAGGCTACCCTGAATATAAAGCTCGTTTTGATGTCTGTGAGGTTAGGTTGGCTATTAGGGGAACCCTGAAAGGTTTGTCAATCCCTGGAACAGGCTGCCGTGGCAGTGGTGAAGTCCTCATCCCTGAAGGGATTGAAAAGCTGTGTAGATGTGCTGCTGAAGGACATGGTTTAGTGGTGATCTGGTAGTGCTGGGTTAATGATTGGACTCAGTGATCTTAAAGGTCTTTTCCAACCAAAATGATTTCACGATTCCATAAACATTTTCCTGCTCAAGTCAGTAATGTTGCTCCCTCCCTGGACTGAGTGTATCATGCAGTCTGGGCTTGGCTCTGCTAACCCTACAAATTCATCCAGAGGCAGAGGAAGGAGAAAGCTTTCTGTATTTCTTCCTTCTGACTGTGCAAAACTGTATGAAACAGGAGACAGAGGCAACAACTCTATCCTGTCCCAGAATAGGCCAAAGATAAAAGGATTAAAATGCTCTATAATTACAGACAGCCTCAAAGATTAAATTTTATGAGAGCAGTAATCAGATGCTCAGCTCTTGCAGTCCATGGCACAAAATGAAAGAATGTGATTTTTAAACAATGCTGGGGTTTCATTTGGCTCAGCAACAGTTCTGAGGTGTTTCTCCCTTTGTAAGCAATTCAAACTGTTTTAAGAGGTTGACTACTTGGATGACAAAGAAAATACAGAGAGATATTTAAGTATGTCTTGTTCCAGATGCTTGCATCTTTCAGAGTGAAGCGTAGCTTTTTACATGAAAGCATCTAAGGTCTACACAGCTTAGGCTAAAGAAGTGAAGCAGTGTTATTTCAAATAGATAAATTGGAGTTTCACAGAATCCCAGCGTGGTGGTGGGTTGGAAGGGACCTCTGGAGATCATCCAGTCCAACCCCCCTGCTAAAGCAGGGGCATCCACAGCAGCTTGCCCAGCATCACAATGGTCACGTGGAATCTCTCCAAAGAAGGAAACTCCACAACCTCTCTGGGCAGCCTGCTCCAAGGCTCCAGTAACCTCACAACAAAGAAGTTTCTCCTCCTGTTCAGACGGAACCTCCTGGGTTCCAGTTTGTGCCCATTGCACCTTGTTCTATTTCTGGACACCACTGAGAAGAGTCTGGCCTCATCCTCTTGCCCCGCACAGGTCCTTTATCTCTTGCTGAGCATTGAGAAGATTCCCCTCTCAGTCTTCTCCAGGCTGAGTCTGTGTCTGAAGTCTCTTTGGTGAGTGCACAAAGACACCAATCCCACAAAGGCAGGTGGTTACCCTGCAGAGCCATGGTGCAGCACTGGAGACTGATGCATGGCCAGGAGCTGTTGGGTGCCCAGGCTAGGTGGGGGTTAGTCTTGTCTCCCCCCTGAAAAAAAGCTATAGGACAAGGAAATGGTCTTAAGCTGGACCAGAGGAGGTTTAGGTTGGACATGAAGAACAATTTCTTCCCTTAAAGGGTTGTCACTGCCCAAGGCTGTGTTGAGGTCTCCATCCCCACAGGGATTTCAAATCTGTGTAGATGTGGTGCTGAGGTGCATGGTCTAGTGGTGCCTTGGCAGTTCTGGGTTAATGGTTTGACTTGGTGATCTTAAAGGTCTCTTCCAACTGAAATAATTCCAGGATTCTATGAGGTGGGGCTGCTGTTCTCCATAACTGCACTCTGACAAAGACAGATCATGGTTTGTGATGCTTGTTTGTTTAGGCAGATTGTTTTGATTTGAGAAAAATCAGGGAGGCATTTTAAAGAAGTTCATCTCTTCTTCTGTACTGGCAGGACAAACTTCCTCATTTTTGCACATTTCATCTTGAGCAAAATGTTTAATGTAAGTTGAAGCCATTTGTATTTAATTTCATTGAAAAGCAAAACTGCAAGCAAAGATGTGCTATGAGTAGAAGGCTATTTATTAGTACCTCACTGGCAGTAGCAGGTGGGACAACAGAGCTTCTGGCAACATTTCAAGCATTTCCTCTCTATAACATTTATGGCAGCACCAGCAGTGTAACACATTTTTCTGCTTTCACATACACAAAAAGGGATGGAATCATAGAATCATACAATGGGTTGGGTTGGAATAGACCTTGAAGATCATCCAATTCCCTGCCATGTACAGGGACACCTACTAGACCAGGTTGCCCAGCCAACCTGGCTTTGAACACTTCTAGTCTTGAAACAGTTTCTCCCAGTAACCTGTTTCAGTGCCTCACCACCTTCAGGGGAAGAATTTCTTCCTAATGACTAATCTAAATCCGTCTTGCAGTTTGAAGCCATCACGCCTCATCCTGTCACTCCATGCCTTTGTAAGAAGTCCCTCTCTAGGTCTCCTGTATGCTACTTCAAATAATGGAAAGCTGCTCTAAGGTCTCCCCAGAGCCCTCTCTTCATGCATGGAACAGATCCATGCAAATTAAACAGAAGCAAAAGAGGAATCAGACATTAGTGGTTTCCTATGCCTAGGCTGTACTGGTGAGATCTACCACAGAGGGACTCTAAGTCAGTTTTTAAGTAGCCATTGTGTGTTTTGCTTTGAACTGGTTCTTGTAAGTGTCATACAGAAAGCAGCTGAGCTGCAATTTTCAATTTTAGATGCAGGCCTCAAAAACCCTCTAAGCAGCTGAATGGCCCCCTGCATGTAGGTTAGGCTTGCTGTGCATTGGAGAGAAGGTAGAGAATACATCCCAGCTCACATGAGCACAACGCACTACTGAATTTTTCTACCACTATCAAGTGTGGCAGTGCAAAACAGCTGCTTGGGAGTTGATAGAAATTGGGTTTGAGATCCAGGGAAGTGCTACACAGTCCTTAATAGGCAATAATTCCTACAGAATTGTGGATAATGGGTTTGCAGCTTAGTGCTTTCAAACTAGATCTTTCTTTCATCTTACCTTTTGGAATCTCTTCTATTTTTTTCTCCCTTCTTGGTTTTCAGATTTTCACCCTCTTCAGTCTCCTTCAGAGTTTTCCAGCCTGCCATCTTCTCCATCTATAGTACTTTCCCCCACTAGATTTCTTTTCCCTTCTGTAGTAGTGCATGGGTACACAAGACTTCAAGATTAATATTCAACATCAACATCTGCAAACCCTCTTCTGCTCTGTCCTTTCATCACTGACTAAAATTCTCTGTGTGGAACTCCAGCCTGGATGCCTGAGGAGTTCCTGTATGATCAGGTCAGCGTGCAGAAAAAGCAGATAGGGCAGCTTGGCTTACATCGCCATGGGAGAAAAGCAAGGTAATGATTCTTCTTGGCTATGATGGCTCCTGGACTGGCCAAAGGTAGCTGGGGACCTGGGATTTTTGGCCACGTAGCCTGAGCTGTGCAGGTCTGTCATACTCCAAGATGTTGTAACATGGCACTGGAACAGGTTGCCCAGAGAAGCTGTGGAGTCTATCCCTGGAAGTGTTCCAATCCAGGCAGCAACAACACCCAGGGCTGCCTCACTGCTGCACTTTACAGCACTGCAGTGATTGTCTGCTGTGAGGAATGCTGAAGCCATGAAGCTATGACTGGAAAAGTAAGGACAGAAGCTCTATTTTCAGAGCTGGTGTGAGGAACTTTAAAATTAATCACACAGAGAAACAAAGGGAAAGAGACTCATTAGTCACTGCAAACCTGACCTGGTCTTGTCATTCCCAGTCATGACCCTGTGCACAAACCTGAGCAAGTCGGACTCCAACAGGAGCAACTCAGTGCTTGCCCAGCCCAGACATGGCAAAACCCCTGCTGTGGATGCATGAGACCACACCAGCATCACTGGATAAATGGGAATATTCAACCCAAAACCAGAAGCAAGGATGTTTGTACTGTGTATGTTGTCTTATTCTCTGAGCTCCAGCACTCCTGCATGGGTCAGCGAAACCTGGTACCAATGCAAACCTCAGAGATCTTAGTAGTGAGTCTTGTTGAGGGTCTCACCTCCCTCAGGATAACATTTAAAAGCATATGAAATGTCTTTTAACAACAAGTTGTCTTTATTTGGGCCTCATTTTTTTTCCCCATTAATGATTAGCCATGCTTTAAATCTCTGTCTAGAGTCTTTGAGTGCCAGCCATACATGGAAGATGCTCATGTAGATGCCAAAGCCAGGGAGAATGTATCAGTGGCAGGAGAAGGAGATGACACAGGGAGACATAGGCTACCTTTTGAGAGAATTTTGTTAACAGTAGGAGGTTTTTAGTAAGGTTTATTTGATGGAATTTGTGATGAACCCTGAAAAACATCTCTAATTTTTAAACACTTAAAGCTCTGTAGATTTTCAATTTCACTTACTTGATATAAATGTAAAGAATGTCTCAATCAACATCTTTTAGCATAAATTATAACATAGAATCATCACAAAATATGAAGTCTTTGGTTACATCCCAGGGTCCCATTGCTTCCACTCCCCACACAATGAAATGCCCAAGTCCTGAGGCAGCCTGAGAGGTAAAGGTTAAATTATGGAGATGTATTCAGCATTTTAAAAGTCTAAGAAGCTGTCAAGCTTTGCAGGCCCTTTGACATGAAAGGCTTGTCAGCACGTGTTGCTGAGATCGGTGGGAGATCTGCACTGGCAACCCAGAGGAGACAAGCCATCATGTCACAAGCTGAAAGGATAAAGAAGAATAGGACTAGCAGAGGTCTGTAAAACCAATATAACTTGTGTTTGTTCCTTTGGCATTGCAGTACCACCCCAAAACAGAGGCCGACTGTTAACAGAGGCAAAGCCAACTTCATCTTTTGCAGGCTGACAAGTGGTCATGTAAGGTACCAAATAACCCAAGACCTCGGGATTCAACTTCTCCAATTGTTTTCACATGATGCAACTTTAAATCTCTCTTTTGAGGAGTATTAAGTTTCCTTTCATTCTCATAAACTTCAGAAAGAGTTGACTGCTCTCACATTTCAGACTGTGACCCAGCTAACTTGCACTTTTCCCCTCTGCTAGTCTGGAGAAGGGAGTAATGAAATTCAGACTACAGTGACCAAATCTTGGTCTGTAGAACTTTTCCTTTTACAAAACAGATGAATACTCCTGGGCTCCAAAACACTGCAGGGAACGAAACTTCCAAACCTTATGGAAATAAAATTGTAAGCCTAGGCAGTGACTTCATCTCCTTTATCAGATCAGAGGCATTTTCACTGGAATTGAGCTAGATTTAAAAAAAAACAAAAACAAAAACCACCAAAAAAACCACCCAAAAAACCAAACCACCCCAAACCCTTCCAAATAGAGTGAAGGAATTGAAAAATCCCACTGTAGTCATTATGGAAATACTGTTTTATTTTAAAGCCCCACACCCAAGTGAATGAAAGCTAAATTTCACAGAGCTGTAGAAGGAAAGAAAAAACAAACCAACAACCTCCATCAGCCTCATAATTTACATAACTCTTTGTTGCAGATAGAAGTGTGCTTTTATAAAAGCCAGGAAACGAAATATTTTAGCTCTGGTGTCTGTGATGAAAAAGAAGATAAGCAAAGGCATTGTGTGCTCTGGCTGGGACAAAGGGCTATAGAAAGTGACCACAGACATGCTGGGTGGAGATTCAGTTGCTGCAGGGTCTGGAATTTCTCCCTGGAGGTGCTGAGCACTCTCAGATCTCATAGAGACCCAACCAAGCTCGTCCACTCAGCATTTTGCCAGATGAGGCCCCGTGTTTGTACAAGAAGCAATACCCACTGTGCTGCAGGTTTGCTGCTGGTGGAATTGCATTCACTTAAAGCCCAGTGCAAGTTTAGCCACCAGAGTCAAAATAAAAGGAGCCAAAATATATAAATCTTGCAGACCAAGTTTAAGGGTGGGGGGGGGGCAGGGAGAACAACAACTAAACCAAACATTCAACATTAAGATTTAGTGCAGGCAAACCGTTGTAACTAAATGGGATACCTTACATCATCTTGTGTCCTAGGGGCATAGTCTCCACTTTAGTGGTGACTAAACTCACACTGATATCAATAAAAGTTTTACATACAAAGGGAGGAGAAAATAGGAGATGTCAGGTAGTACAAGTCTATAAACCTGATTCCTCAAACCCTGCCGTCATGGCTCTGCCAACCCCCTACCAACTTCCATGCAAATCCCATCGATGGATCTCAAGTACAGTTTGTCTTAATTGAAAGTCTTAAAGGTGAATTGAAATGTTGTTGGAATAAAAACCCGTTTAAGATGCCAAATCCCTGACGAAATCCCTGTGTAGGCTTATGAGTAAATAAATTGTAAAGGCAAAAGTCCAACCCTTCTTATTAACCTGTCAGACTACGAACTCTGGAATCCATTTTTTTCCTGCAGAAATGGTGACATTCTCCATCCTCTGAGGACTGAAGTGTTTTACTGCTTTACATGCCTGGCAACAAAGATGAGATTGTTCAGGAAGGTGCTGAAATCTCTCTTGTTCATGCTGATGATTGCCACAGCCCTTCCTAGCAGGACTGCTTATGACAAGCTGGGCTGAGACTACCTGCAAGTGGTGTGAAGTCATGGATTGAGGCAGTTGAGTGTGATATCAGTTGGGTTTTCCAAACTATTCCCTTAATCACCTCCTTCCTCAACCAGATTAACAAAGATTAACTAAAATGTGAGGGAGTGTTGATCTGCTTGAGGGTAGGGAGACTCTACAAAGGGACCTGGCCAGGCTGGCTATATGGACCAAGGTCAGTGGGATGAGGTTCAACAAGGTCAAATGCTAGGTCCTGCACTTGGGTCACAACAACCCTAGGCTTGGGGAAGAGTGGCTGAAAAGCTGCCCAGTAGAGAAAGACCTGGGGGTCTTGATCAACAGCTGGCCAAATGTGAGCCAGTGTGTCCCTAGGTAGCCAAGAAGGCCAGCTGCACCCTGGCCTAGATCTGGAATAGTGTGGTCAGCAGGAGCAGGGAAGGGATTGTTCCCCTGTACTCAGCACTGGAGAGGCAACACCTCAAATACTGGGTTCAGTTTTGGGACCTTCACTACAAGAAATACATTGAGGAGCTGAAGTGGGTCTAGAGAAGGGTAACAAAGCTGACGAAGACTCTAGGGAACAAGTCTGGTGAGGAGCTGAAGGGACTGAAGTTACTCAGCCTAGAGAAAAGGAAGCTGCAGGGAGGCCTTCTGGCTCTCTACAACTCTCTTAAAGGAGGTTGGAGCAGGTAAGGGTTGGTGTCGTCTTTGTAGTAGCAAGTAATAGATAATGACAAAAGGAAATGTCCTCAAGATGCC
Organism: Psilopogon haemacephalus; assembly: GCA_013396835.1. Taxonomy (NCBI): domain Eukaryota; kingdom Metazoa; phylum Chordata; class Aves; order Piciformes; family Megalaimidae; genus Psilopogon; species Psilopogon haemacephalus. The sequence continues at coordinate 256,404 of VWZI01005546.1, forward strand.
CCAGGGGAGATTTAGGTCGGACACCAGAAGAATTTTCTCAAACACTGCAACAGGCTCCCCAAGGAGGTGGCTGAATCCACATCCCTGGAGGTGTTTAAAAGCCGCAGATGTGGTGCTGAGGGACATGGATTAGCACCAGACTTGCCGGGGTTAGATAATGGTTGGGCCCAATGATCATAAAGGTGTTTTCCAACCAAAACACATCTATGATTTTTCTGAGGACTGGGATTTAATTGATTCCTTTTTGAAAAAGCAAACAGACTCCAGAAGAGGACTTGTGGCCCCTTTGAAGTTAATGAGGCGTTTCACATTAATTCACCTGAGATATTTTGTAAAATGACAACCTGGTCATGCCTGAACTAAGCTGTCAATCCACTGCCTTTCTTTCAAGACTCACTTCTGGGGCTAATGAGAAAGTCAGAGATAAAACAATTGCAACTCTTTCCTCCTGAAGGACAACTACAGAGCTCAGCATCTGCAATGTAAATAAACACCCTACCAGGCTGTTTGCTAGCACCACACTTCCCTCATTGACTCTCCTGCTCTGCACCATGCCCGCTTGTTAAATAAATGCTTCGGAAGTGCCCAGCATAATGAATATCAAATGTAACGAAATGCTGGGGTGCCAACACGCGGTTACATAAACAGAGGAAAAACAACAGCACAAATTATGCATAATAAGCCTGCCAATATTTGCATATGTTATGAAGCAGTTGCGTGTGTCTCTGTCCCAGGCTATCACCTTCATTTTCCCAGCAGGGTAACATTACATGTTGTGGAGGTATGTAATTCCAAGACATAAAGAACAGAATCCTGCTATACATATATAAAATTCCAGTGTAATGCACATATGAAAGGGAAAGAATTGTGGTCTATTTCAAGGCATCTTCTTTCATCTTTTCCAGAGTGTTCTGCCAGTTTGCAAAGTACTCCCAGATCACAGATGGAACAGAATCTTACTGTGTGTCCCAGTTTTAACTCAGCTGGCAACTGAGTTCCGGCAGTCCCCTCTGTTGAGGGGTTTTCTCCTTCCCCCACCCCTCCCCTCTGGGTGGGCAAGGAGGAAGGGAGCCCGGAAAGCTGAAATGTCAGTTGAGATAAGGAGAATTTACTATTCTATTGCAGGATATCAGATTACACAAAGGGGTAAATGAGGAAAAACCTGCAGAAAAGGTAGCGGCTTACATCGAAGATTAAACCGTAAAAAATGCTGCATGCAAAATGAAACCAGAATGAAAATTATGAACCCCAGCCTGAAAACCAGGAAACAGACACAAAAGCCCCACAACAGGATACTTTACAAACTATAGAATATATTACAAGTTCCACAAGCCCTGGCCAACACCTTTCCTGGCATACAGTGAGCATGATATGAGCATGGCACAGAATGCAAGATCCAACTTGCTCTATTGCTCTGTGCCACTGTGGGGTGGGGTAGTCCTGCCTGCCCTCATCTCCCACCCATCACTCTTCCTAGAGGTGTCAGACAGCTTCAATCAATACATTCTACACCCCTTATTCTATACCATCTACATCATGCTCACCAGCAATTAACATCATACAACATACATAATTTACTGTCTATTCTCGCCCAAAGTGAGATCCACCTTGCTGCACACAACAAACTTCTCCATCCTCCCTCATCATCCACCAGGTAAACCCAGGTCCCTGGGCAAAAGCAGTCTCATGGGTGGGTTTGCCTTTAACTGAAGAGGGACTAACCAAGGCATTTTTCCCTACAACTATCCCTAACCCTAAACTGACCTAAATACTAACCCTAACCCCCTAGCCCTAACCCATTTTAGGGTTTCCAGGGCTGTGTCCACTCCAGTTCCTTTTCTCTTCCCTTTCCATTTTTAGTTCCTCCACTGTGCTATGAGAGGCTGCAGCCTGCTGTAGGAAAAGCAGGGAGAATATCTGCATCAATTTTGAAACACTGCAGACTGAGAGCACATGTACCCCATGGACTCCCCAGACATCTGTTTTAACTTTCTGTGCTCTGCTGAAGAGTCCTCAAGCCAGAAAGTGATTTATATTTACTAATTGCAGGCGCTTTGGTAGAGCTGCTGCTAAAAATAAGTTATTTGGGTTTTAATTAGAAATTATTTCTCTTTTCATACTGTATTAGAAAGAAATTCTTTACAGTGAGGGTGGTGAGATACTGGAACAGGTTGTCCAGTTGTCCAGTTCAGGGTTGTGGTTGCCCCCTCTCTGGAGGTGTTCAAGGCCAGGTTGGATGAAGCCTTGAACAACCTGGTCTAGTGGAGGGTGGCCCTGCCAATGCCAGGAAGATAGGAATGAAAAGATCTTTAAGGTCCCTTCCAACCCAAATCATTTTATGAATCTATGTATCTAACACTTCCAAGACAGCTGAAGACTTTGGGAATCTGCACTGAGTTTTCCTTGTCTGCCATGGACTTCTTTTGTACCCTTAGGCACCTGTCATTGGTTATCCCTGAGCCCAGCTCAGAGGTTTCTGGACCTCGTGGTTATCTTGCTTTGCTGCACAACAAACAGATTAAGGAAACAATTGTTTTACAACTAAACAAGCCCAACAACAGGTTGCTGGCAAAAGCAGTGGTTCAACCAGTCAACCAGGGTCCCGTTTGCCTGTGCAGGATGCAACACCCCAGCAGCTGTGGGGAGAGCTGTGGGAGATCTGGAGACCATTGCTCTTTGCTCTCGTCAGAGGGTTAGTCTTCCACAGGCCCAGCTGGCTGACTGGACATGCCTGGGTCAACATACCAGAAGACAAAAGAGATTTTTGTACTTTGGGCAGTTTGCTCTTAGATCAGTGTAGACGTAACTTGAAATGTCACCTCAAAGGGTCAGGGCAGGCAAGTCTGGGCTAGTGCTGCAGAAATTCTATCCCAGCTGTACAGCCTGACCTTCTCACTGGCATTAGCTCTAGTATTTCTGTATCTAGATGATAAGTGTCAGGACCCTGAGGGCACTCATAGCTCTTAATGACTGACCAGCCTCATCTGGGGCCTCCACCCCCATCTTACCCTTGCCCAGGGGCTCTATTTAAACTGAGCTCTGGCCATCCCCTAGCCCCTGCCTGAGCTATGGTGGGGGACTACTAGTCTGTAACTCCAACATCCCTGGGCCTGGCTATGGACCCTGTTGGTCTGTGCCTGACATGTGGACTGACCTCACTGCTTGACCTGAGACCTGTCTTATCACTGTCCACCTTCCTGGGATGCACCTGGGTTGTGTCTCACTAACCATTGCTGGAATGGACTCTGACCTGCAGTTACTTCTTAGCTTGATCTAAGACCTGCCTCACCAGGATGTTCTAGTCTCTTGTTTGGACCTGGCCCTTGCTTAGGGGTAGTGGAAGAGATTCTGGCTGGTACGACCCCTGTTCTGCTGGCTGTGACACCCTTTCAACTCCCTGTCCCTTAAGGACCAAAGAATATTTGCTGTGCCCTGAGATAAAGGACCTAAATTGTCAGAAGTATATCCGCTTTGAAGAGGTAATCTGTCATCTTAGCTCTTCAACTGTCTCAGCTCCTGGGACTTGTGACACAAGCAATGTGCAGGACTGGGAAAAGCAGGGAACTTCCTGGGGAATCAAATGGTGTAGGTCATTCCTAGCCTTGGTTTGAACTGAATTGTCTCTGACAGGTATGGAGTGTCTTGGCTTTGTGGTTGGTTTAAGCTTATGCTGCTGCCAAAAGGGCAGATCCTGTGTGGCATCATTGCGAAAGGGGTGTGGAGGTGGCAGCATGGCTGTGAAACTGCATCTGAAGGCATCTTGGAGCAAGATGGAAAAAGGTCCTGCACCTCAAATAAGGAGCTACTTCATCTGGTGTTACAGAATTTGAATTCACCTTGCTGCAAACAGCCACCCAACAGCAGATAGTCCCTTCCATGTGTCACACTGGGATATCATCCCAGATCTGGTAGCATCAAGATTGCCTTGTCTCTTTCATTTAATCTGTCTGGGTATATTGGTCTATTCTCACCAGGAAGGGAATAATCTCTTGTCATTGTTCTCCTTGATCTGAGAAGGAATATGTGCATGCTTGTATATGTCAGGAGAAGGTGGTTTCAGACCTCAATCTCCTTCCCTAACACAACAGCCAGATGCTTATCTGGGTTTGTTCCTCCTCTTGAAACTCTGTTAGTGTCTGACAAGAAATACAAGGTTCGTATGGCAGAAAGAAAGCCTAAGGGAGGGTGGGATCTGATCTAGCAGGAAGTGAGCAGGAAATTCCTTTAATCTTGTCCTTGTTTCCACTCTGCTTATGAAGTTTTTATTAAACGGTTGCTGACTTGAAATCCTAAACCTCACCTAAGCATCCCAGGAATGTGATCATTCTCCTGAATGGAAAGTAGCTATCACTCTTAGTAGCTTCACCCAGCTATGGCAGTGTCCTTCAACTTCACTATCGAATCTGCCAGACTGCAGTTGACAACTGTGATAGAATGAATAAGTATTTTCTGCTGGCGGGATGGAACTGAAAGCCCTCTGCCCACAAAGCTCTCCTTCCTACCACCAGTGAGAAGGGCTCTGGTTGTAAGTACCATGTCAGGGGCTGATCAACCCCCACGTTTGTGGGGATGGTCCCCAGCCTGAGATGAAATGTGCTGTGGGTAATGAAAGCTGGATCACAATGCTGCTCTCAGCACTTATACCAGGTAGCAACTATACCCGACTCCTTTTCAGGAAGGATGGACCATTAAAAAAAATAAAAGCTAAATTAAGATAAATCAGCGTAGAAAATATTGATTTCACTAAAGGCAGAGAGGGGTGAAAATGCATCCTAAAACACCATTAGGACTTGTACATTTCTGGACTGACAGGTAAAGTAGGAGATACCCAGTAAATGTGAAATGTTGTGAGGGGAAAATTACAAGCTCTCGACTATCAACTGATGTATGAAGAGGAGTGGAGAAATCACTTTTCTGCCCCACTCAGATGTGCACTGTAGCATCTGAGCACTGCCCACTGCCACAATGAGCCCTGTGGGAGGCTTTGGCATGTGGGGAGATGCCCTTAAGGGCAATGACATGGAGTTCTTCATAGCTGGGGAACTTCCTCAGGGATGTTCCCTGACAAGGTATTCCAGCACCTGTGCATGTTAGGGGAAGACCAGCAAGAGACCCGGGAAAGATCGTTGGGGTTGTTCAGCCTAGAGAAGGCTTTGGGGGACCTTTTGTGACCCATCAGTACTTAAAGTGGCTGCTAAGAAAGATGGGGAAGGACTTTTTAGCAGGGTTTATTGCAACAAGACAAGGGGGTTTGAACTAAAAAAGAGATTCAGACTTGATACAAAAAGACATTTCTTTCACTGAGGGTGGTGAGACCTTGGCCCATGTTGCCCAGAGAGGTGGCAGATGCTTGATTGTGGAACCACTGCAGGTCAGGTTGTTGGGGGCTCTGAGCAACCTGCTCTGGCTGCAGCTGTCCCTGCTGACTGCAGTGGGGTTGGTCTGGATGATCTTTAAATATCCCTTCCAGGCTAAACCCCTCCATGCTTCTATGAAGAGACCTGGGAAGATCAGGAATGGAAGTAGCAAGTAACAAAACCGGATTTTGCCCGGAAAAGAGGTTTTCGTTGCAAGTGCCACAGATCATGCTTACTGTGTGAGTGGCAAATGCCTGAAAAGCAAAACGGAGAGGGGAAGGGATGGTAACCCCAACTGGTGCCCTCATAAATCCACCTGTTCTGTAAAGGAAGGCATGAGGCGGGCTGGGAAGGAAAAGTACCTCAGCCATGTGGCACTGTGGCCGGCCCCTCCCAGCTGCAGGGCCCAGGCTCTTAGGCCAAGCGGTGCCTCGGCAGCAGCCAAGAAAATGGCGCTGAGTGGGGAGAGGCAAGGAGATGTGAGCGCCCCCCTGCGGCGTGCAGCCGCGGGGCTGAGCTGGGAACGAGCGGGCGGAAGGCGGCGGCAACAGCGGCGCTAAGCAGGACAGCAGGGGGCGCTGCGCGGCCGGTGTGAGGTGGCGGGACCAGTGTGCGGCGTGGTGGAGTGGGGGGTGGCTCAGCCGGGGCCGGGCCGAGCGGAGAGCGGAGCTGGCGCAAAGTGACAAGTGAGGGTCTGAGGGAGGCGGAGGCCGCTCGTGTTCTCTCTTCCCCGCCTGTCAGGACAGCTCAGCCCCGAGGGCGCGGCGTGGGACGGTTCGAGAGGAGACGCGGCCCCGTCGGCGGTACGCCGGACCGGCCCGGGACGCCGGCGCTGCGCGGTGGATGTGGGAGTAAGAGCGGCGCCGGCTCAGGAATGCAGCAGCCGGGCGGCGGGGACAGGAGCTTCTTGCTGCTCCCGCTGCTCCTGCTGCTGCGGGCGGGCAGCCGGGCAGAGCTGGGGGACGCCACGCAAGGTAAGGGGTGTGCGTGGTCGCCTCCCGGGTTTGGTCCCGCGGGAGCCTGCCCTGGCCCGCGGCGGGATTCTGGGGGTGGGGGGCGGTGGATGTGTGTCTGTGAGGGGGCCGGACCCTTGCTGCCGCCTCGCGTGGGGTCCGGCCCTGCCCCGGCTGTACGGGCAAGCGGAGCCGGCTGCAGGACGCCGGCTCGCTGCGGGACTGCGCGGTTCTTCTGCCCTCTGCGGAGCCCAGCGACTCCAGCACTCTCGCCCCGCAGCTTCCTGTTAACAAACTCCCGAGTTTTATACTCGAGCTGTGTTTAATTGCTTCGTAAAAAGCCCTTCCAAGTGTTGGGCCGAGTTGTTAGCCAAGTGTAACCATTCCCAGGCGATCCGGCTCTGCGTGCGTGATGGATGGCTCCCGAGATGCTGTTATCAATGCCTTGTCCTTTAGCTCCAGCTCTGGGGGAACTTTTGCCTTCTCATCGCCCTTGTGGTCCTCCAAGAACTTTTTAAACTTTTTTTTTTTTTTTTTTAAGCGATGTATATATTTAAAAGCTAAATTCTTAAAATAAATCCTATTTGGTTTGGTTTTAACAAGTAATGTTTATTTTGTGATCCTTCTGTTCTATTAGCATTTTGCTTTCAGCTTTTTGCAGATGATTTGGATTTAAAGAGTAGCGTAGCACATGCATGAAGTGGCCTCGATGGAATGAGGCAAGAATGATTGATTTCTGAGGCCAAGGCAGTAAAATAAGTGAGCAGTGCTTTTGGATGCTTGCATGAAAATTTCAGTAATAGGTAGTTGCAAACTGCAGCTCCTTCGAGGTATTTTATGGTGGGTACTTAAATCAGAAGCCACTTCTGAAAAGCCTTGCTTGGTAATATGGCCATATTTTGTATTTAAAGAAGGGGGGAAAGCGAACACTGTCGAGATAAAGCTGATGACTTAAAATACTTAGCAGTTCAGACCTGGAGAAGCTGCGGCTGTAAAACCTCTAACCCAAATTACATATGATAGTGGATAACTGCCTTTGAAAAGGCCCAGCCAACAGATACAACGCTCTTGTCGTGTGCCTATGCCTGAATTTCTCTCTGAGTTTTGCCGTGTCCCTAATGATGCCATTGCCTGGCTTTTTGTGTTCTGTAGTGGATGTGTTTGAATGACTTTTCAGATAATCACAATGTGACTGTTGGACACCGGAGTCTCCTGGTGCAACGTCAGTGTCTGCATGAGGTTCTGGCTTAGGGTAGGATTTCCCCATGGTATCTCAATGGGAAAATGTTCAAGTGTTGTTTTCTAATGTCTCCAGGGAGTGCTGGATGTGCTCAACAAATAACTGTGTTCTTAAAAAGTGGATTGGAAGGGCAAGGCCATCTCTTACCCTGTTTTTCATATATTTCAAAACTTGAGGGTTTTAGTAGGAAATTTTCTGAATTTTGAAAGAGCCTGTAGGGGAGAAAAAATGTCAAACCTAAACTATGAACATAAAGAAATTGATCATGTTGGGTCCAAAACAGGCTGCTTTTTATTTATTGTGAATTCCTTTGGGAAGTATCTTTCATGATGAATTCTGTTGGGAGGCATCTTTCATTATGAAATCACCTTTATTACCACTATCACCAATATTAATACAGTCATTATGCATACTTGCTTTCCACAGTGAAATATTTCCTGTATTTTAAGTAATATCTTTGGCAAAACTTTGCAGTGTTGACTCAGGGACAGATCAAATGATTGATTTTTGTATGGATAAATAGCTATCACATATGCTACAACCTCTTTAACACTTTGTTAAAGATCTAGGTTTTGTAGAGGAGTGAGGGATCCTGAACATCTGACGATAATTAAAACAAACAACCAACTTTATTATAAAGTGTTTTATAGATTTCTTTAATGGTAGCTGACATGGATGGTTAAACAGATTTTGCTTCATCAGAAACCAGCCAGCTGTAGATAACCCTTGAATCCCTACCCTTTTACCCTCACATTTCAGAAAGATAGAATATGGACCATTAAATAAGTGAAAGCCTTTTTTTTTTCTCTCCAAGCATGTCAAATAAGGACTACAAGGAGACCCTATCTCTGGTAGTAGCCTAACTTCTACTACCAGAAATAATGGACTGGGAGTCCAAGATCTGACAGTATAACACAATGAAAATATTGAAGAGTAGTTTGGGCTCCCTGAGGTCCAGAAGGATCAGAGCCTTATTGTGCTGTACTTGGTCTAAACATCTGTGAAGAGATGATTCCCACTCCAGAGACTTCCCAGTTTGACACTCAGATCCAGTAAACATATACAGATGTGCACAAACGGTCTCGTGTGAGTAGGCTGATGCAGCTCAGTAGGACATGTCAGAGATGTGTCTGCTTGGAGGCCAGGAACCTGCACAGCTATTGTCACATTTCTTTTTTTGGGGAGATTATTACCAGGTCATCCATTTAGTTGAGATATTGTCAAGTGACCAAAACTGTTTTGCCTTCCAAAAGATCTTTTTTGCCTTTTCCCCTTCACTTTTCCCCCGTCTCCTGCTGCTTCCTTTTTTGTCAATGACCTTTCCATGTAGAGAGCAAAACAAAACAAAAAGCGCCTTTTCCTTTGTACATTCATGCTGTCTTTAGTGCATGCTCTTCCCGAAGGTGCTCATGGACTGGTCAAATGCTCTGAATAAAACCACATAGTTAATATCATTATAAGGAACAAGAACTCTCCAGCTTAAGTGTTGTTTATTCTTTGCAGTATCTGACCGTGGATGTTACCCACTTCGTCTTGATTGCTATTCCCTAGCATGTAACTTTGTGAAGAGTCACAATGGAAGAAACATTTAGAAAGCACGTAATAAACACTCAGATCTCTAGATTATGGTTTAGATTAGAGGAGATACTGTTGATTTCTTTGTAAGTCATCTCTTGTATGAAGTTCCATGGCTCTTGATTAGTCTCTTTAATACACGGTGGTTAATTGTTTCATCCATAGGTCAACAGGCTGTACTTTCAAGCAGTATCCACTTATGAGTTCACAAACAAACAAAATGCTTTTGTTTTCTTAAGCCTGTAAGAGGATGAGTGTAGATGTCACTATTTGGCTTACCGTGATTGTAGTCTTGAATTTCTTGAACAGAAGTTGCTTGAAGTATCAACAAATTATCTTCAGGACATTCTTTGTTCCTATAATTAACGCCTACTGAAACTGCTGAGTTGATTATCTACACGGAGGACCTTTAAGTTAAAACATTGCATATGAGATCTGGGCAGAGGAATGTTTTAAAGCTTGTGTATGGATTTTAAATACAAATACCTAAATGTAAGGGGGGGAAAAAAAATCCTTCCCCGAGGTGTGACACAAGATACCGCTGTTTGGAAACACATGTAGAAATGCAGCAGCCTTTTGAGGCTCGAAAGAGCACCTCGGAGTTGAAAACTCTTTTTAAAAGTCTCTAACTAAAGGCAGCTGCTTTCCACATAGTCTTGCAAGCCAGAAATACACAGAAAGTTAACTAATGCAAAAGTGTACACTTTTTTTTTTTTTTTTCCCCAAGCCTTGCAAAAAACTTCAGTCATCTGAACAGATCTTTCTGTTTGCACATCTGGGTGTGTTTTAGAGATTTTTTGTCTTAAGAAACAGTTTTTAATAAGCTGGCAGAGTGAGCTGTGTTTATTTTTTGACTGCAAAATCTTATTTTATCTCCTGTTTCAGTGTGAGGTTCTCACCTTGCTGTAGTTCTGATGCTGGTACTTTCCAGGTGAAGTTTCTCCCTGAACCTGAAGAAATGAGGCAGCCTCTATGAGGCAAAGCTGGAAAGTCTCACACCCAACCCTTGCGTAGGCAGAGGTATGACAGTGACTGATAGCACAGCTCGGATTGTGACAGTGACTCCTACGGACAGAAGCACTGACATGAGTATCAAATGAAGTTATTTTATTGATAGCATGCTATCTCTGACCTTAGTTTCTGCTTTTAAAAATCAGCAAATTGTTGCCTTACAATATTCTCTTGCACTTGAAAGCAGAGGGAGGGTTTATGTGAAATATGAATCTGGTTGTATGGTAGGAAAGTTTCTAGTGTAGTGTGACACTGGGAAAGCTGTGAAACCAACTCCCTAAATTGCAGCTTAAAGAAATTTTGGGTTGATTGAGACTGAGGCAGCAGTTAACAGTTAAGTGACATTGTAAACCGTCCTGGTTTCTATTTTATTTTATTCATAAAGATACTGGAAATAAAATCTGCTCATCGATAAATGAAACAACAGTAAAATGAGTAAATGACAACAGTTGTCTGTGAGTCTTTGGAAGTACTAACAAAATCCTGGTGCTAGCTGGAGGATGCCTCAGTAGGTTTGGTGAGTGCAGTTTTACATACTTTGTGGTGAATTAAAACCCCCTGAAATTCCTGATATTTTACATTTGGTGTAAAATTTCTTTTGGTGAGGTGCTGCCGAAGTTACAAATTTATCTCCCTGTCTACAAGCAAAATGACAGCCCCCACCCCCTCCCCAGGACTGTGGTTTGCAAGAGGCTTGGTCATGGTTAATGTCTTTTAATTAGACTGGAATGACAGAATGCACAGAAAGGCGGTGAAGTTTGCTAAGATAGAATCATTTCAGCTTAAATAGATACTAATAGTGTGTTTTGTAGTAGTAAAACTCTAGATAACACCATTAGTTAGTAACAAAGTTATTTTAGGTCTTCTTGGCAGTATGATATAAAAGAAAAGAACTTGCATGTATTTGGAATCTAATGCAATGTGATATTGAAAACAGTGCTCTGCCAAAGTCAGGCAGCTTGGGAAAAAGAAGTAGCTTTAGAAAGGAACCCGTTGGTGAGGGAAAGCAGTAATGCAGGCTTCTCAGCATACTTCCCTGCCAGCATCCTGTAGTGAGGAAGATTGCTTTCCAGGATCTCCTCCTGAAGTGAAGACATTGCAGTGCCACTGTTTGCAAGCAAAGCTGCAGAGCAGGGTATGAAAGGAAATGGCTAGTGACATGTGAAAAGAATCCCATGGTGCAGATTGCTGCACTGGACACAGATCTGGAAGATGATTAGTTAGATAAATTCCTGAAAAAATAATGCAGAAAGCCACATCAGTCGTGGTAAGGAGAAGCTGACCAGTCTTAATTAATTGTGGGGCCAGTAGTGAGCTGTGTACAATGCTAGTCTTTCTCTAATGTATTTCAAGAAGTCATTAGTTGGAGTTCATGCTGGAGGCTCTCAAGCAGAAGAAAGCCTAGGTCAGGTCTGCTTTGTTACTTCCACTGAGTTCCACGGAGTAATTGTACTCGATATCCTCCTTTAACAAAATCCCTTCAGTCAGCTGCACAGAGGCTCTGCTTGTGTTTGATCAGCGAGGTGCTGCAGAGCCACCTTCACAGAAGATTGAAGAACAACAAAAAATGGCCTTTTGTGGGAAGTATTCTGCAGCACTGATGTTGGCAGGGTCTGGGCAGCATCTCCCTGGCCACTGGATCGGGATGATTACCTGCTGTAGTGGTGATCCAGGCATGGTTTCACCCACTTGGGCCTTTCTCTTGTGGTGCTGAAGGCAGGGAGCCTGGATACCTTCATGGTGCTTTAGGACAGTTGAAGGGAAAGGAGATCTGCACTTTAAGATAAAAACAGTCCCCATTTACAGAGGGAAGATGTACACCTCCTGAAGAGTTGGAGCAGAATGCTGGTAACCTCGTGCAGACCTTGCATGGTTTTTATAACTGCTGCTGCTGCCCTGCTCTGGGTTATGTTGTACAAAGACATGCTTTCACTCAGTAACATATATTTGGGTTAGAACTTAGCCATCCCAGTAAGTGATGGCAAAGTTTCATAACTAGATGAATTCTTCAGAAAACAGTGGAGACCTAGTGGAAGCCTGCATTTTATTAAAAGTTTTGGTGTTCTTTTCAAAATGCCTGGGTTACGTGTTAAAAATGATACTTTGTGATGGCTTCCTGTGACCTTCTGCTCCTTTCCTCTGAGGGGTGTCAGTTGTGTATACTCCTGTCCCATTCCCAGATGCTCCATTCCGTCTGCAGCAGAGTTCTGAACATCTGCTCCAGGCAGATCTAGGAAAGAGATGGGAATGGTGAAGTTCTGTGCTGGAGCTCAGCAGCAGGCCATGGGAAATGGAGAGATCAGAGATAAGAAAGGAAAAATGTTCAGCAACTGCATAACCTCATCACCCATTCTCTCCAGAGACTGGGAATATACGAGACTGCTTTTCTTAGCCTTAGAACTTGAGATTATCTTTGGAAGGATGTGCACTTCCAGATTCACAGTGTGAGCATTCCTCTTCAGAGAGGATAGAGTAGCTATCTCTTAAGGAGGTGGCACAGGCCCTCCTGAAGATGCTAAACCATGCTTTAAAAGATTGGTGGTGCAGAGACACCTACGCTGTCCTCCTCTGAAGGAGGTGGCACAGGCCCTCCTTAAGGTGCTAAGCCATGCTTTAAAGGATTGACGATGCAAATGTTCAGCCTGAGAAAGACCACACTGTGGCTGGTCAATACAGAACATCATGGCTACACATTCAGAGAAACTGTGTGCTGTAGTGCCGAGAGTCTATGATTGAGAAGGAGGAATTTTATGGTCTGTGTGGCTTTATTTTCAAAACTCGGACCTTTAGCTCTTAACCACATTTACTTGGAAGCATTGAGCACTTCTCAGAGTCTCATCAGAAAGGACATAGAGTACAGGTCAGTCCAAAGGCATCAGAAGAAATGAAAGTTGCTTGAGATGTTGCAGTGAGTGAGAAGTTTTAGTAGAGCCCTTTTAAAATCATGCCTGTTACTTCATACCTTCTTGTGGGGCCAATACATTTTTTAAAAGAACCTGGTTTTCTACTTCAGTCTCTAACCATATGTAGGTGAAAGGCAGGAATGAAACGCTACCTTTCGCTGGCACAGCTGACAAGTTTCTGAGTGCAGAACATGGCCTTAGATCTGAGAGCAGTAGTCGACTGTAGTAAAGCTTAATACTGTTGTTTGAAAGGTAATGGCAATACTTCCACTAGTACATAGATTAATTTGTGCTATTCTGTTTTTGTCTAAGCATTTCCTTTAGCACTAGTGCTGTAGAAGAGTTATGACACTTCCTATGCAAAGATATTTTCAGTTGAAGTGACTTTTTCCACCATCTTCAAGAGAGCTTTTGTCTGATTTTGAACAGAATGTGAGTATCTGATGTTAGGAATCTTCTTCCTGAAGGCTTTGGTTTAACAGCAGGGGTGTAAAGGTGGTAACACATGTATGAAGACTCTTAGGTAACCAGCAAAATACCAGGGTGGTAGAATGAATTGCAGTGTGGTGACAAGGTTGGGCTGATGGACATCCTGGAAAGTCTGAAGCTCATACAACAGGGCTATTGAAGTCTTGATCGTCTCCTAGGAGCGTCTGTTGGTTGTGGTGAGCATTTCTCTTTCATTCTTTCTTTGATTTGGTACCAGCTTTTGTTACACAACATTATGCACTGGGTATGTTTGGATAATATAAACCAGCTTGCCAGAGACATTTTGTTGCAAAAAAGAACATGTTATGGAACTGCCGATTGTTGAAGTCCTTGAGATAGGCAGATGTCTGGTAGAAACCAGAAAGGCTTAGTCCAGGCTCAGTATACCGCTTAGGTCAGGTGGGGGGTGTTCCTGATCTTCTCTCAGTACAAATTGAAAAGGGTTTTGAATGATTTTGGCAATTCTTTTGTTTGATAAAGCTTTAAAAAAAAAAATTAAGTAAAAATTAATGATGCCTGTGCTGCTTACTGCTCTAAGCTACAAAGTGACCTTTTTTATTTGGTTGGAGGAAGAAAAATGCAGTGTCATAGTGCTGTCACCATGTAGCACCAGCCTGTCTCCCCACCTCGGCATCTATCCCTCTGAACATCTGTGGAATATGTTACTTGGATAGGGGAATTTGTTTTCTTTCTCTTGAATTCAGTTGCAGTAATTCTGTCCTGGAAGATAAGTGTGATTGTGGACACAGAGCAGTCTCAAGCAGAAGCCACAAGCTTGGCCAAATAACAAAACAAAAAAATCACTTTTTAGAACTAGGATTAGATTTGGTTTGGATCAAGCAAGGTCCTCTTTGCAAAGCTTCTGTTTCCTCACCTTCCTCTGCACAGAGAGCTGTCGTCTTTATTGTACAGCAACTTACATAGACTTATTATATATGAATCTACTCTGTATTTACAACACTTGTGCCTTTCCCAGTTTTTCCTGTAAGAGGTCAGTTATCATGGTTGAACATCTCTTCTCCAAAATGAACTTGGCTTCGAATAAAAGGGGAATATCTTTGTAATTGCTTTGTTTACTCTGAAATATTTGATATGCTTGATAAGTAACAAGCGTTCCGTGTGTTTTCAAGGTTAATTTTATATGTTAATTATTCATTCCATATGTTTGGATGTATTTTTTTTCTTTCTTTAAAAGGCATTATCTTTACTGAAAATCTGTAGCATGATGGAGACATCTCTCTTTATGCAGAACAAGCTCAGCATAGAGAGTATCACACTGAGCTCTGCTGTCAGTGTGTTTCACCCAGAATGACAAGAGGTCATTTAATGCCCAGCTGATTGTCAGGGAATTTATGTCATTAAATGCTTTCTAAAGGCAATGGAATAGAAGTAAATGGATCCTTGCTTACCACCATTGACTTACTGTTTTAGTGTTGAATATTTTCTTCACAGAATTATTTTCACAGATTGCATGGGGTTGGAAGGGACCCTCAAAGATCATCTTGTCCAGTTCCCCTACAGTCAGCAGGGACCCTTCCAACTAGATCAGGCTGCCCTGGGCCAGATCCTCAACTACATCCGTGGTGTTTCACCACTCTCACTATAAAGAACTTCCTGATGTCCAACCTAAATCTCCCCTGCTCCAGTTTCAAACCATTGTTCCTCATCCTATCACTGCGAGCCCTTCTAAACGGTCCTATCCCAGCCTTTTTGTACTACCCCCTTAGATATTGAAACGTAGATTTGAAGTGTCCCTGGACCCTTCTCTCGAGGCTGAACAGCCCCAATTCTGCTAGACTGTCTTCATAGGAGAAGTACTCCAGCCCTCTGATCATGTCTGTGGCTGTCCTCTTATCCTTGTTGTGTTGGGAGCTCCAGAGCTGCACACAGCACTCCAGGTGAGGTCTCACTAGAGCAAAGGGGCAGAATCACCTCTTATGACCTACACTTAAAGCTTCTGTCCAAATGAAACTATGATTCTCAGTTTTAATTTGTGTGACCTTTGCTTTTTAGTGAAGACTAGAAGCACAAAGCTCCTCTGAGAGCTGAGTAGCCATGGAGGGCTAGTAAGATCATACAGCTGAGAAGCTGTCAGCAAGAGGAAATGGCCTGAAATGGTGCCATGGTAGGTTTAGGTTGGATGTTAGGAACAGTGTCTTTCCTGCAAAAGTGGTCAGCCATTGGAACAGGCTGCCCAGGGAGGTTGTGGAGTCACTGTCCCTGGAATTGTTCAAAACACATGCAGACATGGCACTTTGGTACAAGGTTTAATGGCCTTGGTGGTCTTTGGTTGACCACCAAGTTAGTTCCTGCTCTTAGAGGTCTCTTCCAACTGAAACAATTCTCGGATTCTAAGAGGAAAGCTGGTCAGTAGCAGTGAAGGTATTTAGAAATAACTGTCAGACATCTGAAATTCCAAATTACATCTGAAATTCCAAATGGATACTTTCTTTGCTCAGGAAGGAAAAACCCATTGCTCTGTGCATTAGGTGCATTTTGCTACTGCTGGACAGAATTGGTTTTGCTCTGTTAGCAGCAAGTCCTACTGGAAGCTCCACCTGGTTCAAATCTGGCCTTCTTCTAGCTAGTGGATGCTCATGATGAGATTTGAGGGCATGGTCTTTTTGCCCAGCATTGTATCAAGCAGCTGTGATTAACTGAGGAATCCCAGGCTGGTGGTATCTCTGAGGTGGCAACACTTCATGGCCATGAGAGGACATCCTTGAACTGAGGGCCCCTTACTTTTCAATTTACTTTTCTTGGCAGCCAGTCAGAGCCCAAGTCTGGCAACCTTTTGTAAGTGAGATGCAACAAGCCTCATTTATTTTAGCTATTGGTCTGTCACTGTGGTTTTAATTTACTGTAATTTAATAACTGACACAATGCTGGAATAAATAAATGGGCTGTGAACATTCCTCACAGACCTTGGAAGTCCAGCTCAGGGCAAGATTTAGCTTTTAATTATTGCTGTCCAGGAGATTTATTGTTAAAGTTATGTCCTTTAAAATAAGTAAATCTGAAGTCGAGTAAGAGATGAATAATTGAAACCTGGTGTGGGGTAACAGAATGTGTTGTAGTGCAGGCAGCAGTGGAGCACAGTCCCCCCTTCCCCAGTAGAGTGAGAGGGGGACCATCGTATCTCTAGTCACTGCTTCTCTGAAGTTACTGCTCATTCTGCTGCTGAGATGTAAGCTGAATGTTGTTCTTTTCTCTCCCTTTATGTTTCCTGTGTGGGGTATATTGTAAAACACATGTTCTTCATGGCCTTAAGAACAGCAGTAAGACTGCAGCTTGAATCTTGTGTTCAGTTTTGGGCCCCTCACTAGAGAAAAGACACTGAGGTGCTGGAGATGGTCAAGAGAAGGGCGAAAAGGCTGGTGAAAGGTCTGGAGAACAGGTCTGGTGAGGAGCAGCTGAGGGAACTGGGGTTGTTGAGCCTGGTGAAGAGGAGTCTGAGGAGAAACTTTCTGGCTCTGTCCAACTCCCTGAAAGGAGGTTGGAGCCAGGTACGGACTGGTCTCTTCTCCCAAGTAGCACTTGATAGGAAATGGCCTCGAGCTGCAGCAAGGGAGGTTTAGGTTGGACATTGGGAACAATTTCTTCCCCAAAAGGGTTGTCAAGCCCTGGAACAGGCTGCCCAGGGAAGTAGTAGAGGATATGTGGAGGAATTTAAAAGATGGCTAGATGTGGTGCTAAGTGACATGATTTAGTGGTGACCTGGAAGTGCTAGGTTAACTGTTGGACTTGATCTTAAAGCTCGTTTCCATTCAAAACAGTTCCATGACTCTGATTTTACAATGTTCACAAACCAGATTTTTAGTACAGCAAAGAATTTTAGGAAGATACCATTGGATGCCCAGCTCAAAAGAACTGTTGAAGGTTTTTGTCTTCTTTTACGTTATTCTAATAGATACATTCTCCAGAAAGAGGCCCAAGCAGGGGAAGAAGCTGTAAGGGCGTCCTCACACTATAGAGGAATCTTAGTCATTAACAAAATTCTAATCCATCATAGATCAAAAGACGATATTCTCCTGATTTTCTTCCATAATACAGTAGGGAGATGATATCTGATTTGCCATTTTTTGTTTGAGAATCTGTTTATAGGATGTGATTTATGCTCTCTCATTCTGGTCTTGTGATTTATGTATTTTTCTAACACACGATCTTCTTTTAAATCCTAATGAGTATCTCTGACTTTTATGACTGGTTGTGTAGTGAACCCTGAGCAGTTGTAGAAGTTTCACAGAACTTGAGAATATTTTATGTGCAGAAATGTGGTGTTCCATATGGACTGCTGTTAAGATCTGTGTTCTCCTGTATTTTGTAGCTGCAAATATGGTCCAGATATGAGGAGCTTTGAGTTCAGCCATCTCTTTTTCAGGCTGAAAATCTACAGGGAATGTTAAAGTCAGCCTGATTTTCTTTTGGTTTGTTGGCTGGATTGTTTAGAGCAAGGCAGATGAGGTCGGGCATTAAGCTAACTGTCCCATTCCATTCTTCCTGAAAACTCCAGAAGAGTTGCCAAGCCCTGCTACAGACTGCTCAGGGCAGTGGTGGAATCATTATTCCGGGAAGAATTTAAAAGCCCTGGAGATGTGATACTGAGGGGAACGTGGCTTAGTGGTGACCTGGCAGTGATGGGTTAATGGTCAGGCTTGATCTTAAAGATCTTTTCCAACCAAAACAATTTTGTAATTCTGTGTTGGCTCTTCCTGTTGTGTCAGTAAATGACTGAAGTTTTTGCCTCGAGCAGCTCAGACCATGCAGCAAGGGTCACAGCAGGGAGAGCACTGCTATTGCTGCCTTTGGTTTGGGAAGGTTACAGAGCTCTGCACAGTCCTATACATGGATATTAATTTTTTGTCGTCTTTACAGAAATCATAAAATGGTCTGGCTTGGAAGTGACCTCCAAAGGTCATCTAGTCTGACCCCTGCCCCAACCCTGTAACTGTCAGATGTTCTGTTACACTATTCCTGCTGCTAGTTATTATCTGCCAAGATTATCAAGGAGAACTTCACATAGACTAATTGTAATGACTGAAAAGGCCTGAGGGGAAAAATTCTGTCTTGATGCTGCTAGCAGGGGATTAAGTGTGTGTATAGTCAGTGTAATTCCCTGAGAGGTGTCTGTGTGCCCATCTGTCAGAAGAACTGTAACATCAGTTGAAATACTGCAGAGGATAGATATGTGATGATATGGAGGCTCAACTTCCTTTTGCTTTTGTTGCATTATCCTACTGAAGCTAATTTTCTAGACTTGTATCCTCCCCTTTCCTGTATAAGCCAGTGTCATGCTCCTTGAGAGGGCACTTACGTTCTTGAAGGATTATGGTGCTAATTTAGCTTTCATTTCATCAGGTATCAAGGCTTTATATTATCCTGCTATTTGTTACTGTAAATTACTGACACCAGAGATGGTTGGGGATTACAGTGAAAATGACTGAGGTGCAGGAAGGAAATGGTAGTTTTTGATGTCTACTTGCTTTGCTACCTTAAAGATCCTACAGGTGATTATGATCCTCAGTCATTCAGCAACACTGATGAAAATAGGCGCTCTGAGCACTGGTCTGACAGATTTTCTGTCAGAATTCTTTAAAGAATACATATAATGTAACTTTGAGGTTGTTTTGCAGGCAAATGTTTCAGTCAGCTAAAATATTTCCTGTGTAAAAGAATGTACTGGGCTTGTGATGGGAGCTGCTGTCCTGTTGGAAAGAACATGTTGGATTCGGAGCTTCTTCTCCTTACATACAATTTTTTTCTAACACCAATGTTTTTGTTAAAAATAATGTTGACAGCACTAGATTTGTATTTGTTCTGTGACATTCTATATAGATTCATAAAGTCATTTTGGTTGGAAAAGACCTCTAAGATCAAGTCCAAATATTCTCTAGCAATTTTGGTGCAAAACCATGTCCCTCAGCACCACATCTCTGTGTCTTTGAAACACCTCCAGGGATGGGGATTCAATCACCTACTTGGGCAGCCTGTTGCAGTTTTTGAGAACACTTTCATGAAGAAGTTTCTTCTAACAGCCAACCTAAACTTGCCCTGGTGTAACTTGAGGCCACTTAGAGAATCATAGAATGGTTTAGCTTGGAATGGACCTCAAAGATCATCCAGTTCCAACTCCCCACCATAGACAGGGACATCTCCCTCTAGCAACAGGTCACTCAAGGCCTCATCCAGCCTGGATTTGAACACCTCCAGGGAAGGAGCAGCCACAACCACCCTGGGCAACCTGTTCCAGTGTCTCACTACTCTCACTGTAAAGAACTTCCTCCTAACACCTAGTTTAAATCTCCCCTCTTCCAGTTTAAACCCATTATTCCTCGTCCCGTCATTACAAGACCTTGTAAATAGTCCCTCCCCAGCCTTCCTGTAGGCACCTTTCAGATACTACAAGGTCTTCTCGAAGCCTTCTCTTCCCAGGATGTAAAGACCCAACTATCATAGCCTGTCCCCATAGCAGAGGTGCTCCATCCCTCTGAGCATCTTCATGGCCCTCCTCTGGACTTGCTCCAGCAGTTCCATGTCCTTCTTGTGCTGGGGGCTTCAGAACTGCACACAGTACTCCAGGTGAGGTCTGACAAGAGCAAAGGGGGAGAATCCCCACCCTTGCCCTGCTGGCCACACTGCTCTTGATGCGGCCCAGGACACAGTTGCTGTCTGGACTGCACACACACTGCCAACTCATGTTGAGCTTCTCATCCACCCAGACCCCCAGATCCTTTTCCTCAGGGCTGCTCTCCAGCCATTTGCCCCCCAGCCTGGATTTGTGCTTGGAACTGCACCGACCGAGGGGCAGGACCTTACACTTGGCCTTGTTGAATTTCATGAGGTTGGCCTGGGCCCACCTCTCCAGCCTGACCAGGTCCCTGTGGATGCCATCCCTGCCCTCCAGCAAGTCAACTGTGCCACACAGCTTGGTGTCATCTGCAAACTTGCTGAGGGTGCACTCGATTCCTCTGTCCATATCACTGACAAAGATGTTAAACAGCACTGGTCCCAGCACTGACCCCTGATGGACGCCACTTGTCACTGGTCTCCAGGTGGACATTGTGCCCTTGATCACCACTCTCTGCGTGCAACCAGCCAGCCAGTTCCTTATCCAGTGAGTTGTCCACCCATCAAGTGTGTATTTTTCCAGTTTGGTGACCAGGATGTCATGTGGGACAGAGTGTAATGCCTTACTCAGGTCCAGGTAGATGTCATCAGTTGCCCTTCTCTTGTCCACTGTTGCTGTGACTTCATCATAAAAAAACACCAAATTTGTCAGATGTTTCCTCTCATCCCGTTACGTGTTACTAAGGAGAAGAGGCCAACCACCACCTCTCTGGTGACCTCCTTTCTGAGAGAGCCAGAAGGTGAGGGCCCCAAAACTGAATCCAGTACTCAAGGCATGGGCTCACCAGTGTTGAGTACATGGGGACAATCACTTCCCTATTCCTCTGGCCACAGTACTGCTGATCCAAAGCTAGGATGCTGTTGGCCTTTTTGGCCGCCTGGGCACACACTGGTCATGTTCAGGTGGCTGTCAACCAGCACCCCCAGGGCAGCTTTAGCTGGTCTGGAGTTGTACCGGTGCCCCTTTTCCCATAGCTGCTGTATCCCCTGCAGAATGTGTGAAATTTGAACACTTTGGATTTTGTCTCTGAGCAGAATCTACTGTTACTGCTGCTTCCTGCACCAAGTGGCTTGGGAGAAGGGATAGTTTTGATCTGTGCTATCCATACTGTGATGTGAAGCTGTCTCAACTTTCAGGGATGAAAGACGACTGTCATTTAAAGCACTTGCCATATGAGAAAACAGTGTCTCTTCTTGCATAGCTCTGTGGGGGAAGGGAGAAAGCAAATGCTTTGCATACAGGAAAAATAGCTGCTCAGGGGGTATTTGGTTTCACTAAACAAAATATTATCCAACCTCCTTTGCATGGCTTTCATACCATAATGGGGTTCAAATGAACAGCCAAATGCAAATGGTTACACTTGGTGTTCCATAGATATTCTCATGCCCTTTACCAACCTTAACTGTAATATCCTGCCTTTTTTTTTCCCTTAAAGAAATATATGCTAGGAAATTAAAAGACATCTCATCTGCCTAGTAATGAATGATACAGAATTCAGTCTAGTAATGAATGATACAGAATTCAGTCAAATCCTATTGAAAAGATACTGTTTATTTCTACTAGGAATATTTCTCCTACAGGATTTGTGGCTTGATGTAAGCAGTTTAATTTTCAGATTTTAAATCCATTTGTATGTCAGGAGAGCATTTACAGTGTTTGATGAAAGCTGTTGCTACTTGAGACAATATTTATTTTTCAAGCCTGTATTTAGTAATTGCATGTGCAGGTCAGAGAGAGTAATGGTATCGCTGAGCATTTTGGAGGAATATAAAGATACTAAAAAACCCCAAAAAATGTTTAATGCTGTGCATTTAAATGGGCTCTTCTGATTGGAAAATAGCTTCTGGTTTTAGTCTCTTATGTGGCTTCTTTGGTTTGTATTAATTTTCTCATCACTTGGTGGAGTTCTGAAATGAGTGATTTCTTTCTTATGTAGAAAAAGGATTTTATAATCTTCAGGATTTCTCTGTTCTGGCTGAATCTATTAAACATCTGTTCGGACAAAGTGAAAGGGAATTCAACTTGAAGTGTCTTCTTCCTGTTATACAAGATTTGATCGTTGCTCAAGCTCTGCAGAATTCTCTAGCTTGAGCCAGACTAGGAAACATTTTGGATATTTTATGTTCGTTCATTTTTGGTGTTTGGGGTTTGGGACTTCAGTGGTTTATTTTGGATATAAGCCCAGGTGAAACTGTGCTGGAAAAGGGGTGCACCTGGCAGGCGAGGTTCTGGCAGCCCTCCTCTGGCCTGCACCAACAGGTTCTGTCCTGGGCCAGTTTTAATCAAAGAGATTTCTAGGGTTGCCATCTCCTTCATAGCTAGATACTAGAATGTCCAAAGATGTAATATAGAGGAGGGTCACCTCAGGAGAGCACAAACTAAAGGTTTGGAAATTCAGTGTTAGCATCTGCTTTCCAGAGTGGATTTTTTCCCCTTTATGTAACTCTGTTGAGATGAAATGGTGTACACTGAACTTAGTGGTTTACGTTTTCTTTGGTAAAAGACTTATTCAGAGACTCTAAGAGTGCTTGTAAGCATCATCCTAGAGTGCAGCTGCATATTCACTCACATTCTTTTATGAGGAACACAGCACACATTGGGGCTGTCACAGAATCCCACTGTGGCAGGGGTTGGAAGTGACCTCTGCAGAGCTAGTCTAATACTTTTGCTAAAACAGGGTCACCTTGTTTGCCCGAGGTCACCAGCAGTTTGCCCAGAATCACAATGTCCAGGTGGGTTTGGAGTCTCTCCAGAGGAGACTCCACGATCTCTCTGGGCAGCCTGCTCCAGGGCTCCAGCCCCCTCACAACAATGAAGTTTCTCCTGCTGTTCTGGTGGAACCTCCTGGGTGCTATTTTGTGCCTGTCATCTCCTGTTGTGTTGTTTGGCACCACTGAGAAGAGTCTGGCCTCATCCTCTTGCCCCCCACCTTTTAGCTCTTGCCAAGCATTGAGCAGATCCTCTCTCAGACTGCTCTTCTTCAGGGTGAGTAGTCCCAGGTCTCTCAGCCTTTCCTCCTCACAGATTTTCCAGTGCCCCCAGCATCTTCACAGCTCTACATTGGACTCTCTCCAGTAGTTCCTTGTCTCTCTTGCACTGTGGAGTCCAGAACTGGAGACAATCCTCCAGATGTGATTATGCTATTGAGCTACTCTGGCAATTTCTATTGGCAATTGAAAAACCTTGGGGTTTTGTTTGGGTTTTAGTGTGTTCTTGTGTCAGCCAACATCTGCTTAGATGTTTCTTATTAACATCCCTTTAATTTTGGGATATGCTTTGCTTAATTGAAACTTTGAAGTCACAGGAAGATGTTTTGACCAAACCTGTTCTTCCTTACACTGATGTAAATGCAGAAAAAAATGCAGAATAAATGCATGCTGTTGACTGATGCTGCTTAGTCTTTGTTGAAGAGTCCATGTTTTGAAAATATCCAGTTCTTTTGGTTCAGCAAAACTCCAAAGTGCTTGACTTTCCTAGCACGCTGCAAGGCTTTAAATTTCTACTCAACAAAGAAGAGATGAACTAGCTCTTAGACATCAGAAATGGGTCACAGTGGTCACTGGTAATTGCTCCATGACATACTGTTGCATGCAGTGTGGGTTATTTTGGTTGGTGAGTTTCTTTTTTTGGTTCATTCCCCCCCCTCTCCCACCCCGTAAAATAATTTAAATGTATTTTTTTTGTACATGTGCCCAAAGCACAGGGCAATTGCAGCTTTGAATGCCGTGATCTGGTGTTAGAGGTGGGATGAGGTTCAATTCTTACATGCATATGATAAACAGGAGGGAAACATAAGGTACCACCAAGTGATGCAGCAGTTCCAGCTCTTCAGTTGTTTTGTGTTTCTAAGCAGATGCTTATTCTTTAATTTCAAAAGTGATTGCTCTATATCATCCACTCTGGGACTGATTTACCAGGAGATGCAATCAGGTCTAATACAATGCAGGCACACTAATGACAATGCAGTTTCCAGGGCTTTTTCTGCTTTTCTAGTTTTTAGTGGTTAGGGTTATTTTAAAAATTTTAAAAAAGAAAAAATAATCCATCTGCACCACTGGGAAAAGTGCCTGAGGAAGAGTGTGGCCAGTAGGTGGAGGGAGGTTCTCCTCCTCTACGCTGCCCTATTGAGCCCACAGCTGGACCACTGGGTCCAGTTGTGGGCTTCCCAGTTCGAGAGAGTCCCGTGGAGGCTACAAAGATGCAGAGGGGCCTGAAGCATCTCTGTGAGGAGGAAGGCTGAGAGACCTGGGACTGCTTAGTCTGGAGAAAAGCAGCCTGAGAGGGGAATCTTCTCAATGCAAACTGGGGGGGAACAAGAGAATGGGGCCAGACTCTTTTCAGTGGTGCCCAGCAGCAGGACAAGGGGCAGTTGACACAAACCAGAACCCAGGAAGTTCCATCTGAAGAGCAGGAGAAACTTCTTTGTTGTGAGGGTGCTGGAGCCTTGGAGCAGGCTGCCCACAGAGGTTGTGGACTCTCCTTCTTTAGAGAGACTCCAAACCTACCTGAACATTGTCCTTCTGAGCTGTGGGTTCCCCTGCTTTAGCATGGTCATTCTGGGATACTGTGATATATTTTTTCAGGGGAAAAGTTCCCTGCAGAGCAGCATTGCAAATGTTCAGGTGCTCAAATCCTGTAATGATATTAGTGAATGACAGAGCTGCCACAGTCTTTGACAGAACAGATAAAATGAGTGATCTGTTTTTCTTTCCTAAACTTTGTTTATATTAGAAGCTTTCTATCCCAAATAAAATCAGATTTATGTGAGTGGGAACTATACTTCTAATGATTTAATTTAGCAAAGTAATGTCAACCCCCCAAAAGATTTCTGGCCTTTGATTTTTCTAGTGCCCAGTGGAAGCCTTTCCTAGGGCCTGGATAATGTCTGGTTCTGATTTCTGTTGTATCACACAGAGAAGTGTCTTGACAGCTTCCAAACCCGTAATATCTTACTTATGTTTCAATACGTGAATAACAGCGCAGGGTTTCTAGAGATTATCTTTTTGTAATGTCTTTTGGTTGTGTAACATACTGTGGCCAGATGAATGTAAATCCTCTGGCAATTTGAAGAACAGGAATGTATCTCTTTTAAAAAATGTATGTTGTAGGAGGGATGTGCAGCAACATTAATTGACTGAGCCCAGAGTTGCATTCTTTTAATTAAGAGATGCATTTAGAAGAGCACTTCCTCTTCATGCTGCTTCTTTCCTCCTTTCTAATCTCTGCTCTCCAGTGTGGTTTTTTTTCTACAGTCCTTGGGAGTTGTGTTTTTTCAGAGCGATCCCCTGCTGACTGTTTTGAGGTCTAAGCAGTTTCTTCAGCTTTTATTTGAAAGAAGTTGCTCCCTTTGATTACTTAAATAATTCCATTGCTGATGTGGAGTTACTCTTTGTGATGAAAGAGCTGGGAGGAGAAGAGGCCAAAGAGCTGCCAGCACTTCTTGGTCCATGTGCTGTGATGGTGTCTTATCCAACTGGAATGCATTATTCCAAGTGTCATCACCCTGGGCTAGGGACCAAACGAACAAGTCTGGAAGAGCGGTCAGGCATTGGAACGGACTCCCAAAGAAGTGGTAGAGTCACTGTCTCTGGAGGTGTTCAAGAAATGTGTGGACATGGCACTTTGGGACACGGTTTGCTGGTCATTGTGGTCTTCAATTGGAGATTGGACTTAATGATCTTAGAGGTCTTTTCCAACTAAAATCGCTCTACAAAGTCTTTACATTGGATAGTGCCAGGAGAGGCTGGTGGAGAAGCCATTCTGTGCAAACTGGTGCTGGAAATGCTCTGTTTCTGTTGAAAAAACTGTTCCGTGGGGCCTTGTTGCAGATGTCTCCACTCTTTCTGATGGCAGGATCTGGTGCTTTATCAGCCAAAGTGAGAGCTCCTCCTGCTAATCTTTTTACAGAGGCAATTGCTGTGGTGAGGAAGAATGCCTCAAGCTGTTACCTCCTCTGCAGGGCTGGTTTATTTTCCTTTCTCCTATCATCTCCCTTGCTAATTTATTCTTGTCTTGAGGAAAACTTAGAAAGGAACAACTTGCCTTTTGATATCTGCCAGTTCCTAGATTACTGTGGTGGCTGTATATGAAGTGTTCAGACTGGGGACATCTGTGTTTGTTCAAGAACCAACAGGAGATGCAGTGAGTGGAAAATAGATGAAGTTTGTTGAGGCACAAGAAGCTGGCAAGATACCTTGAAGGAAGTGTTAAGTAACAATCTCTGCCTAAGGCCCCAATCCAGAAAAGCACTTAAACATACATTGTAACTGTAAACACTAGAGACGTCCAGTTGATTAAAATGAGACCAGTTGGGTGTTTAGATACTCACTTGAGTGCCTTTCTGGAGCAGGGCCTAAGAGACTGAGAATTTGAGTTGTTTCTCATTTACAAGAATGAGACTTGAAAGTGAGACCTGCCTGGTGATTAGTGGTATCCTGAGGCATCTGAGATCTCAGAGAGACATTTTAAGGCTGTAGCCCTGCTGGTACCTTTCCTGACACTTGCAAATAGGCTGTTTTTGCCTTTCTTTCTGCTCACGAGTCAAATGACTTTATGCAGAATGTGAGTCTAAAAGATGCAAATAATTTACTGATGGCCAGGGTGATGGTGTAACTGGTGACATTTTCCAAGGGCCTCAGCTCATCTTGTGTGGTGGCAGAGAAAGAAGGGATGGAGCAATAAAAGCAGTGGCTTAGAGGTGTCCTTCTAATTCACTGACTTTTGCAAGTAGACACAAAATTATAGCCGAGAATAGGCTGAAGGAGCTGGGGTTGTTCAGCCTGGAGAAGAGAAGGCTCCAGGGAGACCTACTGGCAGTCTTCCAGTACCTGAAGAGGGTCCACAAGAAGGCTGCAGAGGGACTGTTTACAAAGGCCTGGAGTGATAGGACAAGGTACAGTGATTTGAAATAAGAGGAGATATAGGTTGGATGTTAGGAGGAAGATCTTTACCATGAGGGTGGTGAAACACTGGAACAGATTACCCAGTTGAGGCCCCATCCCTGGAGATACTGAAGGTCAGGCTTAACAGGGCTCTAGGCAGCCTGAACTATTGCAGGATGTCCTTGCTGATTGCAGGGGGCTGGAAGAGCTGAGCTTTGGAGGTTCCTTCCAATCTAAACCGTTGTATGATTCTATGTAGGTAATTGTATCTTTTTGTGACTCTTCAATCCACACTAGAGTGTTAGGGAAACAGAATTTTTTTCAAGCACCTATTCCCATTTAACTTTTGATTTTGGAGGCAACTTGCTCAATGGGTTTGCTCCCACAAACTATTTCTCTTGAAAGTTGTCTTTACTCCAGAGAGCTGGCTGCTGACTTGGAGCAGAGAATGCCATTCTGCTTCAGCTTTGTCACTGACTTACCCTGCAACATTTGTCTCCCTCCCAGTCTGTGTGAAGTCGGATAATAATGTTTACCCACCTGTGTAATACAAGTTCAGCTCCTTGAATGAAAAGCCCTACTGTGTGAAAATACAAGGCTGCACTATTGGGGGGAGGGGGGGAAAGTATTCTGTACCTGCAGACCTAGACCGTTTACACTGAATGTAGTAACATTTTCACTGACAAATAGGTAAGATGTAGCAGGTTTCCACTAGTGCATGATGTTGGTTTTAAAATGAAATAATATTAGGGAATAAGGCTGTACTTGTCACTGTCTTGGTACTGGCAACAGTGACGGGTAACTTTCTCAGGTGTGGAAATTCTGCTGCTACTATTCATGGTTGTTGAACTGTCCTGCTGCTGACTGATGTGCTGCCTCCCTTCTGTTCCTCTCCTGGCTTGTGTGTCCATGTTGTTTTTGACTCTAAATGGGAATAGTACTTGGAAGGTACTATTGGAAGTAGTAGGTGTTCCTTCCTGCTTGGAAGGAGCTGGTGGAGGAAAACAGTTGCAATAGCAGGGTCATGAAGAAGAATGAAGATGAGAATCAAATTTGCTAAAGAACTGTACTTGCAGAATAATATTTAGGTTTATTGTGTATTGTATCTGCAGGGCCTGGACAGGATTTGTGTCACAGTCTGGGTTGTGTATATACATCTGTATGAAGCATCTTCTCCATGCCTATCAGTGTCTAAAGGATGGAGGGCAAGAGGATGGGGCCACACTCTTTTCAGTTGTGCCCAGTGATGGGACAAGGGGCATCAAGTGCAAACTGAAACCCAGGAGACTCCATGGGGACAGCTTCTTTGCTGTGAGGGTGCCAGAGCCCTACAGCAGGCTGCCCAGAGAGGTTGTGGAGTCTCCAAACCCATCTGTATGTTGTGATCCTTAACAACCTGCTGTGGGTGCCCCTGCTTTAGCAGGGGAGTTGGACTGGATGATCTCCAAAAGTCCCTTCCAACCCTCACCATGCTGGGCTTACTGGATTCTATAAGGAGCAGGCTTCCTTCTCTAACACTTTTATAGTCTAGATCTCAGTGGTGGTGAAGTCACTGGTAAATATTAACTTCCACAGGCACAGGAGTTGCCTCTCCCTTCAATAAGTGTGAGGGGGAACAGTGGCCCAGAGCAGAGATTTGACCAAAAGTCACACAACATGTTAAAAATAAAGCACAAGCTGTCCCAGGTCTGCAGCAGGCATATTAGAAGCTGCTCAAAGCACTTCTCAAGAAGCAAATGAAAGAATATAAGTGGCTCTTCTGTTCATCTTCAGTCATGGGCCATGGAGGGGTGTGTGTGTGTACAGCACACTGAGTAAGCACCCTTATAATTATTCCCATATAAGCCTTAAGACTGGAAACACACCTGAGAGAGCTCTAATTTGTAGACCTGTGTGAAACACCTTTTCATAAGGCTTTGTTCTGTATTTGTTGGGCTAAATCTTCTGACAAATTTTACGTGCACAAACTCTACCATTGTTTTGGAAAATGCAGGTCTGACCACTGTAAATGGGTTTATATTTCCAACAGGGCAGTTATTTAATTTCCTGTTGGAAGTCTGCAAATGTTGGCACTGTTCACTTGTTGGCGGGGAGCCAGGAGAGAGCACGGTATCATTAACGTGCTACAGCCCATTCAAGAATTCAGTTGGTTTCATCCAAACTTTTAAGACCACATATAACAAAATATGTTTAATTTTTTTAATTAAACTTCATAAAAGCAGGCAGGGAGACAGGGGTGAAAGGAAGGTGATAGGGTATGAGAACAGCTTTTGTTCTTCTTTACCTAGACTTATGCTGGAGTAATCCTCATTTTACTACAGACTTAGTCTCACTTTGTAGTTTTCCATTAAAGCATCACAAAAAGAAGGCTGAGGTCTGATCCTGAAACTGACTTTCTCAGCACAGACACCTTCCCTGATGGACATGTATCTCTTTGGAATGCATGTACATGGTCCCTGCAGAAGGACAGTGTCAAGGTTTGAACCTTTATAGTCAAAGTTACGCGTCTGGGGATGTTCAGGTGGTGCATGGAGATGGCACTTAGGGACATGGTTTAGTGTCGGACTCTTCAGTGCTGGGTTGAGGGTTGGACTGGATGATCTTTGAGGTATCTTCCAACCAGATGTATTCTGTGATTCTGTGAAGTCCTGAAGTCACCCAGGTGCCTTTCCTTTCCAGGGGATTCATCTGCAGCCCAGAGGATGAGGTGTTTGGAAAATGCTATCTTTAGAGACAAGTTCTCAGGAATGATTTGGAAAGCAAACTCTTATAAACAAAAAAGATATTTTTGGTCAGAGTTTGTTTTAACTACATAAACTTAACTCTGCAGAGATGAATCAGGCTAGTTTAGTGTAGAAACACATCATTTACCTTGGGTGCTTGGCAGGGGCTATCTATAGCTGTGTGATACTTCAAGCAAGGCTGTTTTGTCAGAGTTCTTCACTCACATGGACATTTTGATGCCCCGTTTCTAGTGACTGGCTTGCTCATGGAATTCTCCATTTTAACTGTAGTTCACAATGGAGATCTATTCTTAACATCTACAGCTTGAACTAAAAGGACCCAACTTCTTTTTTCAAGTTTTTCACTTTGAAAATAGACGTGACTGAAAACAAGCAATGAAATGATGCATCAGACTCTTTACTGAGAAGCCTTTAAATCAAGGCTGTCTTTCTAAACAACACTCTAACAGCCACAGTGGGCTATGGGGAAGAACTGCTGGATAGAGGGAATTGTGGTGTGTGTCATGCAGGGAATCAGACTTATGATTATTGTGGGCTCTACTAAGTCTCAGTACTTCAGTGTAATCTGTTTGGATTTACTCTATTGTGAAAGGCAGCAGCTGCTTTTTCTCAGGGATCTGGGTGTGGAAGAGGAGGTGCTTGCAGAGAAACTTGCACGCTTTATATATTACAGTTAATATTTGCATTTCTTCCTGGCTTAACTAGATCTGTAGTAGGTAAAGCTTTATGATGGGAAGCAGAAGGACAGAAAAGCATGTTTTGAGCACCTGTCATCCTTTGGTATGGTTTCTTTAAAGATATTCTCAGCTGCTGATAATATGTAGCTCAGGCCGTTGCTCTGTATTGAATCAGTATGGGGAGTACCTGAATAATCTGTGTCAAAAGATCAGGCTCTTTTTTTTATTTACATCCCAAAAGGCAAACCAGAGAGTGTTCTCTCCATATGCTCATGGATCTTAGAGCACTAATAACTTTATAGGGACAGGAGACCCTCTGGTCCTTTACAGTTTC
The DNA here is from genome assembly GCA_013396835.1 of Psilopogon haemacephalus. Lineage (NCBI taxonomy): Eukaryota > Metazoa > Chordata > Aves > Piciformes > Megalaimidae > Psilopogon > Psilopogon haemacephalus. Next base: position 287,196 of record VWZI01005546.1, read on the forward strand.
TTCTGGGTGTTGTATTTCATGTAGAAAATATGGTTCTTGTTGTAGTTTGGCAGGCTTCAGAGGAAAAACAGATCTTATCAGTGTTCCATCTAAAGGAAATAGCGTGCTCAATTCTCATATCTTTGCTCTCTTTTAGTGATAAGTGTGATAGTTTGATGAAGGGACCCCAGATCTGTTTATAAGCAATGTTTAATTTTCCCCTGTCTTGGTGTATATTAATTGTGTATTTTCTCCTTTTTAGACACACGTGGAGAAGCACAGGTAAAATATCTTACCATTTTACCTATGTGCTAATATATCCTCTTAAAAATAATGAACACACAATGTCATGTAAGCAGCATTAAATACCTCTTAAACAGTTAGCAACTGAAACACTATGTAAAAACAAACCCTCAAATGCAACACCCCTGCTCCAAACACCAAGTTGACATATACTCACATGAAAAATAACTTGATGTTGAAAATATTTTTCCAAGAAGCACTTCCATTTACCATGCAGTGTTCAAATATTAGCTGAATGTTTAGCTGTCAAATATAAAAATAGAAAATGCTTTTAAATTTGCTATCTTGACTTTGAAAAGTGTTTTGATTAAGAGCCGCTGTGAATGATGGAAGTAAAAATCTGTAGGAAATAGAGATGATAGAAAAACTCTTTGTCCGCCAAATCACAGTATTTTGTAAGTAAGATCCTATTTGAAGTAAATATAAAGATAATGGCAGGGGCTTTGGAACTAGATAATCTTTAAGGTCCTTTCCAACCCAACCCATTCTATTTAAGAGAATCTGTAGCTACTTACAGATACGGGAATGGGAATGATAGATGTGAACAAGGACAGGTAGCAGCCTTAGACACAAGAGGGAGAGCATCTAAAAATGGTTGATGAGGTACCACAGATAGGAACAAAGCTTAAGATAAACACAGCAACAAAACCAGGAAAGCCATGGCACAGAGCAGGACTAAAGCTCTTAGTGATAATGAGAAGCAGAAAGAGAGAACCCTGGGAGAAATGTTGCCTTGTGATTCAGAGTAGAGGAAACATTCTTGAAAGGTGAAACCAAATGCTAATTTTTTTTTTTTTTTGTGCTTCTTTCCACCCTGCCCTGAATGCAAAGATGTAAAGGCTGTAATCTCAGTCTAGAATAAGAAAAACATGGAAAAGTTTGATAAATCAGATGTTTTTGGATTTCTCCTGTCAGTTCTTTAACCTCAGAGGAAGTTGATCAGTCCTGGTCAGACTCGGGAGTGAGAGATGTGCATTGCTGAGGGTAGACCTAGAAAACTGGGAAGGAAACGAAAAGGACAAACATAAAGCCTGCTAGCAGGAGAAGTAATAAGGAATTCTACATCAATCTGCTTAACCACAGGTAAATTATTTGCAAGCAGCTGGAAGATAACAAGGAGATGAGTAGCAAGCTAATTTTTTTTTTCCAGGACAAATCCTGCCCCAGCAATCTTCTTTCCTCTTACACCAACTGACTCTTGTGGAGAACACAAAATAACTGACTGTATCTTCAGTTCATGTAAACTTTTGATGTCACATCTCATGTGCCATTCCTATAAGTCATTGGCAGACAGAGGGTCTTAGTGAGACTGGTAAAGACAGACCCAGATTAACTGCATGCCAAGGATGGCTCTCAGAGAAAATTAAGAGCTTCTCAATACTCGATCTGGGGAGGAATAACACCAGACACCAATACAGATTAGAGATCATCCTTCTGGAAAGCAGCTTCATGGAGAGAGACCTTGGAGTCCTAGTGAAGAGTGAGTTATCCATGTGCCAGCAATGTGCTCAAGAGGACCAATGGTGTCCTGGGGTGCATTAAGAGAAGTTTGTCCAACAGGTCTTGGGAGGTTCTCCTCCCCCTCTACTCTGACCTGGTGAGACCACACATGGAATACTGTGTCCAGTTTTGGCCTCCCCAGTTCAAGACAGGGATCTACTGGGGAGTCCAACAGATGCTACAAGGATAATTGAGAGACTTGAACATCTGTGAAGAAAGACTGAGTGACCTTAGGCTGTTTAGTCTGGAGAGAAGGCTGAGAGTAGATCTTGTCAACATTTGTACATATCTGAAGGGTGGGTGTCAAAATGAAAGCACCAGTCTCTTTTTGGTGGTGCCCAATGATAGGACAAGGAACAGCAGATATAAGTGACAACACAGAAGGTTCCACTTTCAACATGAGGAAAAACTTCTTTACTGTGAGGTTGCTGGAGCCCTGGAGCAGGCTGCCCAGAGAGGTTGTGGAGTCTCCTTCTCTGGAGACTTTCAAAACTCATCTGGATTTGTTCCTATGCAGCCTGCCCTGAGTGATCCTACTTTGACAGAGGGGTTGGACTGGATGATTTCTAGAGGTCCTTTCCAACCCCTAACACTCAGTGATTCTGTAATGAGGAAAGCCTTGGGCCCAGTGGTTTGATACTTTTGGTAGCAGCTTGGAAAGTGAAATGGCATTTGTGCTGCAGGACACACAGGTGGGAGGGACTGAGAGACTGTTGGCAGGCAGGTTTTAAAATAGTCTTGCCAAACTGGAGAGTCAGAAGAAATATGATGGAGTAAGAGCAATATACTAAACTTCTGAAGGAGTAATCACCAGTATAAATTACAGAATAGGAGTGTGGTTAGGTTGCAGCTCTTCTAAAATGATTTCGGAGTTTTCATGAAGCAGAAACAGAGCAGAGTCAACAGTGGCATACTGTGAGGAGAAGGCAAACATTGTGTTTGGCTGTGCCAACAGCAATAGAACCAGCAGGGTATAAGAAGTCATCTGTCCCTCCGCTCAGCGTGGGCAAGACCTCAACGGGAGGAATCCTGTGTCTGGTTTTGGGAAGCATATCTTTGGAAAGGTATGGATCAGCTGGAGAAAGTTCGGTGAGAACAGCAAGAATCATCATGGAGCTAAGAAAACATGACCCTTGAGGATGAATGAACTGAAGTTGGATCACCAGAAAGGGGAAAGAAGAGAAGAAAATGCAGATATTCTGAGTTGTTATTGCTTGCTGTTACAGGGAGGAAGATAAGGGCTTATTCCCAATGGCAGCAATTGCTAGGACAAAAGATACTTGACTTAATTTACAGCAGAATAGATTTAATTTAGATATGAGGAAGCAACTTCCCAGAGTAAGGAGAATAAAGCCCTTCACAGTCTTGGGAGGCTGATAGAGGTCATTAAAAAGAAGTTAGGTTTACATCTGTTAGGACTGGGTTTGGGGAGGGAGGTGGCAAAAGGATTTTGCTGCATATGTTTTATCCGGTTAGCTTGTGACTCTGTAGGTACCCTAGAGAAACTCACTTCCAGGGCTTTTAAGACTTTGAGAGTCTTGCCCTCACAGATTTCTCCAGGCATAAAAAAATATGCACATTAATTAAAGCAATAATAGCATCATATCTAAATTATTTCTCACCTGAGGCCTGATGGAGCCTAGAATGTTTTTTCTTTTTTATGTGAAAGCTCACAGACAACAGACATCATTTGCACGTTAACTGTAGTATATCATCTCAAAGCCCTCTTCTGTCTTTCTTTGTGGGGCTTCTTATAAAAAGATGTGCCTCACACATCTCCCTTGCACATCTGGGGAGGACAGCAGTGCTGTAGGTGGTAATCACCCTTGGTGTGTCTCTAAAAGCTATTAGTCTTTCCTCTTAATAAAGTACTTTTTTGGTTCTGTCCAAGGAGATGACAAATATGTCTCCTTTATTAATTGCATGAGTCACTTGAGAACAGCCAAACATCAAACATTTTGAAAGGATTGAGTATGTCAGAATCTCCCATGTGTTGGTGTTTTGGTTTTTTTTCTCTCTTTTTCTCTGTCTGTGTAACAGTTTTTGATTCACTTCTGACTTCCCAAGTAGTTCAGGTCTGCCAAGAAAGCCTAATCACTCAACACCAGCCTACAAAACTGAATAGACTTAGCTTCATTGTTGTTCTGAGTCAATACATCAGTGATGAGTCTAGTCCAGGAGCAGAAAGAAACCACCCCGTTTTCCAGAGTTGTGTGAGCCATTAAGAAGGGTAGCTCTGCTGGGACTAGTTTACATATAAGTTAAATACCAGATATGAGGGGTTGTCTGTGCTGAAAAATAAGTAGCCTGTCATTATACAGAAAACAGAGGTCCATTTCTCCATGTACATGTGTCTAACTCACAATTTAGGCCCCAAAGGATGTGTCTGTTGAAAATAGAAGGTAGAGATTGCCAAGAAAAAAAAAGAAATACATGCCCCACTCAAATAACTAGTATTACTTTCCCCTTTCTTTCTTCCCCCCCAAATTACACACACTGCTCCCCCCCCTCCCTCCACCCCTCCCCTTTTAATACTTAATTTTTTATTCAGATAGACTGAACTGCAATCTCATGGGTCCAAGTGCTGTGTTTAACTTTTCTTCCTTCCATTGGAAATCCCAGCATGGTTTGTTTCCACTGTAACTTCCATCTAACATCACCCTCTTGGTGAAGTCCCCTGCTGCTCGCTGTTCTGGAAGGGTCAGACTCAAGCTTTCAATATTTATTAATTAGACTTTAGGTAAGAAGTTTTGTGTTGTGTGTAATGGTTTCAGGCAGTCAGTTGTGCCAGCAATCACGTTATTTTCCTAGAATGCAGAATGCCTGAATGTTAGAGTCATGGAATCTTCATAATGCTGCTCAAAGGGATTTGGGGTCACCTAGTTTAACCTCGTGCTCTGAGTGGGACTTTTTGCCCTCTGATTACATTGTGCACATGTGCTCTGCTTCCCTTGGTGGGGGTGGGGGTGGGGGTTTGCTGTTTTTCTTACAGTGGTTCCTCAAGGCCTTGCCAAGCTCCACATGATGCAAAGACATTTTTCTGTAGGTCCTTGCTCCTGGTAGGCTCAGGACCCTGAGTAGTAAAGCAGAGAGAAAGGAAACATCCAGAGCATGTTGCCTGAGCAGAGCTGCAGTTAAACCTCTTCTGGTTCTCTCTCCTGCCCTCGCTGTGGCTCTTAATATGAAACTTGCACGTCATTTATTGTACTGTGTGTTTATCTATCTGGATCATAGAATCGCCAAGGTTGGAAAAAATCTCTAAGGTCATCAAGTCCAATTATTAACAACACCATGACAACTAAACCATGTCACCAAGTGCCATTATCTGCACATTTCTTGGATGCTACACTGCGGACCACTGGGGTTTTCTCATAATTCAGAACATTTTTCTTTCTTCTGCTTATGGAAAGAACCGTCTCATCTACTGTGTATACAGTTGTTCCAGGGGGCACTGCTAAAAAAATTTAGGCTTTGCTTCCCCTTTTATTATTGGTCTCTAATTTGTCCAGTTTTTCAATAAATAAGGTTCATTTTCACACTGTGTCACGTGTCACGTGTCACTTCTGATGCAAGATGCTGCGTCTAACTGGTTGCTGTTTTGAGTTACTTATGTGTAGCCTTTGCTGGAGTACTCTGCATGACATTGTCACAAAAGTTAGTCAGCAATAAATACTTGGATGAAAGGAACCTGAAAATTAATATACACAAGCGCCTCCCCTGTGGGGACAGGCCAATAGTCCAAGTTATTCAGCCTGGAGAAGAGAAGGCTCTGGGGAGAACTTATAGTGGTCCTCCAATATCTGAAGGGCATACAAAAAGCTGGGGATGGCCTTTTTACAAGGACTGGTAGTGATAGTGTGAGTGGCAGTGGATTAAAGCTTGAGGAGGGCAGATTCAATTTGGATATTAGGAATAAATTCTTTACAGTGAGGTTGATGAGACACTGTAACAGGTTGCTCAGGGAGGCTGTGGATGCCTTCTTCCTGGATGTGTTTAAGGCCAGGCTGGACAAGGCCTTGAGCAACCTGGTCTTGTGGAAGGTGTCCCTGCCCATGACAAGGGGGTTGGAACTAGATGATTTTTAAGGTCCTGTCCAATGCAACCCATTCTATGGTCAGCAAAGTTGTGGAGAAGGCTTTCTCTCCAGCTGCTATGGCAGCACACCTGTAGGATTATGTACAGCTGTGGGAAAGTTAATACTAGAAAAGTTTCCAACAAATTAGGGTGAAACCTTAGAGGGAAAAAACCATCAAAATCTTATTTTCTCTGGTCTGTTTTAATTTAGGGAAAATTAAAACACATTGAAGGCAAGAGGGATGATCTTTTGCATGCACAGATTTGCTGTGTGTTAGCAACGGGAAGAAAAGTGTTACTTAGAGCAAAGCAAAGGGAGATGTGTCTAGAAACAGAAGAAAGGAGATTCAGACAAGGAAGCCTCAGCTAAATTTTTGAAGCTGTTTCCTAAAAGTGAAATCTGTTGGACTGAATAATCTTGCAAGGAAGGGTTATTGAAGCTACGTTCCTCGAGATGTTTAAGTTGGACTGAGCAGAACTACAGGGGAATGTATTTCTGGCAGCAAGTCCTTCTTGGCAGTGGATTGAATGTACAGGTTGGTTCAGCACCTTGGGAAGTCAATGGGAGCCTTTCAGCTTGCTGTGATTCAGACCTCTACTGACTGAAGATGTCACTTCTGTTTCTGTAGTCTTGGTCATATTTAGATGCCTGTGGAGATTTTCAGGTTCATAAGCTGGAGGAGGGGGCAAGGGGTGGGACCACATTTGTCACCATCCTTTAATTATCTCAGACTGCTGTTTGTAAATGCTGCCTTGGAGATTTTTTTTTTTTTTTTTTCTTAATCATAGAAGCACAGAGTGGCTTGGGTTTGAAGGAGCCTTAAAGATTATCTACTTCCACCCCCCTGCCATAAGCAGGCACACCTTCCACTAGACCACATTGCTCAAGGCCCCATCCAGCTTGACTCTGAATGCTTTCAGGATTAGATTCTCCACAACTGCTCTGGGCAAACTGTTTCAGTGCCTTGACGTTAAGAGATTCCCCATTTGAGATGAGAATGTATATATANTTTCATTAATAGTAAAGTTTAAAGATTTTTCTGAGTTTTGTTTTTGTTTGGTGTGGGGTTGGTTTTTTTTTTTGTGATTATATTTCTTTACTTAATGCAGAGTTCTTGTAATGTGAGCCTTGGTGGTCTTGAGAGAACCCCAAATACAGATTTGGTTGATAATGTGCAATGTAAATACAATTAGCAGCATGTGCTTGCTTGCTTGTTTGTTTGTTTTACTAACAGGAAAAGGTCTGCAGAAAAATAATCCATACCAAATTCAGGTCACAGGAAGGAACACATCCTTAGTTTTGTTACCTCAGATCATGTAACTGCTCTTTAGGCTTTAAATTCCAGAGCAATGAAGAACAGTATTTTTAGTCTCATGAATTCAAATTACCCAGTATGATCCCCCTGATATTGCTATGTCTCTGTGGGAAAGAGCTATGGCATATTGTGTTTTTCCTTCCTCATTTCCCTGCCACATGCAGTTAATAGAATAATGGTTGGTGGTGTGCCTGTGCCTCGGTGTGGCTGCCACACGGGAGGAGAGATGCAGGGCCTTTGGCTTTCTCGGCTCTCCTATCTCAGCAAATCGGTTTCTTAAACAATGGAACAAGTTCTTCACGGATCTGTGGGTCCCTTCTGCTGGCACGTGGCAGCCTGCCTGCTGCTTAGCCTCTTGGCTTAGAAAATCTGTTTCTTAGGTAGTTAAAACTTTCCTCTTTGCAAATAGCTTTTGTTGAAGTTTATATAAGTCTTTGGCATTAGAGCATTTTATTATCTTAATTTTTTTTCCTCTAAGAAAAGTTACTTAAATCTATACACCCAAAGTTGTGTTCCTAGAATTGTTTAGAAAATTAGTGATGGATTTTTTTTTTAAATGTTGGGGTTTTTATTTTTTTGTTGGCTTCTTTGTCATCCTCTGAGCTTTGGCAACGGTGACACTTTACTACTTATTTCTGTGGTGAGTGGGAAGATGCTTTTTCAGTCATTGCACAGCATGCTGCAGCTGCAGAGAAACGAAGACAGCCTGAACTCCTGTTCTGCCTTGCCCAAAATCCACAGGATAGATTTGTGGCCACCATTTTGGATCCTTTCCTAAATGTGAATTCTTTCTCACAGCCATTTATTTTTTTTTTCCATTGGAAAGACACATTTGGGCATTAAACATGTGCTTGGAGTGTCAACTGAGTGTAAAGGAGAGGAAGAAAGTATTTTAAATGGGCACAGCAACTCATGTCTTCTTTCCCTGGGGGGGAAATCCTGCTCTGGAGGCTCTGTGTGTGCATACCCCAGTCACTTCAGGCACTTCACTTCAGGGGGGACAAAAAACTACAGTGGGCCATGCATCAGGCCTTGGGATGCCAAAATTTTACTAAAGGGCTCTATGAAGTTTCATCATGGAAAGGAAGTGTTGTTCAGAGGCAGTTCTCTTTCTGCATAGATAGATGTTTACTGACAGCACAAAGAGGGTTAGGAATCCTCCATTTCATTAAATACTACTACTACTGAACTGAGTATCTGCTGCCCTTGAAAGCACTGTGAAGCGATTTCCGTATTGATTTTTGGCTAAGATACTTCCCCCCCCCCCCACCTCTGGTAATTACACAGCTGTTAGCACTGTAAATACACCAAAGGCTTGCGATCTTTGACATGGTTTTGCTCATTATGTCCCTTCTGAGGCAGGCAAGCTGCTAGTCCTGTTATTCTCTTGGCAAATGGAAACAGGCTAAATAACTTTATCTGGATGATACAAGATAGAGTTATCCAAGGTTCAAACCTTGAGTTATCCTTGCTCAGACAGGTAACATCACTTCCAGGCCTGTTGTGTGGAGCCTGGAGGGGGTGGCAGAACTGTTGTGGGATGTGTGTTTCTGCTGACGGACTGGAAGCTGCTGGTCACACTGTTATCAGTCACAGTGTTATAACAGATGATGAATTTTGGTTTTATACTCAGGGTGTCAAAACGCAGACCATGCAGACTCCCAGTGTCCCCACCATTGTCAGTCTCCACCTAGTTTTGTACTTCCAAGCCCTTGGTTTTGCTTTGTACCAGCATTTTGCTCTGGGAAGCAAAATGTCTGTCAAAACATCTGAAGCCATGAAATATTTCTGGCATGGCAGAAAAATATAAGGGGATGTTTTTTCATCTCTTTTCCAGGTGAAACTGCCTCATCCCACTGGCATCTTATTGTGAAAGGGACAAGGAGCTTGACCCCGTTTCCTTTCAGTGCAGGGTTCAAACTTCAGTTCAGAAATCCTCATTCTTATGTCTAGTGGTCAAATTTGGTTTACCTTTTATTGCCTGATTATTTTTTGTTCTGAGTAAGTCTGATTTTAGTCAAAAGTCTTGAATTACAGCAAGATACTTGTTGAAGAAATGTATTTTAGTCAGGAATGAATGTCCTCAGAGAAGTAAACCAATCTCACCTGCTTTAACTGTATCAGCTTAACATTTAGATGCTCCTCTCCTATAGCTTTTGGTCATGTCACTGGTGGGACAGTTAAACCCACAGAGGTCTAGCCTTGAAAAGATCCAAACCAGCCCAGCAGTACTTTTAGCAGGTACTGGGCTAAAGTGTCAGGTACTTGATTAAGCTTAAACTTGGTCATGACATAGGAAGAAATGCTGACGTATGGTAAAGTATAACCAAAGACATGAGTTAGTGTTTATAAAACTGGTTTAGGTTGGAAGGGACCTTAAAGCTCCTCTAGTTCCAATCCCTCTCCTGTAAGCAGGGATGCCTCTTCCTAGCACAAGTTGCGCAGGGTCCCATGCAACCTGGGTTTGAACACTTTCAGGGTTGGAGCCTTCACAACTTATTTGGCAACCTGTTCCCAGATTCCTCACCACTCTCAGAGTGAAGAACTTCTTCCTAATGTTTTATCTAAATTGAGCTTCTTCCAGTTTGAAGCCATTAGCATGACATGCACATGAAATTCTGCATTTTGTGTTTTTGAATCAGCAATATCTAATACATGGCAAAACAACCCCAGTGCTCTGAAGGGTGGGTTCGAGCAATTTTTAAATATCCTTTGGGGTTAACTGTTCCTGTTTTGACCACTTTGGGTTTTACGTGTCCTGTTCTGCAATGAAAAAGCAATAAATTATTTCCAGCTAGTTACAAGCTGCTCTTATTCTGTGAACACAGAGCAGAAATCCCGGTCATCTTTCTGTGTGACACAACTTTGCACACTTTCTGCAGTTAATGTAATTGTAACCACTGCCAGCTAATGGCCTGTTTTCTGGGCACGGGACTGCAGAAATGCCTATTATCCCATATTTTAAAATAATCGGGCGGTACATGTTACAGAGTTTGGAACTGAACTTTGGAAAGCAGCAGCACCTCTTGGCAGTGCTTCTTGGCACTGAGCAGCTTGCGTTTTTTGTTGTCCCTGGCAGCTCTCTTTGAGCAGCATGAAGAGGGTTAATGCTGATAACACTGGAAAAGTCTTCGGGCTGCATGACAGGGAATTGACCCAGCCAGGCTGAAACAGCAGGGAACTAATAGAAGTTTTCTGCTCTATTCAGAGCAGGGTAGTCAAGCATCTGAACTTCCCACCAAACTCTGGTTTCTATTGTACTTTTGATGCCAGCTTTCTGTAGCACTAAAAGACAGACATTTGCAGCTCCATCTTTCCAATTCCAACTATAAAGCATTTAGTCTTAAATCAAAATATAAACCTCTAACAAGACTCATTTTATTTAAACACTATTTGGGGGGAAAGAGCTTTGCTGTTTACAAGGGAGAACATTCAATTTGTTTTAGGACAGAGCATGTGAATAAATAGAGTGCACTTATGCTTGTATGCTGAGATAATGCTGCTGAGTTAATCTTATCAGGAGTTTCTTTAGAAGTAAAGCTTCTCAGTTTTGGCTAGGGTGAATGTCATTTTTATCTCCCTTTAAAGCACCCAGCATATTGCAATGCTCGATGTAAGCAGCAAAGGCAGAGGACCTAATTTCTGCTGTTGGCTGCTCACCGGAGTCTGAGCACTGCTGTTCACTTAGCTCAGGTGCTTTACATCAACATCCCAGTAACAGAACAAAACTCGATTTAGTGACACCCCAAGCTAATTTTCTTTTGTGGTGTTTCACTCCTCTTTTTTTCTCAGTATACACTTGGCTTTCAAACAGAATTTTTTTAAAAAACAAAAGTATATGAAAAAGTAGTTATAAATGTTGCATACATATAGAGATGAGGATGAATGGTGTGTCGACTGGAAATACACAGTTGGGTGGATTGCTAAACTTATATATGGCAAGGATTTTGTTCAGGACATGGAACAATGTGCTGAACGTGAACACACAGGAGCATTTTGCCTCTGAGAGCAGGGCAAGAAGAGAGCCACTCTAAAAAATGTATATTGCATCTGGATCTACCAGTAACTCTTGACCTAGCCCAGACAACTGATTGACATAATGAACAGGGGGCATCTGAGCTCAAATACTTGGCAGAAACAAAACTGCCTTGTCCTGACTTTCTGTGATCCCTCAGTTGGAGTCTTTTTGAACATCATAAGGATGGAGACCCTGTGTTGAAAGACTGTCTGGTAAGATACTGTTGAAAAGAGGCAAGGGGGGAACAAGTTTCTGAAGAATTTAGAGCCCTGTCGATCTACTAACCCCATTCAAAAGACCAACTGAAGCAGAAAGTCCCAAAAGGGTTAAGTGGAGGCAGGTGTTCAATGGACATGATAAACTGTATCCCTTTCAGCTCAGCAGAAATATCTCATTTCTGCTGTGGGGTGAAGAGAGCAATGACTCGATGTACCTCTTCATACCTAAATACTTTCCTAGACTGATTTAGTTTCTTTGATACCTGTTGTTAATATTCTCATTGCAAAACCAGACGAAAGCCTCCTTCTGAATTACAAGTGCTTGATGGTATGTATATATGTATATTTTATATATGTGTGTGTGTGTGCATAAGAAAAAGTTGATTTGTTTGATAGCAGCAGATATTTGTGTACAACTGGCCCCATGCAGTTCTTGTGTGTCTGCTGCTGTAATGAAGGCAATTTTGGTTTCATGCTGTGAGCCGCTACAGCCATGTAGCTGCTGTGAAGGGTTTAGCATGAAGTGTGGCCCTGCATCCACCACAAGTCTGTATCCCTTCCAGATGAGCAATATCATTATCCCAATTGGCAGTGTGTTTGAATGCATGTCAACAGGAGTGGTTATTTTAGGCTAGAGAGAATTTATTTGGAAGTAAAGTGTGATAAAAGAATATCTTTTTTGTTCCTTCCCCCCCTGCCCCCAGCATATCTAGACAAGCTTCAATCCCTATGTTGTCCTTCTGGAGCAGTGTGAAGGGTCTGGGCTCCCTCATCCATCTGGGCTGTGTTCACTCTTTCTGTGCTTCTTTTGCATACAAGCCATTTTCCTTTGTCTCCTTGTTCTTCTTCCTCTGTTCCAGGAGTGGCAAACTGAAGGAATCAAATTCAGGCTTGTGAAGGCTTCTCCTTTGTTCTTCTCTGCTGTTAACATGTCTCCTAGCTTTTACTGGACATCCTGAGAAGATTGCCAGGTGACACATATGGAAATACTGATAAGGTTAATGGAACATCAGGAGAAATATTAAGAATCCTGATTTATATGAGGACATCTGGCAAATCTTATTTCCAGAACCTCTTTTAGTCTGTAGGTGAAGCCAGAAATATCTTTAAAATTTCACAAGATAGATTTGTACGCTGCAGATTCTCCTCTGTCCTTCACAGCATTGTCCCCCTGCTTTGTGGCAAGTATTTGGGTGCTGTGGACAACTGATTTGGAACAGAGCTTGTTTGAACTTCTGGCAGAGCTAGTCAGTTCTGTTGGTTTCCTCTCTCCTTCCATTTCTCCAGTAATTTGAGGGTTGGTTTGATTGTTTTACTGTCTTATAGTAGGTAAAACAGTAACAGAGCATTTAAAACATTTTTAGATGGAGGATTTGGTACAATTTGTAGAAGAACTGACTAATTTTTAATACTTTAAAAAAAAAAAAAAGTTTAAATTTGAAATATTACTGCATATGCTAGCATAAAGAAAAGATTCCAGGAATTTTTCATTTACCAAAATGAATTTTAATTTATCAAAAGCTTCTGACATCTTGAGGCAAGCACGATGCCTTCTTTGTATTTCAGTCTAATGCTGGCGCCCAGCCATCAGGCTGTGAAGGATCGTTTTCACCCGAGGCCTCTTGTAGTTGGAGGAAATCAATCTTCTGTGATACAAAATGCCTGAGCATTGGAGGCATGTCCATCTTCAGGAACTTCAAACTCATTCCCTTCTTTTCGGGGACTTGGCTTGAAGGCAAAGGCTGAACTCTCATCTTGTCCAAGAAAAATGAACAAGCCTTGTAAAGATGCTTTCTCCTCTGACTGGATGTCTATTGAGCTGGAAGATTTTGACTTCTCCCTGGAGTAGGGAAGATGTGGGTGGCCTTCAGCAGAGATGAGGCTGTTGAACAATGTGGCCATTGTTTGAGCTCCTCCAGGAGGTAGCAGAGTGTTGCTTTAACATTGTGGTTCTGTTTCTGGTGGGCCGGTAATAGTGAAACATTGTTTTTTGTTTTGTGATTATAACAATATTAGCTAAAGTTTTCTCCCTTGCTAGTATTAATTAAGCAGTAACATTGTTGGGATAGTGTCTGGGTTACTCTCTCTTCATGGCCAGTGGTGGAAAATCTCTAAGTGTGGAATCAGAAATCCGGGGGTAACAGGTTTTTAATAGTCTCTGGTTTATGGTGAACAAAGGAATAATAACAGCAAAAATCTATCTGCCAAGAGCTCATTGCAGTAGCATGGCTGAGGCACTGGTTTCAGCAGCTGATGATACCTAGAGACCTGGTGTGGGGAGCTGGCCTAGGAGTCATGTTCTGATGACTTGTTACTCTGCGTACAACAGGGCCTGCAGTGAGGACTCAGCTGGACTTTGCAGAGTGAGATGGCTCAGGCCTTCTGTAATTCCTCCCTTTTCTCCTTTGTTTTATTACAACATGTTTAATTTGGGAAATGATTTAATATAGACTTCTGTTTTCTAGTTGTAATTTCTCCCTGCTGTTTTTTGAGGGAAGAACTGTTGTGTTCTGCACTCAGGAGAGAGGAGGACACCTGACTGAAGGCCTCCATTGTGGAAGCCTTTGGTTTTTCTACTTTAATATGCAGTTTGTTCTGCTTACCCACAGCTGCTTTTTGGAAGAGAAAAAGAAAACCAAACCCAACAAAAACCAAATCTGTAGTTCTTTCAAGTTGGTATTAAAACAAGCAAATAAGAAGTCTGTTTTCTCTTTGCTGGCTTACATGGCATTTTACCTTATAAATCTTCTGTTTTAAGCATGTGGAATCTGGACCAATATCCATGGTGACACATTATGCACACGCTGCACATCTGTAAGTCTACGAGTGAGAAGTGAAACCTGTATGTTATTGGAGTGCAGGCAAACTCTGATATGCAGCAGGTCTGAGATTTCACACTTCCTGTCTCCAGGGCTGGGGTTTGGGGGTGTTGGGGTGTTTGGGTATTGTTTTTTTTCCCAGTAAGGTAAGACTAAGCAGTTACTGCTGCTGGAGTAGTTCAGAATGAGTCATAAAGGGGAAGAGATGGAAAATATTTTTTAATAATTGCAGTTTGATTAAGAAAAACATACACATGATTTTGAAGTGATTCAGGGCGTAATGAATATGTAGCTCTGCTTCCTCAGACATATAGAGTCTGTACTTTTCTTTGGAATAAGTACGGCTAAAGAAACTTCGCACTTCTGTGGTGTTCAGCCCCTATATCCCCTTCATGGGGAATGCTGTGCATGTGGTGTTGTGTTTTGTGTGGATGAAAGGAAGATTTTCTTGAAGATTATGCTGCAGGTGGGCTGAAATCAGTGAAGGTGAGTTACTGCTGAAGGTGGGATGCTTTGCTCTCCTAGGAGCAGGCTAGAGGCATCAAAGTTACGCTGTTTGTGTTACTAAACTGTGATTTGCAGGAGCATGTCCAGAGAAGGGCAGTGATGCTGGTGAAGGGTTGAGAGCATAAGTCTTGTGAGAAGTGGCTGAGGAACTGGAGTTGTTTGGCCTGGGGAAGGGGAGACTCAGTGGAGACCTCATGCTCTACAACTACCTGTAAGGAGGTTGGAGCCAGATGGGTGTTGGTCTCTTCTCCCAAATAACTAGCAACAGTACAAGAGCCTCAAGTTGCACCAGAGGAGATTTAGGATGGATATGAGGAGCAATTTCTTCCCACAAAGGGTTGTCCAGTCTTGGAATAGGCTGCCCAGGGCAGTGATGGAGTCCTCATTCCTGGTGGGACTAAAAAGCAGTGAAAATGTTCTGCTGAGAGACATGGTTTAGTGGTGACCTGGCAGTGCTGGGTTAACAATTGGTCTTCATGATCTGAAAGGACTCTTTCAACCAAAGCATTTCTATGCTTTTATGATTCTTGGTCTTTCAAAATTACCTGAACTTTGCTTCAACTTTAGTATCTGACATTGTCTTCTGGAGAGGAAAGGTGGCAGCAGTGCAGGCTCTTTCTTATGAGAAATCAGCCTGTTGCTTTCTGTTGCTGTGGCAGATCCTCATAAACCCTGATGTTTGTGACTGGGAGCCAAAGTAAGGGAAATGAACAACATAACAGTTGTAAGTAACTTTTATTTATTACATGAAAAGACAGACTTGATAATGTGCTTCCAATTTGTTAAGGAGCTGCCACAAAAAGGAAGGCAATAGTTGTTGTCTACAGAGATTAGCACTAGCTGTGGTCTTAAAAAACAGCAAGGGGCATATAGACCAAACTGTCAGTTAGACGATGGAATAACTGTCATGGAATTGTTGTTATTCATGGTCTTTATGCATATTCAGCTTTGAGTTGAAGGGAGGGAGGAGGTGAGCAAAAAATGTGAGGATCCTCATCTCTTCTGTAGTGATTTTGTTGGATCTGCTGTTGAACACCGTATCTGCAGGGTAACTGATGGCTTTTCTTTGCTTTAAGTGGGAAGACTCTTAACTGCAGACTCATTTCTCTTTGCACCTTCCCTAACATGATCCTAACGTTTTAAAGTGGAAGTTGTGTCACAATCCCTGCCTACAGCAGCTTTTTCTTCTGCTCTTTATTTTACAGAAGAAAACAGTGGATATAGTGGATAAAGAATCAAAAGCATGAACATCAGCATTGACTTAAATGAGAAGGGAGTGATGTTTTTTTTTTTTTTGCTGTACTTGTGTGGGCTAAGTTGGGCAAAACATCATGGCACTTGGATCTCCTATTTTCTTCCTGTTGATGGCAAGTGTCCCTGTTGCTTGTCTGCTTGCAGTGCTGCTTTCAGAATAATAATCCATAATATTAATTATTATATAATAATAATCCATAATATATTTTTTTCATAATAAGAAGAATTTGCATGGTGAGAGTGCAGTTTTTAAAGCATGTTGCAAATACCAGTTGAAGTATACAGCCTCCAAATTATAGGTAAGTCGTGGCCTCTTCTTGCTGCAGTGGAAGTGGAGCAATGACTTGACAAGGGCAACAAAAGAAGTTATTGTTAAAAAGCAGTACAAGAAGCTAGAGGTTCCTGGCTCTAAAGCCAGTGGCCAAACCAGGCACATGACACAATTCACCATCATGCAGCCTGGGTTTAGCTGTTTTAATGTCAAGCATATATCATCATTAGTCTCACTCCAGCAGCCTATGTATTTTCCTTTCCTTTATTTTCTTCCTGAAAGCTGTGAGCAGCTCCAGTAATTCTTGAGAATAAATCTTAGTTCATCAAAGTGAGTGCCTGGTCAAAGGCACTGTTTATCTTTGCAGCTCTGTCTGGGCTTTAATGCTCCCAAGGAGTCAGGAGTGGCTGCATTGTGCTTCCTGACCAGATGTACAAATAGCCATCATATGGGCACAGGATGAGGCACATTCCTGCCATTATTTTGCAGTGCTAAGATCTACAAAGCTACCAGTTGTTGTTTGTAATGGTGCTTCATAACTTTATTTATTCCCAAAGAGCATATTGATCTAAGAAATTCTGTTAAGAACAAGGAAGCCCATGGAATTCAGCTGACTGTCACAGAAAAACCAAGTCTGTGCTTAGAACCTCTATTCTCCACAGAACCTTTTGTGATTCTTCCAGTGATTTTTGCAATGGAGTTTAACTGTGGTGCTTGAAATGATAGAAAAAGCCACAGTTATCTGTGTCTATAGGAAGATGCAGACATGTCACACAGGAGGCTTTTGCTAGTTGTGTCAGCGGAAAAGAAAATCCATTTGGAAAAACGTCTTCCTCTAAAGGCTTGTTCAAGCACTGGAAGAAGCTAGTATTAGAGCACAGGTGTAATGAGGAGTGGCTGAGGGAGGTAGGCTTGCTCATGCTGGAGAAAAGAAAGCTGAGGTAAGACCTTCTTGCTCTCTCCAGCTTATTGAAAGGAGGAGTTTGGAGCCAGGTGGGGGTCAATATTTTCTCAGAAACAACAAGCAATAGGACAAAAGGAAGTGGCCTCACGTTATGCCAGTGGAGGTTTAGGTTGGACATTAGGAACGTTCTCTTCCCCAAGAGGGTTGTCAAGGCCTGGAAGTAACAGAGTTGTCCTGAGATGCTGGCCATTGAAGAAGAAATTTGACCCTGATGATCCCTCAGCTTTATGCTGAAGATGATGTCTGTGGGATGGAATCCCTTGTTAAACACCTCTCAGATGTCACCTGACTCTGTGCTCCCCACTATGAGGCAGAAGCTGTGGCACTGCCCTTGGTGTGGCCAGGAGCAAGTCTATGGCAGAGCCTTTCTGCAGTCCAGCCCTTGGCAGTGCGTCTCCTCACCACATTCTCACTGCTGGCAGCAGTCCCTGGCTGTGTAGATCTGCCCTGAGCAGGGACTGAGCTCAGCAGCCATGGCCCTGAGCAGAATTGATTGTTTAACTCAAACCAAGACAGAGGCTCTTTCAGACAGAGAATTTTTCTTTATATTATTCTGACTGGGATTTCAGTTTCTGAGAAGGTGATTTTGCTCATATCGTTTGATCAATTTGTTATTCCAGATGCATACATTTTATTATGACCCATTGTGTATGGTTTGCTTGTAGGATGTTTGTGTAAATAAGCATAACTAAATCCAGCTCTGCAATTACATATAAGCTCTGTGTAACACACACAGCTTTGTATCATCCAGCAGGCACAAAATCTGAGTGTGATGTGTTCAGCTCGATGGCTTTTTCCTCACATGCACATTGTTTCTTTTCATTGGGAAAGGAAGTTTTCAAAGGAAAATAGATAACTTTTATGTCCAGGCTGAGTGACTTGCTGCAAATGGTTTAAAGAGCACTTTAAATTTAGAGGGGTTTTAATGCCGGGAAAGCACCCTTTTGTGCTAAAATAAGACACGATGAGAAGGAATGCTGCTGCTCGCTGAATAATTTGCACAGTGGTAGAGGAATGGTTGTTTAGTTTGCTCTTGAGGTCAGACTGAAGTACAGAAGTGAGATCTTATTACTGATTGCAGAGAAGTGTTTTCATAAAAATAAAGGTAGAACTCAATGAATTCAGGCATTTGTATTCACTTCTAAAATAGTAAATGGCAATGTCAAGGTCATGATTTCAATTAATTAATGGATTTAGAGGTATATAGAGGATAAACTGAAATGCCGTGTTACTTGTGTGGCTGTCTGTTACCATGCACGAGACATTTAATCCAACCCTAGTTTTATGCCTTCATAATTGTAATATTTAAGGGTGGTAAATGTGACTTTCATCACTCTGTTGTTTTGAAGTAGGCCATAGTATGATTCAGAAACAAACCCTGAATAAACAGAGACAATGAATGTGTCTTAGTGCATTCACTGAGGAGCAGAGCGTGTGTTGCTCTCAGTGGCTGATTGCATTGATTTAAGCTCTGCTATAGGTCTGTCCCAGCAGCTCCTGTCGTTGTACATGTGCTCTTTTGTTGCTGCAGGATGTGAAAACTCAGTCTGTAGGTTCCTCTGCTTGGTATGATGATGAGCAATTGCTTGGCATCAAGTCTAGATGCCCAAACAAAAGGAGAGGATGAGGATTATGTGGGTAAAAAAAACCGAGTTCTTTGCAAGTCAGAGACATTAAGCAACTGATTAGGACTTATTAGGCTTAGGGTGATGTTACAAGGAGAAAGACACTAAAGAACTGTGTGGATGGTGGCTCAAACTGCTCTGTGATGGTCCCAGCAGAAGTGGTGACAGCCACAAGAAGCATGACATAGCACTTTCAGTTTGAGTAACCCATTTTCCAGTTAAAATTAAGGACTGTAGGTTCAGTCCTTGCAGATTTGAAGATATTCAGTGGTATCAGCAGCCTGCTAATAGGGGCTGTAGCTAGTGTAGGTTAAAATCCTTCTCAGTTCTGCTGGTTTCAGCTCTGAGATGCAGGAGGGGAGAAATCGCAACTCCTTCGGAGTTCATGGCAAAACTGTTGATTCCAGAAAACTGGAATGAAGCTTCAGATTTCTGTCTGGAGATGTCTTTTTCCATGTATCTATAGTGTTTTTAACATAGCAATGGCGTTCAAGTGCAGCTGTTGTCTTGCACTGGGGTGATCACTTTCTACTCTGATCCTCTCTGCTTTCAGAGCCAGGAATGCCAGGGTCATCATCTTCCCTTGAGTTTCTTTAAGATACGGAAGGAAAAAAACTTGGAGTTTTGCAGAATTTATTATTAGTATTATTATTAAAATCTTTCTGGTGGCTGTTTCTCTTCAAAGCCAGAGTTAATAATTTCACATGATTTTGGCCGGCAGGAGAAAGGAGACGATTGTGCCCCTGTACTCAGCACTGGTGAGGCCACAACTCAAATACTGTATTCAGTTTTGAGCTTCTCATTCCAAGAGGTGGTGGAGCATGTCCCAAAAAGCACAGCAAAGTTCGTGAAGAGCACCTAATATCAGGTGATAGAACAGAGGAAATGGCTTGAAATTATGCCAGGGAAGGGCTAGGCTGGAAAATAGAAGAAACTTCTTCCCTGACAGGGCTCTTAAGAACTGGAAGAGGCTCTGCAGGGAGGTGGAAGGTAGTTGAATCCTCGTCCCTGGAGGTGTTTCAAAGACATGGAGATGTGGTGCTGAGGACCATGGCTTAGCACCAGACTTGATAGAGTATCGTTGGACTTGGTGGTCCGAAGGGTCTTTTCCAACCAAATCAATTCTGTGGTTCTATGACACTTCTAACTGAGCCCTTTCTGAATTTCTATTGTGGTCTGAACCTCGCCAGAATGGCCACCTGCGTCCTCCCTTGACAGGTCCTTTAAGTGCAGCCAGTTCTGGATAGTTAGGATTTATGATCTGTTGGGTTGTCTTCATGAATGCTTTGGGAATGGTGCTCTTTTCTTGGGCTGAGTTTGTCCAGATGTATCAATATTTTGATTTGGATGATCTAAAATAAATGGTCAAGATTAACTGTCTGCAATATGCTTTTTTAAACGATGACACAGAATCGTTTTTCACATCAGGAGATGCCTTTAAAACAAATATTGAGGTTTGCAGAATGGCCAGAGCAGCCCGTGCACAAGTGGCTTTCCATTAGCCTTTGCTACATCATTTAGGCATCGCTGTTAGGAGAGAAGACCACAGGGAATTCACTTGCGAGGCTATGTGGTAAAGGCTTTAGATTGTGCAGTGCTGACCTAAGTGTGAAGGGATAAGGTGGAATCTTCACAGCTCTCAGGCAGCTGATGCTGCTCTAATAGGAGATGAGCTGGGAAATGGTTTGGAGAATTCCGTGATGAAAATGGAAAATTCACAGTGTGATTTTTTTAATTTCCTTGTCTCCAGTCGTGCAGGTCAGATCCTCAAAGGTTGATGTTATCTTGAGCCCCTCACTGCCTGCTCCATTGTTCCTGCTGCTGCTTAGGGTAATGCCAATGTTCTGTGCCCAGAGCTCCTGAAAGGAGAAGTGCCAAGGTGCTTGCATTAGAAAAGCGTGAGGCTAACAACTGTTAATGGGAACAGAAGAGCCCATTTCCCCTTAGTAGGGGCTGCACCATAGGTGTGAGAAGCGCAAGACAAATGGGTCCTTCAGAGCCTCCAACTGTTATGGAAAAAAAGAAAGAGAACTCCTCCATGTGGTGTCAGACGGTTGGAGAGATGCTGATTCACGTAGGTGGGTGTGAAACCAAGGCTCTGCTGAAGATTTCTTCTTCAGTGTGTATTTGATCTTTGTGGAACCAGGATAGTTTACTGAAGTTCAGTCTGGTGCTCCATCACTTAATAGTCCTTGGGTTCAAAAGACAGCTAGACCTCTGCTGATGGACAGATGACTCATGAGAAGCACTGCAGGAGTAGAAATCCTCCCAGGTTCAGACTTCCTGACCTGGAAGCAGATTTAATTTTGTCATTTGATGTGAGAAAATCTGGTATGACAAAAATGAATGGAGGATCTAGAGATACCGTAAACCTATTGTAACAGTGTGCCGAGGAGCGTTTGGGGTTTTTTGGGGGGGAACAGTGAGACCACTTTGCTTTTTGATACATTAATTTGTGCATTGAAAAAGATTGCATCTAGGGAGCAAGGATTTGCTGCCGCAGGCATTAACTGGGTCAGGCTGGCTTCCAAAGGTGACGTTTGACAGCATGTCTCTGGTTTAATGTGGGGGATACTGAAAAGGAGGTGATGTAAGTGTGAGCTAGCCAGACTGGGTTGTGCAAATCCTGACCTGTACCTTACTTTGTAAATGTACACCTAAGTTGGCCACTTCAGGGCTGAAAACAGTTGGATTTTTCAAAGAGTTGTTTCCACAGGACTAGGTCCTTGGTATTTCTCAATGATTTTGTTTCTTTAAGCTTGAGAAAGTTTCCAGTATGGATCTGCAGAGCCCTCATTTTTTTTTTTAAGGAAGCCAATTTGATAGTAATAAAACAACTGCAGATGGAGGAGCACTTCATTTGTTTGTGCAAGTAATGTAATACTTGATATAACTTTAACACCCACTTCCAGTAGAATGTAGGTAATTAAAAAACAAATGCTGCTTTTATCTCTAATAATCCCAGAATCCTAGCATGGTGGGGATTGGAAGTGACCTCTGGAGATTACCTAGTCCAGTCCCTCTGTTAAAGTAAGGTCACTCGCAGCAGGTTATCAGTGTTGATAAACCAACCTAAACTCTTAAATTTCACGGGAAAAAAAAAAATCAGTAAGAATCATAGAATGCATTGGTCTGGAAGGGACCCTCAACAGTCATCTTGTTCAACCCCTTGCAGTGAGTAGGGACATCTTTAAGAAACGTGTGTGTCTTATGCTGAACTCAGAGGCTGGTGTAGCTTCCAGGCAGTGAATTTGCTTCTAAACTGGAACTTTGCCTTTAAAAATAGTTTTAAAAGAGAAAACCTGGTTACTTTAGTCTTTCATTGTGTAAGCCTTTTGGTTTATTACCTATGGCCTTGATGTCTTGTGGTCTTTCAAGGAGAATGCCTTAACAAAATGGGGGATATTTTATTACTTCTAAGAAACTGTTGCTTGAGTTGCTAAAGGTATAGCTATCACAGAATCACATAATGCTAGGGGTTGGAAGAGGCCTCCGGAGATTGAGTCCAACACCCTTGCCAGAGCAGGATCACCTAGGGCAGGTCACACACGAACACTTCCAGGTGTTTTTTTAAAGTCTCCAGGGAAGGAGACTCCGCAACCTCTCTGGGCAGCCTGTTTCAGAACTCCAGTATGTTCACACTAAAGGAGTTTCTCCTCATGTTGAGTTGAAACGTCCTGTGTTCCAGTTAATATGTGTTGTTCCCTCTGCTACCACTGGGTACCACCACAAAGAGATCATCAGCTTCATCTTGACACCCACCTTTCAGATACTTAGACATTAGTAAGATCCACTCTCAGCCTTCTCCTCTCCAGACTAAGCAGCCCAGAGTCTCTCAGTCTTTCTTTATAGGAGAGATGTTCAAGTGCCCCAGTCATTCTTGTAGCTCTCCGTTGGACTCTCTCCAGCAGATCTCTGTCTTTCTTGAATTGGGGAGGCCAAAACTGGACATTCCAGTAATCCAGGTGTGGTCTTGCCAGGGTAGAGTAGAGTGCTATCCTGAGAAGTTGCTTGTTCCATTTGAAGCCAATTTACCTTTGAAAGTACTTGCCTAAACTTTTGTTTGCCTTGCTAACTCACTGTATAGAAGAGACAGTAGTTTAATTAGAAAACAGTTTGTATTTATGGAAAGTGTTCACATGCTGTCTTTTGTGAAAGCTGAAGAATCCAAGAAGGAACACAGTGTTTCCCACAAACCATACATCTCTGCCATTCCACAGTCTCTTAGCAGCTGTCCTAAAAAAGATTTTTTAAATACGAGTTATGTGTTTAATTAGGGAAGAGAACCTTGGCAGATCTTCTGACTTACAGTTCATTTTAAAGTCTTCCAAAAAGAAGAAAAAAAAATTAAATAGAAAAAAAAAAATTAAAAGAAAGAAGAGAAAACCCCCACCCCAACAGAAATCAATCCAATTTGGTTTAATTGTCATATATAAATTAAGAACTCATTTCTTTTCACTTCACAAAGATATCTCCTCTGGCCCCTTCTGATGGACTGCACAGGGCAATTACTTACAAATGAGGAACACTGGGCTAGAATTCAGCAGTGAGTTCTCATGGTCTCCCAGAAAGCCTTGCTGCAGATCCCCCCATGGCAGCCCTGTGGTTTCACAGTGCTCTGGAAGCATTTGACTTTATGGTTTCTCCCACAAGACGGTTGTCCAGCCGTGAGAGAAGGGCTTCTTCCAACAGTTCAAACCATCTGGAGGTTGGACTGTGTGTGGGTAAGAAAATATCTTGCAGGAGATTCCTGCCTGGAGTGTCCATCCTGCGTGGTCAGCAGGAGGCAGGGCGAGGCTTTTCTTGGGAGTTCTTCTCCACTCTCTCTCCCCTTTCAAACTGATAAATCATTTTGGGTAATAAAAGTATATTCCCTTCATACCAGTTCTGTGTGGGAGAACATTGGTATGGCACAATCAAACTAAATGGGTTTAGGCCACAATAATTTACTACAAGAGTACAAATTGCTTACCAGTTCCTTCTGTGAGTTTTAAACTCTTGGTAACAGATCTCAGGCAAATTGGGAAGAGTTTAGCTGGAGCTAGCTGAAATGTCTTCAATGGCTTCATGGGGAAATGTGCAGTGAATTTGAGCTCTGGGATTACTACATGGCAAGCTGGGCTTAAAAAGCCCGATTTATTTCTTTCTCTCTTAGCAGTCTTTCATTTTCAGGATAGAGGATTGAATACAGCTAAAGATGTGGATAGTTATTATTTTATTTTAATCTAAAATAAGAAAGTCTGAGGGGTTCCAGAGGTTAGGAGTCTCATTTATCAGCTTCCTTTTAAGAACTGCCATGTGTCGTTGAGAGTCTGCAAGACACCCTTGCTGCCTCACTGTCTCCTCTTTGCCCTCAAGAAGCCAAAATGTTAAACTGGTAGAGTTTACCAGCTCTGCAGAGAAATTCTTCATGTCTGGCCTAGATGTCGAACTAAATTTGGTATGTATCTTGTGGGCTGGGGCAAGTGCTGGAAGCTATTAGGCTGCTGAACAAAAAGCTCTATTCAAGGACTATTGCCTTCCTGCCGGGGTAATCCAAGTATCAAAAATCGAAAAATATGGGGTAGGAGACTGTGGCTGCCACAGACCAGAACTTTTAAAGGTGTCTAGAACATCCACTCACTTCAAAATGTTGCGTCTATGGTCTATGATTAATTGGAGAAAAGCAACAAAGAAGCCCAATATAACATCTACATCTCTATCCAATTAAATAGAATTGAATAGTCTTAATAAAGTGGAGTTGCAAGCTGGTAGAAATTTTCTCTTGTCACTCAAAAGTCAGGACAGGAAAACATTTTTCTTCCCCTTGAAATAGCTGTATTTATTATATCTGACCTGTTTAACATCACTGGTTTTACTTAAGAACTAGAAAGAAACAAATGCTTTTCATCGTTTGATGCCTTTTTTTTTTTTTGTAGCATGAAATTGTGTTACCCAGAAAAATAACAGAAAAATGGTTTCCAAAACACAGCCTGCAATAATCAAACATCCTTGTTTTACCAAAACAAAAAATTGAAAAAAAAAAAAAATCTAAACTGGTTAATCGTAGTTGTTTGAATCTATTATAAATTATTTACTTTCTGAACAGCAGCATGTTCTGGTTTTTCAGCTTTCAACCTTTTCTTCAGCAAAGGTGAAAATATGATGAGAGGATATTTTTAGTGCTTATAGAAAATCAGCCTGTAGAAACTGGTCTAACTCCCAGTTGTGTTATCCTGTTGTAGTTGCTGCTTATTGTTGCTTCCTAATGAGGAATTTGTCAACAGCAGAAAGGGCACTGAAGACCATTTGGTGCCTGGTTTACTTTCAGTGCATAGTTTTGGCTATATTTTAGAGGTATTTATACAGAATCTTTTTGTGTGTGTGTGTCCAATGTACTGTAATGCATTTTCCTGAAGAGCAGACCTGGGCTGAACATCTTTAGTCACCTAATAGCCAGAAGCATGGGGTATTTGTATTATTGGTCCTTCATTTTACTTTCACACAAAATCACAGAATGTTAGAGGTTGGACATGAGCTTGAAAGATCACCCAGTCCAACACCCATGGCAGAGCAGTATCACCTAGGGCAGGTCACATAGGAATGTATCCAGGTGGCTTCTGAATATCTCCAATGAAGGAAACTCCGCAACCTCTCTGGACAGCCTGTTCCAGAGCTCTGTCACCCTCACAGGGAAAAAAAAAAATCCGTATGTTCACATGAAACCTCCTCTGCTCCGGCTTGCACCCATTGCCCCTTCTCCTGTCGTCAGACATCACTGAGCAGAGCCTGGCTCTGTCCTCTTGACATCTTCACATCTTTATAAACGTGAATGAGGCACCTCTTCTCCGAGCTAAAGAGTCCCAGCTCCCTCAGCCTTTCCTTGCAAGGGAGATGTTCCACTCCATCATCTTTGTGGCTCTTCATTGGACTCTTTCAAGCAGTTCCCTGAGGCCCTTCTTGAACTGAGGGGCCCAGACCAGGACACACGGGCATGGTGGCATTGTGTTGATGGTTGGACTCCATGACCTTAGAGGCCTTTTTCAGCCAAAACAATTCTGTGAGTTTATAGACACAAAACTGAAACTCATAGCACATAATTTCACAGGAGAATCCATTTGCAGCAGATACCTGAAGATGCTCTCAGGAGGGCGAGATTCTCTCCTTTCATCATTTTCCCCAGTCCACTGTCCAAACAAATCCTGAAGAGAACTGGATTAGGTGCATGTTTCCCTCTCTGTTTTACCAGTGTGCTTTAATTATGAGAGGTGAAATTTTGGTGTTTGTTTTACACTTTCAATTTGCTTGTCTCCTTGGGGATTTGCAAGTGAGAAATGACATCTCTTCTGCACCAGGCTCATCCTGGAGGGTTTGTTCCTCTGTTTACAATTCATGTTCTGCTCACACACACAAGAAGAATCTTCCTTAATAAAAGCCAGATCTAATGTATTTACTACCTGTGGCCACTTAGTTGTCTGTCTTGCAACCCTTGTATGTCCAAGGGCAGCTGAAACAGCATAAACTACTCACAGGGCAAAGCCCTTATGCTTATGCTGACTTCTCCAGCAAGGGTGTGAGCTGAATTCAACTGGAGTCTTTCCACTGGTGGATTAGGTCTGTAGTGTGAATATTGAGATTGGCTGAGACAGAAGGCTTTAGTATATAAATGTCTTTTATTTCTCTTCCATAAATGGCAATGAGCTGTGTTATAAATAAAATAGTAAGAGACTTGCATTGTAGAGCTTCTTTTATCTGCTGGCTTCCAAGATTGCATGAAACTTCCAGATTTCTGCATGGAGAAACTGAGGCTCACAGAAATCAACTTCAGAATAACATGATGCAGCAGCAAGACTGAGAATAGCACTGGGCCCCATGTTCATTCATACAGTTGTCTATAATTGTAATTAGTTTTCAGCTGTCCTGAATAAAACCTTGAGTATTTTTTTTCCTGAGTACAGCATTAGTGAAATGACAGTGAAAGCCCTGTCTAGGGACTTAGTAAATGCACCGTTTTATGGTGCAAGAAGTGATGGTCTCATGTTTCCATTCTATCTATTTTTAATGTCATAACATAAAAATACTATATAAACCACAGCAAAAGCTATGAAAACTGGGAACGTCTTAAGCTGTTCCTTTCCAATTTTCCTTCTTTATTGTCTGTTTTTTCCCTTTGTCCATAGTAGCTTCTCTGAAGCATGTTTCTTATTTCTGTTTCTCTGGATTTGCTCTAGAAGTTACAACTAAACTGATGTAGAGCCACGACATTATAGGCCAGAAGATTTGGACTTTGGCTGGGGAGAAGCTTGGGTTGAGCTGGTTTTACAACCATCTGGCTGAATGGAGAGCTTGCCAGTTGCTTTTTAGGGATTACATTCTCAGAAATTGGGGTTGTTTAGCCTGGGGAGGCCTTAGAGCAGCCTTGAGTATTTGAAGGTGGCTACGGTAGAGCTGGAGAAGGGACTATTTACAAAGATATGGAGTTACAGGATGGGGGTGGTGACTTCAAGCTGGAAGAAGATCAATTTAGATTAATACCTACATATTAGGAAGGAATTCTCTCCCATGAGGGTGGTGAAGCACTGGAATATGTTGTCCAGAGAAGGTGCAGAGGCTTCAGGACTGAAAGTGTTTAAAGTGAGGTTGAATGGGGCCTTGAACAACCTGCTGTAGTAGGAGGTGTCCCTGCCCATAGCAGGGGGGTTGCAACTAGATGATCTTTAAGGTCCCTTTCAATTCAAACCATTCTGTGACTAAAAAGAAATGAAAACAAGCTGCAGATGTGCACATTACTTGTAGAGAAAGGAGATCAGAGGAGTTTTGGTATGTTTTCTGCACTTCAGATGAAACTTTAATTTCGGTTTGTTTGGAAACTATCACTTTCAGCCATCATTTGAAAGCTAAAGCAACTTTGAGTGATTACAGTTGGCATAAAAGTGCAGAAAACATTAAAAAAGTCAAACTCTGAGTCCTACACCTTCCACAGCCCTGTCTGGATGTGGCTTGGAACGCAGATGTAGGGAGTGGTTTTGGTTTGGTTTTCCTCCTTTAGCTCCCTAGGTTGCTGCCTTTGTGGAGTCATTCCTGTATTGCTCTGTACTCTTCATTGAGTCTCAGCAATTCCACATTTTTCTGTGCATGCAGCTGTTGGGAAACGCATTTTGTACAAGCTTTTATGTGCTGCTTCTGTAATTTCAATGTAACAAGGAAAATTTTATCCTGATAATTGAGGGGAAAATTGTGAGGATTCACTTTCAAACTAGAGGCCGAAAACTGACTGCTTGGCATTAATTTTATGCAGTTCAATATGGACAAGTGCAGGGTGTTCCATCTGGGGAGGAATAATAACAACAGGCACCAGTAAGGGTTGGGGGCTTCCCTGCTGGAAAACCGTTCTTTGGAGAGAGACCTTGGAGTGCTGGTGGACAGCAAGTTCTGCATGGGCCAGCAATGTGCTCTTGTGGCCAAGAGGGCCAATAGCATCCTGGGGTGCATCAAGAAAAGTGTGTCCAGCAGGTCTAGGGAGGTTCTTCTCCTCCTCTACTGTGGCCTGGTGAAACCACACCTAGAATACTGTGTCCAGTTTTGCGCTCCCCAGTTCTAGAGGTAGTTGCAAGAGTTGAGCATCTCCCCTGTGGAGAGAGACTGAGAGCCCTGGGGCTGTTTAGTCTGGAGAAGAGAACTCTCAGAGGACATCTTATCAATGTATACAAATATCTGAGGGGTAGGTGCAAGTGGCTGGGGCCAGTCTCTTTTTGCTGGTCAGCTTCAGTAAGACAAAGTGCAACGGCTACAAATTGGAACATAGAAAGTTTTGCCTCAACATGAGGTGAGACTTCTTTACAGTGATGGTGACAGAGCACTGGAACAGGCTGCCCAGAGAGGTGGTGGAGTCTTCCTCTCTGGAGACTTTCAAAACCTGCCTGGATGCATTCCTGTGTGAACTACCCTAGGGGATCCTGCCTTGGCAGGGAGGTTGAACTCTATTAACTCTGGAGGTCCCTTCCAACCTCTGAAGTTCTGTGATTGAGAGTTATAAAGGAACAGGAAGAGTTGCAGTAATTCAGTGTTTGGTACTTTACTCATGGCAGTCTGTTGCAGCTGGAATATTTTTTCTTATGGGACAATAAGTTTGATTTCTGAGTATGTGTGTACTGGGTTTAAACTAGCCACCCCTGAGCCCAAAAGCCCAATAAATACTGAATTCCATTTGGAAGTAAAAAGATATAAAACTTTAACAATAAATAAAAGGGTAAAGGGCTGGGGAAAAGGGGGAACAGAATGCAGGGTATGGTGAATGAGGGAAAATTACAGATGATAAAGGGAAAAGGGATCAAAATATACAAAATACAAATACAACTCATGGAAATGGGGTTTTGAGTCCAAACACTGGGATGGATGATTTGATGTTGGATGAAACAGGATGCATGCTTTGATGCTGAGATGCAGGTAGTTAAAGTTCCAAAAGAAAATGTTGATATCCCCACGTGCTGGCTGGAGAGCACGTGGTGGTCTGCAGCAAGGCAGCAAGGAGTCGGCCAGGCAGGCAGGATGAGAAAGAGAGAGAAGACAAGCTGTCCACCTCTTTTTATAGTAAGTCCTCGGCAGGAAGTGGGAATGGGCTAAACATGACACCTGGGAGCAGGTCACACCACCCCCTGGGAGGAGTCATAAGATCCCAGGTGGCTTAACCCATTACAATGTGATCTTGCTGCTGGGTACTTAGTGCATGAACAGTGGCAATTGGTTTAAGTTTTGCCACTTTTGTTCTTGTAGTTCTCTTTGACGTGGTGTTTGCTTTGACAGGGGAGTAATTTGCGCTAGATGCAGACTGCTGGATTTTATGGCGTCCTGTTATTGTACCTGGTTCCACACTGTTTCTAGAGAGCAGACATGAAATAGTTGAGAAGTTTTAGTTGTCTTTAGTATAGAGCTAAGGCAGGTGGAGTATTTGTGTTATGGTTTACTTCCGTCTTTTGTAGAAATAATGAAAAAATAATACCTTTAAAATATTTGATTTTCAGTATCTACATGACAGGGGACAGGAGGACAGGGCGACACTCCGAAAGGATAAGGGGCAGCAGGCACAAACTGGAACCCAGGAGGTTCCATCTGAACAGCAGGAGAAACCTTGATGTGAGGGTGTGGGAGCTCTGGAGCAGGCTGCCCAGAGAGGTGATGTTCCAAACCCAGCTGACCATTGTGATCCTGCGCAAAGATCACTCTAGCAAAGGGGTTGAACTGAATGATCTCCAGAGTTCCCTTCAACTCCTATGATTCTGGGATTCTGCTACAGAAAGCCCCCTCTTGCTTAAGAGAAAGGTGGTTTTAATTTCGTCACAAGTTACTAATTCATTGCTTTGGTTCTGTCTGTGCAGCTATTAGTGAAATGTGCTGTAAAGATCTCTGATTGCTGAAGAGAAAGCTGTTAACTATGTAACCATGCAGAAAGAAATAAAAGGTACCTGCCAGGTCCTGTGTGATTCAGGCTTGACTTTTATACACTGAAAGAAGTCTAGCAAATGGTATTGAAGTGATGTACTGGGACCAGCTGACAATCCAGCCCTGAATCAAATTTCCAGATTTCACTTCTCATGATGATGGTATTCCAGGATTGCTGTATGCTTTTTCCATTTGAACATCAAAATTTGTTTTCCTTATTGGTTTTCTTCTTGGTGTTGATAATTTGCAAGTTGGAAATCCATAGCATAACTGAGTAAAACAGAGAGATTCCACCAAGCATTAGAAACTTGGTATTTTTGTAGTGGAAACTTAGGCACTCTAAATGCCAAGGCTGAAATTAAATAAGAGCTTTAAAACTTGATTCGGAGTCTGTTGGGTCGGTTTAAAGACTGACACTGAAATTCAGCAGGCTTTGATCAGATCCTAAGTAACCTGTGATTTACTTCCATGCTCTCTTTTTCTTTTCTGGAAGGTTCACAGAGGAAATAAGTTTTGTTTGTGACAAGAGTAAATCTGAAAGACGAATGGAGGGGAAGAAATATGCACACGCCAAGGGCTTGCTCCTGCTCTCAGCAATGCAGGTGTGGGCTTTGGTATCTTGTAAGATCAGCTGCACTGCTGATTTTACAAGAGATCCCATGATTTACATGATGTGCTCGGAGCAGGGTCAGCCTCCCTGATGCATACCTGCGTACCTGGGACCCAGGCAGACTGCACTCCATGGGAAGTGCAGGCATTTTTCCTACAGCTGTTATTTTCTGTCACTCAACTGATCTGAAGAACATTTAGAAAGAGTTTGTGGTGTGGCAAGCACATTAAAACCCAAACAAATACAGAAAGTAGACCTTTTCACTGCCAGGTTTCCTGTACTGTCATCCAACTCCTGGCTCACACACTGAAATCTCTTGCCAAAGTCTTCTGCAGGGGTAGGTTTTGGCATAATCAAGAATTTACAGTGGAAATCATTGCTCTCTACAACTCCCTGAAAGGAGGTTGCAGTGAGGTGAGGCTTGATGTCTTCTCCCTAGTATCAGGTGCTAGAATGAGAGGAAATGGCTCCAGAGGAGGGTTGGGTTGGATATTAAGAAAGCTTTTTTTTTTTTTTTCCCTGAAAGAGTGGTCAGGCACTGGAACAGGCTGGCTAAGGAGGTGGTGGAGTCACCTTCCCTGGAGATGTTCAAGAAACGTGTAGGCTTGGCACTTGGGGGCATGGCTTAATGGCTATGGTAGTGCTACATTGATGGTTGGACTCAATGATCTTAGAGGTCTTTTCTAACCAAAACAATTCCATGATTCTATTAAATCTGTCTGACAGAGGGGAAAAGTTAGTCAAAGACCTCTTGTCTCCTGACGTCTGTTAGCTGGAGCTCCCTATGTATCCATTGTGCAGTAGTGCTTTCATGCAGACACTATTTTTGTGCTGCTTCTTCAAGACCTGTCTGTGTCAATGTCTTCCTGCAAGATAATAAGGCAACTGGTGTAGAGTAAAAGCCTGAGCTAGCGCTTGGTAAAGGCATGTAAAGACTTAATACCTAGGAAGTTCCCATGGATTCTGTGTCCTGTTTCAGGGTAGCTGTTTATTTCTGCAAATATTAATAGTCTTATCAACTTTTTTTGCAATGTTTAGGGAAGAATTAAAATGACTGGGTTACCGTCTTGCTCTCTGCAGTTCCCTAAAAGGAAGTTGTAGCTGAGTGAATGTTGGTCTCTTCTCTCTAGTAACAAATGATAGGATGTAAGGAAATGGCCTTAAGTTGCACCACAGGATGTTCAGGTTGGATATGAGAAGAAACTTATTCACTGAAAGTGTTCTCAGACTCTGGAACAGGCTCCCCAAGAATATGGTTAAATCCCCATCCCTAGAAGTGTTTTGAGAAGATTGTGGAATCCCCAACCCTGGAGGTGTTTAAAAGCCACAGCAATGTGGTGCCAAGGGACATGGTAGACCACCAAACTTGGTGGAGTTAGGTCATGGATGGACTTGAAGATCTTCAAGGTCTTTTTGAACTAAAATGGTTCTATGATTCTGTGGGATACAGCACAGTGTGGACTGCTGGTGTAGGGCCAGAGATGTCCATTTAAGCAAATACTAAAGCTGCACACAAAGTTATTTATGAGAAAGGTTCCACAGTAGCCTGTTGGCACACAGGGATGAAGTATTTTTCCTTATTCCAAGCTGGCAGCCTTTAGTGATCCACCTCAAAGGTAAAGCCATGTCTTTATTTCTCTACACTTTCATCTCTGCTAATCCATAGGTTTGGGAGACTTATCCCATGACTAAAACACACAAACTGTTCTGAAATACAGAGGAATGTAGAAGGAGGGGGAGAAATTTTCTCCTCATTTTGATTGAAGAATGGAGATGGAAGACATTGTTCCACAGAGGTCTGCACCACAGATAATGAACCCTTTGATCTCAGCCCCTGCCTGTGCTTGGAGTTGAGAGGTAAGGTAGGACTGAACTCATCCTTTTTGGATAAGAGCAGAAACAGTTACTGACAGAGCAATACACTCTTCACTTACCTTGCAGCAGCTTGTTTTTCTCTCTGTTCCCTAAAGTGGTTTTCCTTTGTTTCTGCTGCTTTCTTGTAGCATTGTTGGGTTTTTTTTGTTTTTTTTTTTTTTCCTGAGGCTTTCTTGAGTTTTGTGGTTTTGTTTGTTCTGCTTGGTGCTTTCTTGAGTATGGGTTGTTTTCTGAATGAGTTGCTCCATTTCACTGCAGTTAATAACAGTCTCTGTTCTTGTTGAATAACCACAACTGGTTGAGACCTGTCTCCTCTGCCAACCAGCACAGTCAAAACCACAGTCACACTGCTGTTCACTTGCTCTTTCCACTGCCTCCTGGAGTCAGGAACCTCCTCGGTGCAGCTCAAAGAATTGCCTGTCACCTTCAGGGAGTCACCACCGGTATTCCTTGCAGCATTTTACCTTCACTTGGAGGTCTCACATCAAGGCATTGACTTGGTCTGACCTCTGTCACCTTCTTTGACCCCAAAACATCACAGCCTGAGGTGTTGTTATAGCAGGAACACCTGTGACATGCATTTTTCTTTCTACTGGGAACTCCCCACACACACTTTTTAAGATCTTCTTTCACACTAATTCTGTCTGAGCACCATATTTTCATCATTTCAGAGGTAATGATTTGAAATTACTTAATTTTACTTCCAAGGATAGCAATCAGGATTAAATGCCAACTAACTTGACAGCATTTACTGCCTCATCAGAGCTATTTTTTAGGACTGTGGAGAAAAATAGGTGAAGTTTAAGCCCTTGTATACTCTGGGAAGCCTAAGGCTTGAGCCTGTGTAAGGTCATGGCATATTTCATCCTTATGAGACTTGTGATTTTAAAGCCCACTTAGATGTTTTTCTTCTTGTTCTTGTCTCTTGATGTTTGCTGGCCTGTGGGAGATAGTTTGGGTATGACACACACTGGTTGCAAGTCTTTAAGAACCCTGGCAGCTTAATTCTAGTCACACACTGCTTGCAAGTCTTTAAGAACCCTGGCAGCTTAATTCTAGTTCCACTTTTTGCCCCATTTTCCCCCTCTGTACTAAAAACAAGGCCAACCAGTGAGTAATTTTTGGATGTGTTGTTATTAAAGGCCTGTGATTTCCATATCTGATGTCTTCCATGTCTTTAAAGATTTCTGACCTGAAACATAAAACCACAGAACAACTTCAGCCAAAAGGTAGGTTAGCAGGTCTCTAAGCTCCCATGCAGAGCAGTGCCTGCTTGGAAGTGAAATCAGCTTTGACATTAGATCAGGTTGCTCATAGGTTGAATGGCTTATAACAGGGTGTCCAGTGAGGTGGCAGAAGCCCCAGCCCTGGGACCATTCCAGCAAGCTGATCTAGAAGCTTGAGGAGGACAGATTTACACTGGATATTAGGAAGAAATTCTTTGCAGTGACGGTGGTGACACACTGGAACAGTTAGCTTAGAGAGATTGTAGATGCCACCTCCCTGAAAGTGTTCAGGGCCAGGCTGGATGAGGCCTTGAACAACCTGGGCTGTTAGAAGATGTCTCTGCCCATGGCTGGGGTATTGGAACTAGATGATCTTTAAGGTCCCTTCCAACCCAAACCATTCTGTGATTCTATGAAAAGCTGAAAAGCCACGGGAAGTTTCCCATGGCTAGGGTTCATACATGGGAACAAAAACCTCCTCAGTGATGATTTTTAACCTGTGCTCTCCCAGTTCCTGCTAACAGCTTTTCCCAGTTGTCTTACTTCCCTGAGGATTCTCACAAAGAGTTACTTTTTTTTTTAATTAGGCATTTTCAAGCACACATACTGTTGCATCAGTGACTGTGTTTTATGCTCCTCATGTGCCCTCCTTTGCCCAGGAATTTTGGTGGGTACATCTAACCAGTATCTGAAATCTCTGCTCTTGCCACCACTGTGTTTGCAGCACCGGTGCCAGGGTTTTGTCAGGGAGATGTGCTGCAGCCATCATTCCCATCTCATGCCAGGACTGTGATTGTGATTAGAGATAACTGATAATATCTTTAATTAAAAGGCTTTCTGGAGAGCAAAGGGTGCTCTGCCAGTCACCATAACAACTGTTGGTGCTGAGAGATCTGAACTGCATGTGCCTGCCCACCCCCACGCTTTCAGGTATGTTTTTTTCTCTCTCCTCTTGCCTTAATTGTTTGTGTTCACAAAGGATGTGGCAGTTATTTTACTTATTCCTTTAACTGTCATGTGGTTTTCATTCTGCTGCTCTCATTGTGTCTAGGGATTTTCAGCCCTTTGCATCAGGCAGCTAGAATTGTGGCTATAGTTTATGATGCTCTGTCAGGCTTGTGACTATAAATAATCCACGGCGGAGCGGTGATTACACTGCACTTCCCCAGGAGCCGCAGGCTCCCTTTGCACCAAGCATAAACCCACTGCTTTGCGTTTGGGCATTCAAATGATTCCTATTTTCAGTTCATTGGAAGTTGCAAATGGACAATTTTCAGAATGGTTTGTTATTGTTATTTAAGTTGATTCAGTATTTAGGCTTTGGCGTTTGAGCTTTAAAGGGACTGAAAATTAAAAGCAGCTCAAGTCAGGAATGTGTATTCACTACAGCTTTGGAACATGTATGGAATCCGAAGTTTATGGCTTTGAAAGCACTTGCCCTCTCTCAAATGTTTCTAATAAGATAGAGTGTGGTGATTTACACCTCTTGAGATATTGAACTGCTATCCAAGAATGTTGTTTGGCTCTTAAAGAAAGGAAGCATTGGTGAACCCACAGGAAAAAAAAAAAAAAAAAAAACTCCTA
>VWZI01005546.1:322769-374550 GCA_013396835.1 Psilopogon haemacephalus
AAAAAAAAAAAAAAGCTAAAGTGAATTTATTGAGGCTTGAGCATTGTGTGTATAAAAGAATTTCTTATTTAACACTTTCTGTGTACACCACAAATGCATTTGAGATCGATCCATCAGCTGTTAGTTTCTGGAGGGGACAGAGAGGAGAGGAGAGCAGAGCCCTCACATGACCTGCATTTTCTCCCGCTCCAAAAGACGTTGCTGCAGCAGGAAAATTTGTTCGAGCTTCCCAAGGAGACTCCTTGTGTCTTCTCCTAGGTTGTAAGAGGGGTTCAGTTCCAGGAAATCCGGGAGCTGAGGCTGTGCCTGGGTGATACAACGCAGGTCTATAGTGACAGGGATCCCTAATACTGCTGTGTCACAGTGCTGGCGGCACTGGGCAGGTCACACGTAAGAGAGAAGACATTTGGAAGCCGTGAGCTGGGATTTCTTTCTGCGTGTGTGTATTTTAATCTCAAGCAGGGTGTGTAGCTTTGAGTGCTGAAGGTGTTTCAGCGTGGATGCTGTAAATGAAGCATGGGGAGGGGAAGGAGAGTGAAGTTTTGCATTGCTCATCGGAAGGGGAAGGACTTGTAATAAAAAAGAGTTTTGAAACCGCTTCTAGGAGTAAGAAACTGTGGCTTAGTTTGGGAATCTGTGCTGTGTTTCTCAGGGAGATTTTTTTCTTTAAATATTATAATTAAGGTGCCTTTTTCCTCTGTAAAATTGAGAATGTTTTGATTTTTGTAGGCTACCTAAACTCACCCTGCCACCCATGTTCTCCTTGACTGTCCTCAGAGGTTCTTCAATTACGGATCCCCGGATGAGTTACAAATGCTATTTGCCCTTTCATTTGCCTAAAAGACCTGGGGAGGCATGAAGAGGGCAGAAGGAGGTTCAAGTCTGTCCTGGCGAGTGTGGTTCCCGTTTTAATCAGTGTGGTATTTCCTCATCCTGCAGGCCAGGGAACACCTGTGTTTTTCTTGAAGCATTACAAGGGACATGTTTTTGAAAGGGAACGTATTAGAAGCCATCTGCATACTTGGGCTTCAAAGGGTGTACATCGGGCTCAGGCTGAGAAAAAAATTAGAGAGAGTGAGAGGTATTGACAAAGCTAATGGGCCTCTAGTTAAAGTGTTTTAACAAAGCATCTGGAGAGGAGACCTTGGGGTTGATATAAAAGGACAGGGAAGTTCTGTGTGATGAACCCTTAAAGCATTTCTTAACTTTGAGGCTATGTTTTATTGCAAAGGACAAGCATTAGTCTTAATTTAACTCTATTTCATATAAACATGTTTTAGAGAGCTATAAAATTACAGACACTATTTCTACCCTGGATCTCTTTTCCGCTCCTGAGAACAGGAATTGTCACTCCCAAGGCAGCTCTGCAGCTTGGCTGCTGTAGAGCAGCAGCACAGCATTGCCTAAATGTTTCTGGCACCTTTATTGGCACGTGTTGGGGGTTTGGCAGGTGAGAGTAAGGAAAACATAGCAGGCAGTGCTGTAACCACGTTTTGGAGGCAGCTCTGTGAAAGCCACAGCAGCAGAGAGGCGAGTGGAGAATCTGTCTAATCTACAGAACTGGAAACTGTTTGCTCCTGTTCTCCCTCATGAATTAAGTTGTTTGTGTTTTTAAAGGATTAAAATTAGAGTTGTGTGGAGAAAAATGATTACCACTCATGGAGGACTAGAGCATTTCAAAGCTGTGGTTTTGTTCAGGGCTGCATGAAAGCCAAACCTGTGAAATTCTCTGTAAATTAGGGGCCCTGACTTAGGGCAAGCTGCCTGGGGGGTAAGTGGAGCCATCGACCTGGATAGCTGGGGCTTCTTACAAGACACAGTCCTGGGAACCATGTTTCCAAGCTCTGGGCTGCCCTTTAATCTGCCAGGTGGGCTGAAGGGAAGCCAGGAAACTGGAAGTCTTGGGAGCCACGGCTCCAAAGTGTCTGGCTCAGCTATGGTTGCAGGCTCTGGCTCCATGTCAGCTACTGATGGAAAGCCAGAGAGCCCTGCTTCCCAGCAGCCTTCAAGGAGAGCCTTGCTGGAGGAGGGGCATACCAGCAACTGAGAGCTGTGGGAACTGGAAGGCACATTGCCAAAGGGCTGAGAGCTGTAAGGGCAAACTCTCCTTTAACCCATCAGGGCTGCTTAGTGTGGTTGTAATCAGCAGACAGGGTCCCATCATAACCCTGGCTCTGTAGCAAATATTTCAGAACTGAACCATCTCCACGTAGTGTTTTGATTGTGCAGGTTTGGCATTCTCCAGTGGAAACTCACTCTAATGAAGAATTCCTGACCAGCATTTTTTAAATCCATGGGTTTTTTGCCTTTTCAAGGAGAAATTAAATTTGTTGACTGAACTCTTGCTGTTGTAGTGGTAAGGTCACCTGTTTATGTTATGTTTTGTTTTGTTTTGGTTTTTTTTTTTTTCCTGCTGTGCCTTTGTTGCTGTTCATTATTCAGGATTTCTGCTCAGCTTTTCCTATCCAGAGAGGTGATCAATACATCTTTCATATGCCAGAGTATAAATTCCATCACGTACAACAGGGAGAATGCTTCCCACAAAAGATAGGAGAAATTTGAAACAAATGGACTTCACTGCAGCGTGCTAGGACTAGAAACTCAGGCCTTGGTCATGTCGTCAGACAGATAACTTCTGTGGCATTGTAATGTAATGTCCTTTAAAATGCATTGTTTGGATCTTGGAGAAGATGCATCTTCAGTTGAAAGGTGTTTTGGAAACACTTCTTGTAATCATAGCATTATAGAATCGTTCTAGTGGCAAAAGCTTTGTAAGATTGAGTCCAACCCTAACTCTACCAAGTCTGATGCTAAACCATGTCCCTCAGCACCACCTCTCTGCCTCTTCTAAATACATCCAGGGATGAGGATTCAACCACCTTCTTGGTGAGCCTGTTCCAGTGCTTGAAAGCTCTCTCAGTGAAGAAGTTTCTTCTAATGTCCAAACTGAATTTCTGCTGGTGCAGCTTGAGGCGCTTTTCTCTCATTCTATCACCTGTTGTCTGGGAGAAGTAACCAACCCTGACTTGTATCCAACCTGCTTTTAGGGCAGTTTTAGAGAGCCAGGTGGTCTCCCCTCATCTGTCATTATATCAAGAAATTGCATATTGCGTCAGAAGTGGGAAGAATGGAAACCAACCCAAAAAGCAAACAGCCCCCAGGGATCCAGGGCAAACTGCTACCCTCACAGACTACTGTGAACTCACACTTAAAGACCTCCTTACATTATTTGCAGCTATTGTGTAAACATGTTGTCCAACAGCTATACTGTTAGCAAAAGACATAAACACATACTTACAATATTTCCCAGAACAGATCATACTGCAGGGGCTCCTAAGATGTTCTCCAGGACTTTGCTAACTTTCCTCGTTCCTCTGGAGGGAGGAGAGGGACCAGAAGCTACGAATGCCACACTGTGCTTGTGTGTAGAATGCATGTGCCTGTTTCTTGGATAGGTGGTCTTCCCAGGCTTACAGATTTTCTTTCCCATCATCAAGATTATGGTATTGGTTTATTTCCTCATCTGTTGCTGTTATGTCCCTGTCCAGCCCAGCTCACACATTCCCATTTTCCCATTGAGCAACATGCTCTTCTGTATAATACCCGTTCTGATTTTGTTTTTCTTATCCCATCTGTGCCCACCACATCAGTTCAAGTTTCTTGACAGAAGTTCTGGGCACAACCCAAGTTCTGTCCCTTTGAAAGAAGCTTTTTTATGTCTCACAGCTGACTTTCCCAAAGAACCCTTTTCCTATGCCTGCATATTGTCCCAGGTAAATAGAAACTTTGTACTTCATTTCTCTAAGGCAAGATTCTGTCTTCAGTGCTTTTTTCAACTTTGGAACACACAAACAAAAGGAGAAAAGGCATCAGGGAACCAGGAGTGTTCCAGCCAAGAGGATGCTTATGGGGAATGGAATCATCAGTGTGGGCTGGCAGATGAAAAGGCAAATCATGACCCAAAGTGTATCAGGTAACTGATAATAATGAAGTAAGGGAAATTTCAGTGTCAAAGTAAAAGGTTCTGGAAAGATCCTGTCAGGAATTCTCTGCAACACTTTGATTTATGACTTCGAAGGCCATGACTGATAGGGACAGGCTGCTTGGTGAGACTGCAGATAGACCTTGTTCAGTCAAGCCAATAGCTTACTGCAGTCAATGATACTGCTCTGTATGAATAAAACATTTATGAATAAAACATTTATCCTCATAAATGCCAGAAAGGCAGAGATTAATGCTGATGCAAAACGAAATTTGTCTAAACTGGCCACTAGTAAATTTTAGTTCATGTTTTCAAAGTGGAAGAGCTGTGAGGCACTGGAGTAGCTTTCCAGCAGGAGCAGTTTGGGCAAGAAACTTAATTAGGGGAAGATGGCACTCATTCAGTTGAAGAGTAAAGCAGTGTGCCTGCAATAAAAGGAGGCTGCACCAAATCATTCTACATGTCACTTGAAGCCATTGCAGCTGCTTACATCCTCCAGCTTTCTCTCCTCCAGAGGTTATCCCACAGCTCCTGGCACCTCGACATTCCCTGCAGCCTCCTCAGCATCCTGCCCAGCTGCTGCTGCCAGCAGCCCACCCATTCCTGGTGCTTCTCAATGAAAGGACATTTTGTGGAGCTGATTCACTGCTGTGTTTTCTCTCTTTGCTCCTTTGTATAATACTTGCTCTTTCAAGCTAGCAGCTCCCCGTCAGATGGCTTGCCAATAGCAATTGTGATCTTAATATTTCATGCCAGGTTCATCTCACTTGCAGGCTAAATGAGGCTTATGTGTCCTCCAGAGAGTGCATCTCTCCCTTTGTGAGGCCACAGTTAATTGCAATTAAACAGACAGCCTTTGTGAAATTATTATTATTATTGCTGCCCTCTCTGTGTGCTGTAACTTTGGGGATGACTAACAAACATCAGGTAAATACAAATGTAGCCCTTTGCTTCCGTGAAATTTAATATATTTTAATCACCTGTTTGTTTTGGCAAAAAGGTATGTTTTAGTTATTCAAATCAGTGGGAAAATAAAGTAGTAACTTTGCTGCAAGTATAATCTGACATCTTCTCCTTTCTTCTTTTCCCTTCAGCTTCCTTCATTATCCTTTTTTCCCAGGTCTCTTTGTTCTCAAATATGTTAATTTCTTGGTTGTTTATATCACAAACCTTAAACACAGAGTCTAGAGAGTTCTTTAGAATTTAAAGTTACTCTTATTATCCTGAAATCAATTCTACCACAGCTTGTACATGTTCAAACCCAACTTGTGGGAGTAACCTGCATGTCAGAGTTACAAAGCGTGAGTGTTTCCAGACTGGTGGAAGTTTGTGTGTCCATTCAATGTGACAGGGTGACCATATGAGTGAGCCCTGCGGGCTCTTACTTGTGAGCATTAAACTAGCAGCTGATGTTCCCAGGCCGGGTCAGGCCTTAGCTTCCTTTGCTCAGCATATGCTCTTCCTCCTTCTTGAAGCTGTTGTTAGCACTAAGCAGATGGCCTTGTGATTGCAAGATCCTAATCACAGAATCCCAGCATGGTGGTGCATTGGAAGTGACTTCTGGAGATCATCCAGTCAAACCTCTGCTAAGGCACGGTCACCCACAGCAGCTTGCCCAGGATCACAATGACCAGCTGTGTTTGAAATCTCTCCTGACAAGGAGACTCCACAACTTCTCGGAACCGCCTGCTCCAGGGCTCCAACACTCTCACAAGGAATTTTTTTCCTTCTATTCAGAGGGACATTCCTGGGTTCTGGTTTGTGCCTACTGCCCATTGTCTTGTCTCTGGGCACCAGTGAAGAGTCTGGCCCCATGCTTTTGCCCCTGCAGGCCCTTTATCTCTTGCTGAGTGCTGAGAAGATCCCCTCAGCTGTACTGGTGCAGGGCGTTCTTCCTCCCCAGGAGTAGGATGTTACACTTGCTCTTTTTGAACTTCATGAGGTTTTCCTCCACTCAACTCTCCATCTTGTCCTGATCAACTTCCCACAGTTGTGGTCTTCAGCAGACCCAGTATGAGCACAAGTAGGCTATACGAGGTAGATCTCTGTAGATAACCTTATTTGATCTGTTCTTCTGCACAGAGCATGAGTGATGAGACAGTGCCGTGCTCCCTGATTAATGTAGATACTAAGTCATCTTGCTTCAGGAATAATTTACTAAAAACTGTTTGAAACAGAAGAAAGTTCTTTTATTTGTCTTTTTTTTGAATTGTGGTGGCAGTCTCTCATCACTGAGCAGGAAGATACTCCCAAGATGCTTAAATTGTCTGTAACTTAGCATCCCATGTGAAACAATATTAGGAGCAATGCTGGGTCAGGCATTGGAACAGGGTACCCAGGGAGGTGGTGGAGTCACCGTGCCTGGAGGTGTTCAAGAAATGTGTGGACATAGCACTTGAGGACATGGTTTAGAGACCATGGTGGTGATAGATGAGTAGTTGGACTTGTTTCAACTGGGAAAGACCTCTAAGATCGATTCTACAATTCCATGATTCTAAGTGTGTTTTGCCCACTTGATCCCGAATGAGCACCGAATAGTGCTTTGTGTAGCTTCCCAAAAGTGCTCGCACTGGAAATAAGCATTAATTAGAGAGGAAAACCCAGGGATGCCCTTCTGACTGCAGGCCCTCTCTTGTCAGTTGTGCATTTTGTGTACAATTGTGGTCAAGTCAGAGGTTATGGATGCATTGCAGCAGGAGCAGGGCTCCTTGCCGAGGCTGGTGATAGAAAGGATTTCAGTTCTTCTCATGACTAGTCCCTAATGTTTCACAAGTACACGTTTCTCTCCAAATTTAAGAGAAGAAAAACTGTATTTTGACTACGGAATGTAATTCCCTCTCCCCCACAAGAGATATTTATTCAAAAGCTGGAGCGAGTCCAGTTCAAATGTAGAGCTCTGAGCCAGTACAGAGACATACAGCACATGTTCATCACCCTGCAGGTGCAAGGGGAAAGGGAGTTTAGGCTCGAGCTGGTTTGAAATATGACTTTTACCTACATGTTTGACATTTTCTAGCTCTTTTATAAGGAGTGATGGAAATCTACGTTTTTCCTCCTTTAATAAAATGAACTTCTTGCTTGTTAAAGGTGCTAGATTGACAACTGTGGAGACTGAAGTCTTCTGTTTATCTGGAGAGTAAGCACAGCATGGGAAAGCTGTGGTACAGGCTTCCTTCAGGTGCTGCCTAAGCTGATGTGCCTCAGTACTGACCTGCTGAGAAATTCACCCGTTCCCATTTCAGCCCTGCCTTTTGTGATCAGACCCTGCAAGGGAAGAGTCTCACAGGAGAACTACAGGAGGACCTAGAGGAAGGCTCGGGAGGGACTATTTAGCTGGTCTTGTAGTGATAGGATGAGGGGCAGTGGTTTGAAACTGGAGCAGGGAAGATTTAGGTTCGATATCAGAAGCAAATTCTTTGCAGTGAGAGAGGTGAAGTGCTGGAACAGGTTGCCCAAGGATGTGGTTGAGGCACTGTCCTTGGAGACATTCAAGCCCAGACTTGATGTGGCCCTGGGCAGCCTGATCTAGTTGGAGGTGTCCCTGTTGACTACAGGGAGGCTGGACAAGAGGCCCTTTGAAGGGTTCCTTCCAACCCAACAGGATCTGTGAAGCAGTGGGTCAACTTGGGCTAGTTCTATTCATGCTATTACTCCTTAAAGAAATTTTTTTGAGCTAAACAGACCACCCTACAAGCTACCTTCAGAGTGTGTGCAGTAAGCAAAGCAACCTCCTCATCTTTTCTTTCACTTTGTACACGCAAAACTGAACGTGTCTTTGAGGAATCCCGGGTGAAAATTCAGAGCTTGCCATGAAAAATAAGTAGCAGGAAAAGATGACTAACTGAACATATACACTGAGAAAACCTCAAGAGACTCCTCATTTTCCTCTCCTGGTCTTCATCACTGGTATGTTTGTCCTTCACAATTAGGGAGTGTCTGAAGGTGTGTGTGTCAGGACAATAAACAGTGGCTTTGCATTCAGAGAGGTCTACTCTACCTACCCCTGAAGAAGGGAAGGAGAGAAGCTGAGAGTTAAGTACAAAAGTCTTTTTATTTCTGTCATTTTTGTGGCTAGCAAAATGGAGACAATTGAGCTTTGGAGTAATAAATGACACAAATACCAGTAGATCATCTTCAAAACCAGTTTGTAACCACAAAATGGTAGGGGTTGGAAAGAGGATGTCTGGAGATCAAGTCCAATCCCTCTGTCAAAGCAGGTTCACCTGAAGAAAGTCACACAGGATCACATCAAGGTGGGTTTTGAATGTCTCTAGAGATGGAGACTCCTTCACCTCTCTGGGCGGCCTGCTGCAGTGCTCCATCACCCTTAAATTAAAGAAGATCCTCCTCACATTTAGATAGAATTTCTTATGTTCAGTTTCGTGCCTATTACACCTTGTCCTGTCACTTGGCAGCACTGAAAAGAAGAAGGGTGACACCTGCCAAGATCTACCATGCACAACTGCCACATGCCCTGTGAAGTACAGCCACTTTCCTGTTTGAGTGCTTGCCATGATTACAGTGTCCTGCCTTATTTCAAGCTGCTTTGAAATCTCCTTCTCTTTGCAACAGTCACAAATCCTTATTAATACTCCAGTGATTGACTGACTTCCAAGAAGAGATACATGTAAACACTCCAGCCCCACAGATCACTTTGGGATATAAATTTAGGCATGATGGTCATACTACTGACCTCAAAAAAATTAACTTGCCAATTAATGTTGATATGCTCAACATTTT
Organism: Psilopogon haemacephalus; assembly: GCA_013396835.1. Taxonomy (NCBI): domain Eukaryota; kingdom Metazoa; phylum Chordata; class Aves; order Piciformes; family Megalaimidae; genus Psilopogon; species Psilopogon haemacephalus. Next base: position 331,492 of record VWZI01005546.1, read on the forward strand.
CATTACTGTTGTCTCATAGAACCCATTTTTCTTTCTTTCACATTGCCAGTTCTGTGGAGACTGGGAACAGAGAGATCTTAGCATGTTAAATAATAGAGGCTTTAAACAAGATAAGGTCTGCTTAATGTAATGCTAGGAATGATAGAGCGGGCTTGAAATAGAGAGTGGAATCACTCTTTTCTTTCAGAAACACACACACACACCGTGCTCTTGGTCTCTGTGGGCACTCTTGTTCTGATGATCTCAAGGAAGCTTGATCCTATGATTCAGTAAGGAGACAACTGGACTGTAAACCCGTATCTTTCTTGGTGTTACCTTAGGCAGTAAATGCTGTTGGAAAAAATGTTTATGCCAGTGTGACCTGCAGGTGACCTGACACACTTCCTAGCTTTTTCCAGAAGTCAAGTAGGATAATTTGCTTCTGCTGAAAGGTTTAAAGCATCAGAGTGAGATGTAGAAGAGATGCAGATATAGAAAATGGCAAAATAAGAAGAATGTTTCCTATTACTAAGGAATTTAGGAGAGGGGAAAAATGTTGATCTCCTCCAAAGTGCGTGAAAGACACTGCTACAGGATAGTGAAGATGTGTTTGAGGAGATGTCCCTATTTATTAATGAGTTCAGAAGTATCCTGCAGTCTGAAGAAAGCCAAGTCTTTCAGGAACTTTTGGGAGCTACACCACACGAAGCAGGCTGCTGTGTGGTTTTCTGTGCTGTGTAATGGGGATAATATCCCAATATCCCTTGGAGTCTCTCATCTGGGCTCTAGCCTGTAGCTCTCTTCTCATGGGCTGGAAGTGGCCTTTAAAAGTCATCAAGTCCAACTCCCCTGCAGTCAGCAGGGACATCTGCAACTACAGCAGGTTGCTCAGAGCCCCACACAACCTAATCCTGAATATTTCCAGGGCGGGGCATCTACCACCTGTATGGGCAACCTGTGGCAGTGTTTCACTACACTCAGTGTAAAAAAAAAAAAAAAAAAAGTCTTCCTTAAATCTAATATAAGCCTTCCTCTTTCATTTGTAGTCTCATTTGAGCATGTTAATATCTTCAGACTGTAGGTCAGCAACACCACATCAGAGCTATTGCAATCCAGTTCTGCTGAGGATGCTGTGAGCCTTGATAATTAAAAATCAAAGTAAACCCCCATGCTGCTATAGTTTTATTTGAAGAGCTTCTTTAGTGTCAGAATTTGACATCCTTGTGCTGTGTCTATGTGGTTAAAGAACCTTGCAAAGCCATTTTTCACCTAGAAGCTGTGTCCTCAAAATGCTTAACTCAACTTTTAATGTTGGAGCACAATATTGTGCTATTGGGGCAGTAATTTCCCGATAAGTTTTCCAGACAGGATTTCTGCTGTAAGGCTTGGCCAGTACTAACATGAAACAAGCTTAAGTATACATATTTTTTTTTTTTTCTTCTGTCATCTAGATATGTGGTGTTATTAGCATAACTTTCAATTTACATGTCTGAGTAGAGATAAACCCCATTTCGATCAGTATCACCATGAAACTGCTGAGATGGTGAATTTTAGGTGGGTGACTGTGTCACGTTAGAGAAGGGGAAAAGCAATCAAATGTAAGAGAGTTGAAACACTTCAGGGCTGTTACACATTCCATATGGTGAGAAATCACTTTTTTTGGCCATTTTTAAGAGATAGTGATATGATTTCACCCCTTCATGTCTGTCACCACATCATCTAGTATGAAGAGCAGCACAAAGGAATGTGAGACAGAGTTAGCCTGAGTTTAACTCTTCTGAATTTAGCCTGTTTGTGTAAATTGTCTTAATGTTATGCTTCTAAAACTGATTTTGAAATGGGACTTGAAGTTCATTTTGGCTTGAAGGTCTGTATAACATGCTTTCCAGAGACCCTTCAGTGGTTGCATGGGAAAAATATATTTCTGGTTTAGTTTTGTTTTTGTAAAGTTATCTTTCAGCACCTGTTAGGCACTACTGGCACATTTTCATTGAATTAATGATGCAGGGTTTTTTTTGTTTGTTTGTTTGGTTGGTTTTTTGTGACACCTGCTTGGTTTTCCTTTGTCTTATACTTAGGGTACAAAAAGCTGATCTACAAATTGCTAAAATTCTTTTGCGTCTAAACGTTCACCGTAGAAACTGTTCATGCTGCTGCTTAAAAGGGAGGAAGGGGGAGGAATTCAGGAATTCCTTTCAATTAATGTAGATTTCAAGCCATAACAGAAGTCACTGTGTCTCCAGAATCTACCTCTACTGGTGGAGCATAAGAAGAACTTTTCAATGCCCAGGCTGATGAACTGCAGACTTGGAAACAGCAACAGCCATTTGCAGAGTCAAGTGTAGCATCCTGACCTCTACCAGCAGTGTGACAAGCAGGAACATGGAAATGCTGGTTCTCTTGTACTTGGAGCCCACACCTTGAGTACTGTGTTCAGTTTCTTAAGCGCTCACTCCGAGAATGACATTGAGGTCCTGGAGCAGCTCCATAGAAGGGTGCAAAGCTGGTGAAAGGTCTAGAGCACAAATCTTGTGAGGAGTGGCTGAGAGAGCAGGGGTTGTTTAGTTTGGAGAAAAGCAGGCTGAAGGGAGACATCATTGCTCTCTACACCTCCTTAAAAGGAAGTTGGAGTGAGGTGGGAGTTGATCTCTTGTCCCAAGGAACAAGTGATAGACAAGAGGAAATGGCCTCGAGTTGCACCAGGGGAAGTTTAGGTTGGATAGTAAAAGAAACTTCTTCCCTGAAAGGGTTCTCAAACACCAAAACAGGCTCCCTAGAGAGGCAATTGAATCTCTATCCCTGGAAGCGTTTAAAAGAGGCAGAGATGTGGTGCTGAGGGACATGGTATAGCCCGAGGCTTGGTAGTGTTAGAGAATGATTGGACTTGATCTTAAGGATGTTTTCCAAACAAAATTATTCTCTGTATAGCAGTGTGTGATACTGGATGGCACCAGTACTGCATTCAAACAAGCAAGATGCAGACAAACAGCTCTGACAGGAACTGCTGAAGATGCTATATGAAGCTTGCGTTGTCTGGACAGCTGCTTGAGGCACGGTCACCACTCAAATCCTGGAGAACCTGGGGGAAGAGGTGTTCTTTCATGTAAGAGAATTATTTTGCCGGTAATTCCTGCAAGTAGAGCATTCACTAGCAACTGTTTGTGTTTATGTGGTGACAGAGAGGTGGAACTGAAACAGCACTAATAAAGTTTGTGGGGACATGCTGGATTGGCAGTGGTGTGGCAGTCTGGTGACTTTTATACCATACTGCATTTACCAGTGCTGCCAACCAACCTGTGTTCAATGCCAGTGATAAAGTCGTTTTGTCTTCCCTTACTCTACCCACCTTATTTTACTATGATTTAATATTTAGTGGTGTTGCAGTAAAGGTAATCTGAAAAAGGCAAGAATACAGATTAAAAGTTATAAAAATGGGATTGTCTGATTCTTAATATGGGCAGAAGTACAACATGTACTTCAGGTGGATCCAGAGTCCAGAGGAGGGCCACAAATATGATCAGAGGGCTGGAGCACCTCCTCTGTGGGGACAGGCTGGGAGAGTTGGCGCTTTTCAGCCTGGAGAAGAAAAGGCTCTGAAGAGGCCTTAGAGCAGCCTCTCAGTACTTGAAAGGGGCTATGAGAAAACCAGGGAGAGATAGAACGAGAGGGAATGCCTTTTGAGGTGAAAGAATGGAGATTTAGGCTGGATATTAGAAAGAAATTCTTTACAGTTAGGATGGTGAGACACTGGAATGGGTTGCCCAGCAAGGTTTTGGATGCCCCCTCCATGGAGATGTTCAAGGCCAGGTTGGATGAGGCCTTTAGCAACCTGCTCTAGCGGAAGGTGTCCCTGCCCATGGTAGGGGCATTGGAACTAGATGATCTTTAAGGTCCCTTTGAACCCAGACCATTCTATGATCTATTGTTTCTTACTTACATATGCACCATTTTATATCACCTAAGGAGTAAAATGCAGCCATCCTATTGTCTCTGACCCTCACAAATCCTCTTTTGATTCATCAGAGCTAAGCACCTAACACTCTGCTATGAAATTCTTATTGGGTAAGTGTATTTTTATAATGTTTCTGCAGTGATATACTAATGACTAATTCTTGTGTGTTTGAGAACATGAAGCTTCAGCTGACTGGAGCTGATTTAATTCTCTGTGCAGTATGTTGATAATTTATGCTTGGGTGCTTGAGATACTATCTGCAGAAGATGACTATTAATGGGAGTATTTATTATGAATTAGAATTGCGATTACTAGGGGGTTATAGATTTTTAACTGTCAAGCTCTTAGCTTGCTTCTCTGTGTGGCACTTTAAAACGATTTTTTTTTTTTTCTATCATGGAATGATATTTAGTACATATTGTCTCCACATATTATTTAGAATCAGAATTGTTTTGGTTGAGAGAGACCTTTAAGACCATCATGTCCACCCATTTATCCAGCACTGCAAGGTCACCTCTAAACCATGCCTCTTAACACCACATCTACTCAGTTTTTCAGTCACTCCAGGGATTAGGACTCTGCCATTGCCTGTTCCAGAGCTTGATAACCCTTCTGGCAAAGAAATTGTTCTTAATGCCCAACCTAAATCTCCCCTGGTAGAACCTAAGGCCCTTTCTTTATCCCCTACATCCTACTTTTGCCTTATAAACATACACTTAGGCATGTGATGGTACCTGCAAATGTGAACCTCTTGACCGGAGAGATAGTTACAGAATGTTCAATGTGGCTGTAGCATGACTAGGTTTAGGTTGGATATTAATAACAATGTCTTTCCTGCAAGAGTGCTCAGGCATTGGAACCGGCTGCCCAGGGTAGAGTCACCATCCCTGGAGGTGTTCATAAAATCATCTAGATACAGAACTCTGGGACATGGTTTAATAGCCATGGTGGTGTTAGGTCAGCAGTTGGACTCTTAAAGGTCATTTCCAGCTGAAACAATTCTATGATTCCATGCATATTGACTGATTCCTGGTGTGGTCATATTGAGCATACTTTTAGATCTCACCTCCTGCTCTTGTGTAGTGAAGAATTTAAACACCTGCTTAAGTATTGTACTGAACTCACAGGTTCGGTACTTATTAAAGCCGCAGGTTGCTTGTTCAGCTTCCACAAGTCCTTATGCAGGTTTTATAGGTGATGTGGAATTCATGCAAAAAAAACACCGACTCAGGAATCTGACTGTGTAGAGGATGAAAGGAATGGCTGCTTTTAGCACACACACCCCACACCACATCCCCCATCTTTTTTGGTTTAATTTTGCTTAAGGGAACACACAAAGAGAGTAAACGAGCTGTTAGAAACACTCTGTAGTGCCTAATGTGTGGTTGTGTGGTGCTGTAAATCGTGTTAAGGGCTCTGTAGGAGGGACTGAAAAGCCTTGGGGATATGCTGTTGAGGGACGTAGTTTAGCGGTGACCTGCCAGTGCTGGGTTAATTGTTGGAGTTGTTTTAAAGATCTCTTCCAACCAAAACGATTCTGTGATTCTGTGTTGACACCAGAGGAGGCAAACAAAGGAAAGGACTTGAGTCTGAAGTGGTCGTTCCCACATCACAGCCATTTACCCTGAACTCCTTCTGCAGACTGTGATTTGTGCTCTCACCTTGTTCAGGTGAGATGATGCAGGACTTAATCTCTGCTTTTCGTTCAGACGCTTTTGGGTTTTGCTTGAGCCAGAGTCATCAGAAGTGGTTGATATCTTTGTTATTCAACCGTTGATATCTTTGTTATTCGACCAAAAGATGGCAAGATGCTGGAAACCACAGTCATCCATCTAGCATCAGAGAATACAAACAATGATTAAATGGAGTCTTTGGCTGTTTGTACTCCTTGTAAACCAGTTACTGACTCATGGATAGATCAACTTGCTTAATTTATTAAACAGGCTCCCTTGTTGTAGCAGGGGTTCAGGGCACTCAGAAACCTCTGTTCGCTGGGAGCGGCCATGTCTCTGGAAACAAATGCGTGCAAGTGAAGGGTTTTGATACATTTTGCCTTAGAGTGACCTTTCCTAGAATTTCACACACATTTTGGGCACTGGTTTTCTTTCTATGGGTGTACCCTTAAGTGCAAAGCCATGTGTTTTGGGTAACATTAAGCAATCAACAGGTTGTACACTTAACCCTTAAGTACCATATCTGGGACTAGATTTTTATATTGCATTGCTTCAGTCTCTATATTGCTCTGCTACCAAGTGAGAATTTCAAAAGTGGGTTAGGTTGTTTTGTTTTCTGTTGAGCTTGTTGATTGATATTTATTCCAAATGGAGGCTGGGATTTATTTATTAGTTTATTTAATGTATTTCATAACTTGAGAATTAGTACCCGGTTCTGGAAAGTGGTCCTCCTTGCGGGGGGGCTTGAATACATTTCAACCTGGTAAAGTAAATGGCAAGTGAAAGTGCTTATGATGTGTGTTTAGATCTTTGTTTCATAGGACAGATGCTCTCCAGGTTTTATTTACAGAGTTATCTTAGAGGTTACTGTATATTCTCCCAGCTGCTAGCATTGGAGGAGATACGTAGTATCCTTAACAAGAGGTATCAATACTTTTCTGGTGCCCCTGCTGTAAGGAAGCATTGGTTTAGCAAACCAGTTGTAACAGCATTGAGAGCTTCCCCAATCTGCTCATCTGGGCAAATCTAACAGTGGTGTTTTGTTTTTTTTTTGGNATTTTTTTTTTTTTTTTTTTTTTTTTTTTTAAATTGTTTTTTGGTGGCTGTGCTTCCTGGACCTCAGAAAAAAGGGTCTTGGTTTTCTTGGCAATAAAATGCATAAAACTCTTAGACTGTTGTGAATACAAAACTCGTCCTCTTTTCTGAAGTCTCTTCTAAGTGACAAGCAGTAGGACAAGAGGCAATGGCTTGGAAGCCGTGCCAGAGAAGGTTTAGGTTGGACACAAGGAAAGTTTTTTTCCAAAAAGAGTTATAACACTCAGAAACAGGCTTCCCATGGCAGTAATGGAGTCCCCGACCCTGGAGGGGTTTCAAAGCTGTGTGGATGCGATGCCAAGGGACATGATTTAGTGGTGACCTGGCAGTGCTGAGTTAATGGTTGGATTCCATCTTAAAGGCTATTTCCAATGACTCTAAGATTCCTCTGTCTCTGAAGGAGAAATGACCTCTTTGTACCTACCAAGAGCATTCTGCTCTTATGAGTGACATATAGCAGTGGCATAGGCTGATTAATGGCAGGACTCACCATAGCTGATGGGGTTACATTTTTGAAAGACACTTCCTGAAACTGAGCTGCTAATGTTATTTTACAGAATTTTATATGCTTTGAAATTCCTCTAGAAATACAGAATGTGTTGGTTTTTTTTGATTTTACTGACACTTAAGGGTGTTTCAGCAATTAAATTTAGTGTACTTTAGCAAAAAAAAAAAACCACAACAAAAAAACAAACAAAAAAACCCCATACTAGAGACAGCTACTTTGACTTGAAAAATAGGAATTATTCCTAGATTAGCAGCAGAGTAAATATTGCTTTGTTTGGCATCTTGCGAAAAGAAAATTTCAAAAGAGCCCAGAGACAGGACAAGGAGCAATGGACACAAACTGGAACCCAAAAGGTTCCATCTGGACAGAAGGAGAAACTTCTTTGATGTAAGGATGCTAGAGATGTGGGACAGGTTGTCTAGAGCAGTTGTGGAGTCTCCTTCTGTGGAGAAATTTCAAACTTTCTTGGACATCTTGGGCACCATGCTAGGGGTGCCTCTGCTTTAATGGGGGTGCAGTTGGACTGGGTGATCTCCAGAGGTCCCTACCAACCCTTATCATGCTGTGCTTGTGTAACATAAGATTTACGAGAAAGCCAAGAAGACATCTCCATACGTGGGTCAAAAGCTCATCTGGATTTGTTGTGCTCCCGTTTCATTTACTGAATCATCAGAGTGCTGCAAAGATATCAGATGGGAATTTAGAAGTGGAATGTCATTTAAACACATTCCACATCTTTCTGTTTCTGTTGTTTCCTAAATTTTCCAACTTTTGCTGTTTTGAAAGAAATTCAATTAAAGGAATGTTTGGGGCAGCATGAAGAGGCTGAGAGGAGACCTTCTGGCTCTCTACAACCTGCTGAAAGGAGGTCAAAGTGAGCTGGGAGTTGATCTTTTCTCTCTAGTATCAGGTTGTAGAATGAAATGGCCTGAAATTGTGCCAGGAGGGGGTTTAGGTTGGGTATTAGGGAAAAAAATTCTTTCCTGCAAGAGTAGTCAGGCATTGGAATAGACTGTCCAGAGAGGTGGTGGAGTCACCATCCCTGGAGGTGTTCTAGAAATGTGTGGACATGGCACTTTGAGACATGATTTAATGGCCATGATAGTCTTATGTTGATGATTGGACTAAGTGAACTTAGAGGTCTTTTCCAACCAAAACAGTTCTGTGATGCTGTGATTCTGTGGTGGTGTTTTTCAACTTAGTCTGTGGCTTTCTTTGAGTATAGAAAATTTCTTCTAAATTCCTCTCAGCTTTTTCAGTTTAAATTCTCTTGTCAGGGCTTTTTGTGTTGCATGTGTGGCAAAAAGTAGAAATTATTTTCTGGGTTTAGGAGGGATTTTTTTTTTTTTTTAAGTTTTATAAATCATCTAAAAGCAGGTTCACATTCAGTAAATTAGAAGTTTTCTGGGCAGTTAGCTCACTCTATGGACTAAAGCTTGTTGGTTCATTTGGACAGGGAAGACAATATGAGATTAAGATGCTCTCTTTTTTTTAGGGGGAGGGAGTCAGATGGCATTCCTGCTTTTCAGCAAACGTTTAATCAGGATTCGTGACTCATGGGAGTTGCACTCATGCACAACAGCCAAATAGTCTCTGGATTTAAGACTCCCTAAATACTCCTTGGTATGATGGACTGTAACTATTCCAGTGCTGTGGAACCTGAAGGTCAAAAATTGCCTTTAGAAAAGTCCCCAAATACAGGTTTAGAATTCAAAATCTTTAATGTCTCCTGGTTAAATAGTACCTGTTAGGCAAGATCTCCTAATGCAGCTGGGCCAGGTGGAGTTTTTAATGGCAGCCCTGAGTTACTGCTTGAGAAGTTCCTCTAAGTGCTTTCCTTGAAGAGCAGCCTTTGGAAGGGGCTGACTTGGAGGAGTCATGGTTCATTGCCTGGCCCTGTCTGGCCTAGACCTAAGAGGGGGCAGCCCAGGAAAAGCCATTACTGCTGTCTTGTCTCTCTTCTCTCAAGAGCATGCTCAGCTGCCTCTCGCCCTGTTGTTTTTTCCTTTGACATAGTTTTCTGTGCAGAATATGTAGTAAAGCTTCTTTGAACCACAGCTAAGGTCTGCATGGGATGGGAAATCATTTTTGCCCAGATGCAAATGCAACAGGGGCAAAGCTGACCTATGTCCAACAACTCTGGTGGAAAGACCATTTCTTTTCTAGCATTCTTCTCCCTGAGCAGGTTCAGAATTACATTTGCTTAATCATATTTCAAAATTTAAAGACTATGAAAGGTGGAGCTTTTTTGAGCTCATTGAAACCACTGTAGCACTGAAAAAAGAAATTGAATTTCTTCACACTTCCCCTGCCTTGTCCACAGAACTACAACATCAGTTTGAAATCTACCATCACCTCTTCAGCTCCATTATTTTAATTTCATATTAGTTTTTAATGTTCTCAGGATGCATAATTTTTATGCATCCTCTCTGGCAGCAATAGTTTTGCTGTAGCAGGGCAGAAAGTAGAATGAAATCAAGGTCAATATTTGACCTGTAGACTCTTCAGTGCTGGGTAGCAAGCATGAAGCAAAGGGTAAAGCACTTTTCTGGGAAATTAATGATACAGCTTTAGTTCTGAACAGAAATCCTCTGGTTTGTTTAGTTTCTAGGAGTCCTTCAGCAGTGCTCCGATGCTGTGTTTAGATGGATTCAGTACCAAATTTCAGTAACTCACTGTATACTTTCTATGGTATCACTAGCTGTGAAACCTTTTATGATCTCATTTAAAAGGCTCTGATTTATGTGTAGTTCTTAAAAGACTCTAAATTGTCTTTTAAAGAAAAGGCAAAACTATTTTTAATTATTGCTTTTAATAAGCATGTTATTCTCCTTAAGCTCTACAGAGGAAAGCTTAAGCTTACTGAGGAACTTCAGCAAGGCCAGGATTTCACTCCCGTGTTTACAAGTGTGTTGTAAAAGTGTTGTTAAAGGCAAGTGGCCAAGTGAGGAATCTCTGAATGGTAACTGCTGCCACCACCTTCAAGGTGCGTGGATAGTGTTTTTGGGAAGTAACTGTTGAGTCTAGTCCAAAGCTGTTAGTAAACCAAGAGTTCCTTTGGATGACTGATGATATATCTAAAGTCAGTTTGGGGTTGTCTTAATTCAGTGTCTTCATTCAACAGTTCCCATGGACTCATGGCATTGAACAGACACTTTAGGGAAGGTCTGGAATCTAAGCTAACTTTCATCTTCGCCTGTTCTCCTCAGGGTAAATGATGAGAATGTTAATGGAGTAGTACTTAAGAAAGCTGAAGTGCTGCAATTTGGGCTTTCTATCATGGAAAAAAATGTGTCTTTCTCTGGTCAGAGCTGAACAGTTTCCCAGAATGAAGCTTAAAAAAGAAAATTAGCTGTCTAGAAAACAGTACATAGATATATGTGTGTGTGTGTACGTAAGTACATACATATATATAGTTTTATGTTTGTATATTTATGGGGGTATGTAAGACAACATAAAACATATATATTTTAACACATATATATAGACTCCTATATTCAACATAGTGATTAGCTTCACTGAACATATAAAGATTTCTATCTGCTCTGTTGACACTTCAGCAGAAGGAACTGTGTTCTGCTTAAACGCCATAGAATCATAGAATGGTTTGGGTTGGAAGGTACCTCCAAAGGCCATCTAGTCCAACCCCATGCAGTCACCAGGAATGTCCTCCACTAGATCAGGTTGCTCAGAGGCTTGTTGAGCCTGACCTTAAATATCTCCAGGGATAAACTATCATCCTCATGGTGCAGAGCTTGTTTAAATTTGTTGTCTAATTTCAAACCATTGCCCCTTATCCTATCACTGCAGGCCTTCAGAAACAGTCCCTCTGCAGCCTCATGTAGGGTCCCTTCAGGTACTGGAAGGCTGCGCTAAGGTCTCCCTGGAGCTTTCTCTTCTCCAGGCTGAACATTCCTCAGCCTGTCCTCTATAATAGAGATGTTCCAGCCCCCTGATGATTTTCTTGTCCCTCCTCTGGACCTGCTCCATCAGGTCCATGCCCTTAAGCTTTTGTGGGTGGATTTTATACTGTGATATATTTGGTAATCTTACATCAAACGGCAACATGTCCATATAACATTTCAGGTAGAAATTCAGACTAATTGGCAGGGAGCCACTGGAGGATGTTTTACTGGGCTGTCCACAAATTAAACAGTTTACTCTTGTGGTTTTTATTTATTTATTTGAAAATGTTATTATTTTTCAGGTCAGGCCACAGTTAGAGATTTTCCACAATTCTGTCACCAGCACACTTGGCATAGGTAGACCCTCTGCAGAGCTCTCAATAAACAAATTGTCGGGACTGTTTGGATAAGAGCTGAGGAAGGGACAATAATAAACCAAACGTACAAGTAGGTTTGAAAGGCCAAGTTATCTCAGACTGTTTATTTTTTGATGGCCTTCCACAAATAGAAGGTACTTTATTGTCTGTGATGCAAATAAATATTATGGAGTGTGTGGGTCTTCAGCAAAATACACTGAAATAGTGACTATTCCTTCACAAGATCCTGTCTGCTGCAGGAGAAAACGGTTTGTACACTTTCTCATTTAAAAGATGAAAGACTGGAATTCCTTGTGGTTGCTTTGGAAAGCACAAGCAACTATGATGTAAATAAATGTATTGTAAAGGGGTTGTGGCATCACAAGTACATGGGGCCAGGGGTTGTTTGAGAGGGCGGCAGCTGCCCTTTCTGAAAATGAGGTAAAGTCCACTCCAAGGTTTTCAGGTCTGCTTTTTATCATTTTCCTGTGTAGACTAAATAGAAAGAAATTCCAAATTAATGCCATGTTAATCAAAAGAAGCAGTATGATAGCTGCGTTATTCAAACCAGGCTTTCCTGTTGTGACAAATCACCTGCAGTTTCTGATCTGAGGCCTGAAATCCTGCCACTTTCAGGAGCCCCACTCTGCAGATGGGAGACTCCAAATCCCCGTCACATCTTTTGCAGATTTAAACTCACCTTTCCAGAGATATTTTGCAGACCAACTCAAGAAACTCCAACCTCTACTCTTCACAATGACCTTTCTGAAAGTCAGTCCTCTGGCAGCCACCTGCTTGTATGCCTGTATTCTTTATAAGATATAAAGAAGATTTTTTTTGTGTCTGAGTTATGAATTAATGTAGCTAAGCCAAGTCTAATACACAAAACTCCTGGGTTTCCATCAAGCATTGGAATAGGTTGCCCAGGGAGGTGGTGGAGTCACCATCTCTGGAGGTGTTCGAGAAACATGTGAAGGTGGCACTTTGGGACATGGTTTAGTGGTCGTTGTGGTGTTAGGTTGATGGTTGGACTCAGTGATCTTGGAGATCTTTTCCAGCTGGAACAGTTCTATGATCCTATTTAAATTTATCCATGTTATTTTTCTGTTCTGTGGTTATGTGTAAACAAGGGACGTAAAACTGTGCCCTTGGTAGTGCAGGTATACAAGTACTTGCTTCTTATTTTAATTTTTCCTTTAAAAAGGGACTAAATCTATATTATTATTGTTGTTGTTGTTGTTGTTATTTCTCAGTAGCCAAATGTGAGATACTTATTTTTGTTGTAAAACACCTGATTTCCTCTTGAGGAGGAAGAATATGGTCTTAGTGAACACAAGGGGAAATTACAGGGATCATATTTGGTGAATGTGACCCAAGCCTTCACCACACAAAACCATCTAATGAACCTGAGTATTCCTCAACTGCTAAAGCTTATGTCTTTGTCAAACCCAACATAAGATGTGAAAGAAAACTGCTCCTTTCCACCACTGTCTCCTTTTTTCTTTTGCTGCAGAGAGATGGTCTGTGATGAAAAGTTGCCTATTCAAGCTTTCAGAGTGGCTGTTCTCTTGCAGCTAGACCTTCATGTGGCTTCTCTCTGCTCTGCTCTCTGTTCATGTCCATTCCTCTACAGTTTCTTAACTGTAGCTAGAAAGCATGCTACAGTGGGATAAAGCTCCAATAACAAATCACTTGTGGAGTTTGAGGTTTGGATCCAAGCTTGGATCCGTAATTTTTTCATTTGAGCAAAGTACGTGGCTGAGAATTGGCATTTAGTAAATAGTTTGGTGTGGAACAAAGGGAAAAATAATTGTTAAAACACTGGAAAAATGATTCACTTTGAATCAAAGAATTTTATTAGAGAAAATCAAACAATTTTACTTGGTTTTGACTGTTTTAAGTTCCCAGTTGTATTCAGCAACAATTTGAAATGAAAGATCATCCCCAATGAAATAATTGCTCTTCCCTTGAAGTCATCCAAAGAGGATTCAGAATGGTATGAAGCTTTTGTTTCTACATAAACAATTCATTAAGATCAACATGAACCTGCAGAAAAAATTGTCATCAATCAACATATGTTTTTGCTTAAAGGGAAAAAAAAGAAAAAAGCCTGTTCAGACCAAGAGATCTGGGTTGATTATTTTGCACCAGCATGGATTTATGAGTGGCTGTAAATCAACTTCCCCCTCCCAAGTTGTAAAGCAGTGATAATGCTGCTCTTGTTCAAATTTTGTATTCAGATAATAAACCTCATTGAGATGAGGGGCTGTGGAGCAACTGCTTATATGTAAGGCCACACTGAAGTCTGCCTGGGCATAGATTTAACATGGATTGTGTCAGAGAGTAGTGAATGCTGTTAGCTCCTTTTGGACATGGCAACTGTCACCATCCAAAGGAGAGCTTTTGTAGATTTTTAGCTTTATTTAAAGAAAACAGTGCAAATAGTGAGAAGAGTGGTCTCTTGATTAATTGTCTCTGAAGCCTTCTGCTGGGAATTAATAACTTTTGGAGGTTATTTTTCTGGGTCTTAAGTGTAGCAGGATATTATCTAGTCTGTTTCAGGGCATCACCTCCTTGGAGTGGTAGCCAGGATGTCTGAGATGGTTTCAAGGGCTTTTCCCCCCCTTTCAGCCCATCTGGTCCCTTGATGAGCTGTACTGGGAGTGGGTTAGTCTTTGAAGTTTTGTTTGGAGTCCTGTCTAGACTCCAAAAAAATTCCCTCCTCCCCAGCTTTGCTTTTGTAGATTTTGAAAACTTTTGTCTGTGAGAGAGTCTTTTCTCAAGCCAGTACCAGCTAAATATGTCTGAAAGCTGTGTGATGACACCAGAGAGGTATTGGGCTCAGTTCAGGTCACAAAAGCTTGAGAAATTCACGTGGTAGTCCCTCAATTGCTTTTTTTCCCTCCTAGTTTCATACACCCATCTCGATTGGCTTCCTTTGCGGCAGAAATAAGACCACTGTCTGTGTAGCAGGGAAATCCGTTAGATCTGGATTGTAGATCTGAGTTTGCAATATGTCCAAGAAACACCAAATTTTAGTCTCTGTAGTTCTGCTCAGTTTTGTTTTAGATGACACTCGTGGTTAATCTCATGCACAGATACTATGGGAAGCGTTGAATGAAAGCTTTTTATTGCTTCAAAAACATGCAAGGTAACACATTATATTTCATTTCTCAGTCATTGCTCATTTCTTTAGCATTTGTCCACACAGTCAAAGAGATTTTGGGGTTCATTTATGATAACAAACTGGAGAATTCAGAGACAAGTGTAGTATTTTCTTTTATAGATGCCTACTGTTGATTTTTCTTTTACTGTAGTTTTTATGTGCAGTCATTACTTCCTTGAAGTTAATGTTTCTAATGTTTATTCTAGATTTCTGCTTAATCTTCATTTCAAAGAATCCTAAAAAATTATGAATACTTTTCTTTCACCCAAGTCTTCATTCCTAGGAAAGGCTGTGCTTAGTGGAGCTGATCGGCTCATTGTTAACAGTGCTCATCTTCTTTGGAAAGAGACTTTGTTAACAAGCTCTGCAGGTTTTGCACACTTAAAGAAATGCAGAAGCCATGGGGAGTTGTGATAGAGCTTTTTTGTCAGACTGGTAGAGATATTCCCAGAAGCTCTGTTTGACTCCTAGGATGTGCAGAAACCATGAGGCATTTTTGAAGTTAATTCTGGTTTATATCTGAAGAAAACAAAAAGCGGTGAACTTTTGCTGATCCTTCACACAGACCGTACTTGAAGCTGGCACAAATTTGATCTCATAAATCTTCTAAGAGAGTAAAATGTCTTTACTTTTCTTTCCCCTCCCTTTCTTCTCCCCAGACAAAACTTGTCAGAGGTCCAAGGACAATATTACTTGAGTTGAACACATGCACAGGTTAGAGGATCCTGGAAGCCAAAAGCACACACAAGAGCAATCACTATTAGTTTTACTATCATTGTATCACAGAATGCTTTAGATTGGAAGAGATCTTTAAAGGTCCAACACCCCTCCTGTCAGCAGGGTCATCTGCAGGTGCGCAGAGCCCCAGAGAACCTGACATGCAATGGTTCCAGGGATGGGGCGTCTATCACATCTCTAGGCAACATGTGCCAGCATCTCACCACCCTCAGTATAAAAAAAATATTCCATCTCTCCAATCTGAATCTCCCTCTTTTGGTTTTGAATCATCAGCCCTTGTCCTGTCACAACAGGACCGGCTAAAAAGTTTGTCCCAAACTTTCTGATTGGCCCCTTTAAGTGCTGGAAGGCCTCTCTGTAACCTTCTCTTCTGAAGACTGAACAAACCCAACTCTCTTAGGGTCAGAACCCTTTGTCCAGGCTCTCATCCTTATTGTGGCAATTTTGTTTCATGTGCAAGGAACAGGGACCACGAGGATGAGCAGAGGGCTGGAGCACCTCTGCTATGAGGACAGACTGGAAGAGTTGTGGCTGTTCAGTCTGGAGAAGAGGAGGCTCCCATGTGACCTTCTTGTGGCCTTCCAGTATCTGAAGGGGGCCTACAAAAAAGGTGGGGAGGGACTTTTTAGGCTATCAGGTAGTGACAGGACTAGGGGAATGGAGAAAGCTGGAGGTGGGAAGATTCAGACTGGACATGAGGAAGAAGTTCTTCAGGATGAAAGTGAACCTGGAATGGGTTGCCCAGGGAAGTGGTTGGGGCCACTTCCCTGGAGGTGTTTAAGGCCAGGCTGGATGAGGCTGTGGGCATCCTGATCTAGGGTAGGGTGTTCCTGCCTGTGTAAGGGGTGTTTGAACTAGATGATCCTTGTGGTCCCTTCCAACCCTGACTGATTCTATGATTCTATCTAAAAGGCAGCAAAGGAATCGATTCTCATATTTACTGACAAAGGAGAATCAATGCTTTTGTGATCTCTTCTGTGCTTAAAGTATTTCGGGAGTAAAATGTACTCAGTGAGGTCCTTCTGTGGTGGAAACCTGATGGATACTCCTGTCCTGGCCAGAACTCAGTGAGAAAGAAGTTCACATGCATGGTATGAGAGTGTTTTGTACCTGGCCCATCTTTCCTTCCTGGGAATGCAATACTGCCAGAGAATAAAACCTTACCTCAGCTTTTTCCAATCTTCTCTTTCAATGAAACTAGTTTCATTTTTCCCCAGCTGACTTCTTATCTTTCCTCTAGCCTCTCACTCATGCAGGTTTTCCAGGTGGGAGAAGCTGACTCTCCATTGAGGTCAGAATAAAAATAAGGTGACTTTTTTATTTTGGTAGATGAATCAGTAATGGGAGAGCTCTGCAGATGTATCCAACCCTTGCCAATGAAAAGCATTTGAAGGTTGTTAACTTTAGAAAAATTTCTTTTAATTGTGAAGAATGGCATAGGTGGGGCTGACCTATCGCATTCCAAGTGTGAAATAAGTTTTGCTTGAGGAAAAATCTCATCAGCCTTTTAAACGTGGGACTCACACTGCAGGCTGCCTGCCTCTGCAGATCAGATGAGAGGCAGAGTGAGGTTTTTATAGGCAGATATGGCAGAGCAATTGTCACCCTGAACAGTATGAAATTCTCATTTCTTTCTCCCCTATTTTTTCTTTTTTATAAGGGCTTGTAGTGATAGTACAAGGGGCAATGGCTTTGAGCTGGAAGAGGGAGGATTTAAACTGGAGATTTAGTAAGAAATCTTTAAAATGAGGATGGTGAGACATTAGAACAAGTTGCTGAGGGAAGTCATGAATGCTCCCTCCCTGGAGGTGTTCAAGGCCAAGTTGGATGGGGCCCTGAGCAGCCTGGTGTAAGTGGCCCCATGGCAGGGGAGTTGGAACTAGGTGATCTTTGAAGTCATTTCCAACTCAAGCCTTTCTCTGATTCTGTGCATTGTACTTTCCTGTGCATATATAGCCAGTGTTTTCCCTTGGACTGAATCACTTTCAAGGAGGTAAAATGAGGGGTCCGGTTTTAACTTTGGCTTCCAAGGGAGTGGGATTTATTGACCTCCTGTATTACTGCATATGTTTAGTCTGGTGTCTCAGCCTGCAGCATGCTGATTATGAAAGGAGATGATCTTCCTGTATTCAGGGAGGAGCAGTGGCTTGGTAACCTGCTCCAGCATTCTGCTGATCCAGTGTTACAGTAATTAAACACAAAGGATTTGGGATAGCAAACACATGGGCTGCAATCTTCCCTGGGTGTCAAATGCAATCTGTCTTGCATCCATCGCTCCAGGCCGTTTCAGTCATGTGATGTCATAACCCCGATGACATGATCTGGAGTGACAGCCAACCTGATTGAGGCACATGTTAGAGACAGAACTTCGGAGGGGGAGATGGATGGATCATTTTCTCCTCCCCCAGATGAACTGTGCACAGAAAAGTTTTGGCCAGATCTTTCTGTTTAAAGCTCTGAGGGATCTTAGCCCTGCAGCTCACTGGAAGCTGATGCTCAGATGTACTGGCAGAGCAATACTTCTCGCTGAAATGTATTTTTGGGCATATTTTCATGAAAAAAAGAAGAACTTCTGTAAGGGATATGTGGGATAATACTTTTTCACATAATCACACATTTCAGAGTGAGAAGCATTTTTCATTTAATTGCATTTGCATTAATTAGTGTCTTCCGTATGGTTTTGGTGCTTGCATTGGGCTTCAAACTGGAAGAAGCTGAATTTTTATTAGCATTTAGTAAGAAATTCTTCTCTGCAAGGGTGGTGAGGCATTCATGAAAATATTAGAGGAGTAATAAGTGACAGCAGAAGTGTCACACCGCCCATGGACCTGCCTTTCACACATACTTTCTTGCTGATACCTATGTAGCATAACAAAGTCATGCAAAAGCATAGTAAATGAGCATACCTTCTACAGAAGGTAGAACTCTAAGAAGACAGTATAGAATAGAATCCTAGAATGTTTTTTGTTGGAAAAGATGATTAAGATCATCAAGTCCAACCAGTATCTAGATCTACCGTGTCTGGTGCTAAACTGTGTCCGTCAGCACCACATATCTGTATCTTTCAAACACCTCCAGGGATGGAGATCTAGTCACCTTGCCAGGGAGCCTGCTCCAGTGTTTGAGAACCTTTTCAGTGAAGAATTTTCTTCTCATGTCTGATCTAAACCTCGCCTGGTGCAACTTGAAGCCATTTCCTCCTGTTCTGTTTCTTGTTCTTTGGGAGAAGAGAGCAACTGCCACCTGTCTCCAACCTTCTTTCAGTGAGTTGTAGAGAACCAGAAGGTCTCCCTTCAGCCTCCTTCTCTCTAGGCTGAATAACCCCAGATCCCTCACCTACTCCTCACTATGTGAGTGGGAAGGAGCTTCTGGAGGTCAGCTTGTCTAACCTTATATCAAGACAGGGCCTGCTTCAAAGTGGTCGCAAGTTAACACTTGTTGTGTCAGGTGTAAAGAATATTCAAAGATGGAGGTGCTCTAACATCTCCAGCTCCCTATTCAGTGCTCAGCCATTCTTGTGAGGGCTTTTATTTCCAGCCTTAATGTCTTCTGCAGCTTGTGGCCCTTGTCCTTTTTCTATGCACTGTGAAGAGGAGCCTGATTCTCTCTCCTCTGCCATCTCTCCTCCACTTTCTCTTCTCCAAGTGACACAAGCATACAGCCCTGGGACTTCCTCCTACACTGTATGACCATCTTAGCTGCTAAACTCTCTCAAACATACTCCTATTTCTCATAGAAGGCTGTAAGGGGAGGTGAAACTGGGCTCCAGATGTGGCCTCCCAGGTCCCACATTACTGAATCACAGATCATTAGGGGTTTGAAGTGACCTTGCTAGACCATCTAATCCAACTCTTCTACCAGAGCTGGTCGTATAGGAACACATCAAGGCAGATTTTTAATGTCTCCGCATTAAAAGGAGACTCCACAACTTCTCTGGACAGCCCATTCCAGTTGAGGGGAACAAAGGCTTCCCATGATCTGCTTCTGCTTATGGCAGTTGCATGGTTGAGTAGCCTGCAAGGACGTGCTGCTGCTATGGGTTGACCTGGTTCTCCACCAGGACTGGGGGATTAAAAAGTGATCTGCACATTTAGCTGGCAAGGAAAAATATCCTTATGGTTTCAGTGCTGGACTACATATGGCCATCAGATCATTCCTCATGTGAATGCCAAGTGTGTGACCTGGGTAAAATTCTTTGTCTCTCGTGCGTCTACAAAACTGCTTCATTCTTTTTATTTTTGTACCCTCCATTAAGCATGTGAGATTGGGATCTGCTTCTTAATGCATTGAGACAGTAGCCAGGGCTTCACCAGGGGTCTTCAGGTATGACTCTGATCTGAAATGACAGTGAGAAAGAGACCACAGGGCAAAAAGCTGTGCAAGTATTTCTGAGATGATCTGAAAATTCCCTGAGCTGTTAGCAAGGTAAAAGTCAAATACCTGAACTGCATGCCTCCAGCTGAACCAAGCTGGTGCAGCTACAGACATCTACATCCAAATATTTTCCCTTTTTTTATTATTATGTGGCAGATCTCTGAAGTTTCATCTCTTCAGTTATTATTGGAAGTGTTAATCCTTCTTAATTCCCCTTTTAGTTTCGCCTTTCAGCTAAGGAGAACTTGTTGGAAGTGGCTGTTCAGGCAAGGAAGGGAAATGATGCAGTTACCTTCAGGTTATTAGGAATAAAATGGTATGGAACTGGTTTTGCTTTATATGGGGAACTGCTAATTGGATGTTAGAGGCTGCTAACTTTATAGTCTTGTAAAAGTATAATGACTGAAGCTGACACTTGTGTCAACTCTCCATGAGGAAAAGCAAGTTGTTTTGTTTGGTTTTGGTGCTTCAGTGGTTCTCAGGTCAGTAATTGTAACAAGATTTTAGACATCACAATGTTTGCAAAATGATTGTAAGTGCTCATACTGAAAAAGTGGGGCAAATTTTAAATGACAGAGTTGTTCAGCTTGCATGTGGCCAGACCCACATCCAGGGTTCCATTCTCTCTGTTGTTCCCAGAGATCCCCTAACTGGAATAAGTTTCCAGCAAGCTTCTTCCAATAGAATACAGGCAGCTGCATAATCCAGTGTTTGTATCTCCTGCAGAAGGATGAATTAACTGCTTGCTGTCTACAAAACACATTCTGTGTTGGATTTTGAGAGCAACCCAAAAATAACCCCTGCAGAGGTATTCCAGAAGAAGCCATCTCGATGCGTGGCACTCAGTTTGCTTATTCCTTGAATGCCATTGAGCCAGCGTTCCCAGGAAGAGGACACAGCGAAAGGTCTACTTGGAGATTCTGTTTGATGTGCTGCCTTGGTCCAGCTAACAATGTGACAATATTTTCTACTCAGAGGTGGAAAGAGTCTGTTGTTTTACACAGCAGTTGGAGTTTGGACCTTTTTCTTGCATAAACAAGAGTGACAGTGAAAGGCTCCTTAGGATTCTTAGAAACCATAGAACAGAATCATACAATCATTAAGGTTGAAAAATCCCTCTAAGATCACCAAATCCAACTATCAGCACCATTATACCCACTATACCATATCCAAAATTGCCATGCCTACACTTTTTTTGACTGCCTCCAGGGATGGCGAATCCACTCCCTCTCTGAGGCAGCCTGTTCCAAGACTTGACCACTCTTGAAGAAAATAATTTTTTCCTAATATGCAACCTAAACCTTCCCTGGTGCAACTTGAGGCAGTTTCCTCCTGTCCTTTCACTAGTTATTTAAGAGAAGAGACCAACCCCACCTCACTACAACTTCCTTTTAGATAGAGGAAGAAGGTCTCCCCTCAGCCTCCTGTTCTCCAGACTAAACAACCCAGCTTCCTCAACTACTTCTCGTAAGACATGGTCTCCAGACCCCCAAATCAAATCCCTCTGAGAGAAAAAAATGCATAATTTCCACTTTTAAGATGTGTTAAGAGGATATAAATCTGTGTGTTGGGCCTCGAGGGACTGTGCTCCTGGACTTGTGCAGGTGCTCACAGTAGTAAAAGCAATAAACCACAGAAAGTGCTTGGTGGGCTTTTGTTTCCCTTAGATCAATTACTGTGTTTTCATGTATGGAAACCGCTAGGCCAAAGATTATTGAAATGATTATATCAATTAAAAGCCAAAGTGGCTTTAAAATGTTCTAATAAAGGTCATTGTTTTGGAATGCTCCATTCAAAAAAAACCTCAACACAACCAGGTTGGAAAGAAACCATTTCTAGGTGCCTGATTTAACTTTCAGCTTTGTCTGGGATAGCCCTTGAAGGTGTCAGTTCCATAAATAAAGTATTGTTGGAGGTATTGAGTGCTTCCCTCCCACTCTGCTTACTGGGGCACTGTGAAAGGGACTGGGTCAGCTGTGGTTTTAAATGGAGTGGCTGATCCTTTGCAGCAGCACATGGCAATTTACGGTCTTGAAGTGACATGGTCAAGTGTGTTAAGCTCAGAAAGAAAGGGAATGCCATTAGAAAATGGGTGTGAGGTGACAAGTGTTCTCCAGATGACATATATGTGTGTGTTCTTTTTCATTGGAGAAATTAGAAATTACTAAATGATATTTTGTGTAGTGGAAAAACAGCTTCTTATGTTTGGGGAGGAAAATGCTGCTTCTGGGCAGTGCAAATCCTTGATTCTGGTTCAGATATAAACCTCCCATACTAAAGTTATGGAGAAATTATGTCATCTGCAGAATCATAACTGAGAGTACCACTCCATATTAGAGAATTAGAATGATTTTGGTTGGAGAAGACCTTTAAGGTCATTGAGTCCAACAGTTAACCCGACAGTGGCGCTAGACCATATCTCTCAGCACCACATCTCCATGGCTTCTCGATCTCTCCAAGGATGAGGACTCCACCATTGCTTTAGGCAGCCTGGGCTGGGTCTTGACAATGCATTTGGAGAAGAAGTTGTTCCTCAAATCCAACCTAAACCTCCTGTGGTGGAGGCCATTTCCTGTTGTCCTGTCACTTGTTCCTTGGAAGAAAACATTGTCCCACGTCTCATCTCCTTTGAGGGAATTGTAGAGTGCCAGAAGCTCTCCCTTCAGACTTCTTTTCTCCAGGCTAACCAATGCCAGTTCCTTCAGCTGCTCCTCACCAGACTTGCTCTTCAGACCCTTCACCAGCTTCACTCCCTTTCTTTGAACCTGCTCCAGCACCTCAAGGTCAGTCTTGGAGGGACCCAAAACTGAACCTAGTATTTGAGGTGTAGCCTCACCAGTGCTGAGTACAGATGAATGATCGTTTCCCTGTTCCTGCTGGCCACACTATTGCTCATACAGGCCAGGATGGTGTTGACTTTCTATCTACCACAAGAAGGTTGGCCAGCTGCATGTTTAGGAGCTGGTGGTGGCCCCTGCTTCCTCTGGTTAGCTCTGGATTGTGTGGTGTCAGCAGGAGAGCTGTGGCAGCTCAGCCACCCCAATTGGCCAGGCTGAGCTAGAGGGAAGCTCATTGCTGAGGTCCTGCTGACATTCTTGTTCATAGCAAAATTCCCTCAGGCTGGGGAGGGAGGGATAAGGTTTCTCAGCCAAGCTGGAGGTGAAAGTGCACTTTTCCTCCTCCCCACTCTCTGGTTATCCAAGGTCTGCAGGGATTCGATGGGATTGTGAATTAGGCTCTGCACAACTTAGATTAGCAGAGGCAGAGGTGCAGAGGCAGAGGTGGAGACAGCACCTTGGCTAGCTTCAGAGAGGTCAAGCAATCTTGGTCATGCAGAGTTCTCTGAGTCTCCCGAGCTCTGAAATACCTCTGAAGCTGAAGGAAATTTTCTTCCCATCAGTTATGCAGGCAACAGTAATTTCATCAGTTACGCAGCCCTCAGACCTCCTTTGCCATCCCTCAAAGCCTCACCATGGTCCTCCTGCATCAGAAGTGCCACTCCCTGGATGCATGCCAGATGTCTTGGAAGAAGTAGGGGGTAAAGCACAGTAAATTATTCTTAGTCATTGAAGGAAATGAGTGATTAAGTGTACATGGGGCTCATGAGTGTCCAACATATTATCAGTGCTGGCATTTCAACTATGTACAGTGTATCAGAGACAAGCATTTCCTTCTCTCCATGTCTGCCTTTCCTCTTGACTTGGATGCAAAATTCAGGGCTGTGCTGTAATGAATCACTACTGTGGGAGATAGTAAAATTGATTAGGCCTATTACAGAGTGAATAAGTCAGAAACTTGCAGTACAAAGCTAGACTTCAACTTGGATCACTCTCAGGCTATGCTTTTACATTCCGCGCCCCACAAACCAGCTTTTATATCTGCAAAGAGATGTTTAACTCCTTAAGAAAAGTCTTATCTGCAAAATGAAGATGAATTAAATCAATCAGTACTTGTGCTGATGGTTCACCTACAAATCTTTGTGGCTTTTGTATTTACCTGTAGTCTTTTCTTCACTGTCAGCTGAAGAGGCGACCAAGGTGATGAGCCATCTTTCATAGATCACAGAATGGATCAGGTTAGAGGGGATCTTCAAAGGTCATCTTGTCCAAGCCCCTAAGATCTCCTTTTAGTTGTGGAATTAAGTATTTCCTCTGTATTCTTTTTTAATTGCAACATTAAACAGAGACAGCTATGTGCTTCAGTTAAATTAAAGGTGTCTCCTGTTGTATTTTAAAGGTTATTTCTTAAAGGTCTGCTCACTTTTGAAAGCGCTAGGGCTGAACTGAGTTGAGCTGCTCTGAAAATGCTGAGGAGATAGTCAGGAGGACATGAATAGCCTTCTGCACTTGACCTCTTTGCCCTCTGAAGATCCCATCTTGCAGGAGTTAACCCCAGTCCTGCTGAAGCCAAGTTTTGTAATCAGCTTCTCAGTTTTTCCCCTTCATCCACTGTCTTTACCTCGGAGAGATTACTCATGTAGGTAAATGTTCCTGATGTGAATCAGGACTGTAGGACCAGGTCGATAGACCTCACGTTTGTATTACTGTTGGATTGGACTTTCATTTCAGGGAGCAGCATGAAGTGTAACCTTGTTGCAACATGTTAAATTGCTTTAAATACAATCAACCTTCACATCAGACTTTGGGTTGATCATTGCCATATTTGTAAAAGTAAGGCTGAAAGTGTTTTCTTGGTGGGTTCCAATCGATGTTATACAACCCTTCATGCAATCCCACAGTGGAAGGGCTTTAATTCTTCCAGGGAAATGATTCTGGGCCTGGGAGCCTCAGTGTGGAGATGCTCTCATGCACCAGACTGAAATCAGCAATGAGTTAAAGACTTATGAAACAGCCTCATGCAGTAACCTAACTTGGTTGGATTAGATTTAGACAATTTTACTTCTGAGATTTTTTTCACAGAATCCCAGCATGGTGAGGTTTGGGAGGGAACTCTGTAGTTCATCCAGTCCAACCACCCTGCTAAAGCAGGGGCACCCACACCAGCTTGCCCAGAATCACAATGTCCATCTGGGTTTGGAATCTCTCCACAGAAGGAGACTCCACAACTTTTCTGGGCAGCCTGCTCCAGGGCTCCAGCACCCTCACGCCAAAGAAGTTCTCTAGATTACATTCTCATAATCTTGAATGCCCTGTGTGACACCACAGAGATAGCACTCTGTGGCTGTGGTTTACGTTTCCTCTTAAATCTACATTTAAAGAGAGCTTCTGGGTAGATGTTTGTTTTCCTTAGCACTTGGCATAGTCAGAAATGCACACTCTTGATAAAGACAGGGTGGCTTAGGTGACTGTTAACTTGACAGGTTCCCATGTTTGTTTTTCATCCATTCCTAGAGGATTCTGTAGAGGGAGAGTCCAGCTGGTTTGTGAAGTTCAAGCTGTGGAAGAAAAACTATGACATGAATGCACGAGATTGCACTTATCCTGTAAACCTCACTTGCCAACTAGGCCTTTTAAACACAGCATGAAAATTGATCTATGCTTGAGAGATTTCTAGGTAAATTCCAGCTTTCTTCAGGTTTTATTATGAGATAAATACTTCCAAAACCTCACTCCACAGAGCTGAACAGAAACTTTCCAAATCTCTACCTTATTGAGTGTCACCACTCTGTGTTTAGAACATTTCACATAGATTGAAACAATGACTCCAGTCATTCTGTGAGTAGCTTCTGACATCTTACTTTTCCCAACTGCAACACTGTTTTGTAGGGAGCTATCACCTTTCAAAGTTATTAAATGTTCCTCAGCCCTCCTCTTACCTTCCCCTTCAAAATTCTCTCAGCAAGCCAGTGCCGTGATGCAGTCCCTCTTGATTAGACCCTGTTGAGAAACGTGTGGGTGAATGATCTTTTGTGTCTTCTGCCATGGCATGTTTGAGAGCGGAGTTATGAAGACTTCTGTTGCCCTAGTGAGTTGTTGGTAACCCTGGGAATTCCCAGGCTATCTCAGCATATTCTTTTGTGTTTGCTTCTCCATGAGAGATTGTCATGGAGTCTCGTCTCTGTTAAAGTGAGAGAGCACTTTGTAGCAAAACGTATTCAGGCTGTTTGAACTTCAGCCACTTGGGCAGGAGAGTTTTGGATTCCAATTTTTTTTTTTTTTTTCCTTCCTGCTGAAACGCACAGCAAAGGAATAGAGTGTTCAAGGGAAGCCTTTTGGTTTCAGGCCTTGTTTTGGGAGTCCTTAATTAGCAGGCAGGTGATGAGCACAGCAGTAGGGCACAAAACTACCCCATGCAAAGCTACAGGCTGTAGAGCTGTCAGTTAGAAATCAACCTGGGTGTGCTCGTTGGCAGTGGCTGAACATGAGCCATTTTGTGCCCAGGTGGCCAACAAGGCCACCTGCATCCTGGCCTGTATCAGCAATAGTGTGGCCAGCAGGAGCAATGAAGTGATTGTCTGCTGTACTCAGCAGTGGTGAGGCTGCACCTTGAACGCTGGGTTCAGTTTTGGGCCCCTCACTCCAAGAAGGACACTGAGCTGCTGAAGGGTGCCTAAAGGACAATGAAGCTGATTCAGGTTCTGCAGACTAGCTGAAGGAGCTGGGGTTGTTCAGCCTGGGGAAAAGGAGGCCGAGGGGAGACCTTCTGGCTCTCTGACTCCCTGAAAGGAGGTTGGAACCAGGCGGGGGTTGGTCTCTTCTGCTTAGTATGAAGTGATACAATGAGAGGAAATGATCTCAAGTTGCACCAGGGGAGGATTAGGTTGGATATTAGGGGAAAAACAATTCCTGAAAGGATTCTAAACCACTAGAACAGGCTGCTCAGAGAGGTGATGTAGTCACCGTCTCTGGAGGTGTTAAAAAAATTTGTGGACATGGCACTTTGGGGCATAGTTTAGTGGGAATGGTGGTGTTGGGTCAATAGTTGGACTTGATATTCTTAGAGGTCATCTAAAACCTTGATGTTGATCTTTTCCAAGTGAAGCAATTCTATGATCCTATAAAAATTCCCAAGCTGAACTGTGGAAGAGGGAAAGAAAACAGAGATTATGTTGTAGTCCTTCTGTTGCCTTTGGAAATGTCTGAAAGTGCTACATATAAGTGCATATAAATGTAAAACATCCTGAAACTGGCTGCAGAAAACATGTTTCCTCCTTCTTCCTTCAAATCACTTAGACACTTCAGAACATTCTCTTGAAGCCCTGAGAAACTTGTTGAAATAGAGAAAGTCAAAACCTCAAATCAACACCTATCACTCAGCCTCAAGTTGACGGAACTTGCACTGTTGCAAGGACTTGGAGAGAGGGCAGGAATGTGTTATCTCAAAGTACATTTGCTATTTGCTAATAGCTACCACACGATGTCATTTCAGATGCCACATTCTCCAAGCTTAGAGTGGCAAATAGCTCTGTGGGAAACCCTGACTCCCTTGAAGTGGGTAGTGTTGTAAAAGGAAAAACCAAGCAAAGGGAGGAACTTTTTAAATGTAGTCCAAGGGAGTGATGGGCAAAACTGAGAAATGGAAAATACAGAGCAAACATTGGGAATGAAATCCTCATGGCAGGACTTTTTAGATTAACTGTGAAAGTAAGTGGTGGGAACCTGGGTCAGCTGCAGTAACACAAAATAGGCTTTTTAGGGAGTGCAGCAGGGAATAGTATTGGATGGGTGAAAGACAAGAGCAAATGACAATGTTACCGTGATTTCCCAGTCAGATATTCAGAATAGTCTACTGAAATCCCAGCATGATTTAACTTCATGCTTGTTGCCAGGTTAACTTAGCAATTGTTGATTAAACATCATAAAAAAACATTCTTCTGGCCAGGCCTGACCATGTCACAATTTTGGGGATTTTTATAAGCTGTTAAATGAGATGCTGACATCTTGTGTCTAGTATCCACAGATAGGCTGATGTGAACGGCTTGGAGACCCTGAGGGGCTGACCTACATTACTGGTACTGTCAGTACAGCAAGCCTGTATATTTCTCAAACTTTTTTTCTCAAACTTTTTGACGATTTAAAGGTCAGTCAGCCTGTCCCAAATAGTTAATCTCTTTCTCTGTCTGTCTTTCTCTTTCTTCCCTCCCTCTAAGATTCAAGGAGAAGGAAGAGTACCAAGGAAAACTTTATTAGAGCACAGCATGCCCGTTTCTTTTTTTGAGTTAAACAAAAGAGTGTTGGATTTAGTTAAAATATGTTTTTGTTAAAATGGAAAGGGATTTAACCTCTTACTTTCCAGCAGTGAAGAGGAAAGAATCTGCACAATGCTGTGACAGTGATAGCCAATCTGTTGCTTTTAGGTTAAAAAATACACATTGTCATCTAAAGGTAAAGGGGCTTCAGCCTGAGAGTTCCCATTCAAAAGCAGATGAGCTCTTTAGCCAGCAAAAAACAGTCATCAAAGACACTGGGAGTCAAACTGTGGAGTATCTAAACCCATGTGGTGTGGAGGGGAGGAGGGGAGGGGAGGGGTGTGCAGAGAGCCTCCTGACCTGCAGATCAAAGGCTGATTACACCCTTTCTCCATGCTTCTTTAGGAAGTAAAAATTCAGCACCTACACCATGCATCCTCCAAAAGCAGCAGTAAGAAAGCATGACACGTGCTCCAGTCCTTCCCCTTTTTTGGTAAAACAGGACATCCATTGTAGGGAAATGAAACAAGCATCCATCACTACATCTGCACCCAGTTGTTCTTCTGTTTGCTTTGATCATTATATAGATCATCTCCTTGCAAAGATGGCACTCAGAGGCACATTTGTCATAATTTCTCTCTTTCCTGTTCGACAGGACAAGTGTAGAAGCATTTATTATACATAATCTACAAGTAGCTGAACAGAAGAATTGTATTGTCACATGAAGGTTTGTGGCTTGCTCCCGATCTACACTGAAGTGGGCTGACAGACAACCTCAGAATTAACATGGCTTGGAAAAAAAGACAACTTCAGTGAAAAACCAAACCTCTCAGCCCCTGCTGTGTTTCTGCTCCCTGGGAAGCAGCCTCACACAGCAGCAGGTTTTAGTGATAAGATCATCAGGGCTATCTGTGCTCCTTCAGAGGCAGCATCCCTGAGCTCTTGCTGGATTTCAGCAGGAGCCGTGCAGCTGGTGGGAATCACCAGAGCACACCACACTTCCCTTGCAGTCTCTGGACAGATTTAACTATTCCCTTCCCCCCAGGACCTGTACAGCATGAGCAATGTGAGACAGAACCAAGTATAAGCATGTAAAGTAGGGAAGGTTGTTTTCCTGGGGATTTATGCTTTGTGGCAGTGACTGCAAGCTTGAATGGAAATGGACTGAAACTGTTTCAGGGGAGATTTAAGTTGGATATTTGGAAAAACTTGCTTCCTGAAGGAGTGGTCAGGCATTGGAACAGATTGTCCAGGGATGGTGGAGTCACCATCCCTGGAGATGTTCAAGAAATGTGTGGATATGGCCCTTTGGGACATGGTTTAATGGCCATGGTGGTATTATGTTGATGGTTGGAATCAACGCTCTTAGAGGTCTTTTCCAGCTGAAACAATTATATTAATCTATGGCCTTTTCACATCTGGAGCATTTAAAAAACATTTTTTGCTCTGTGGACTCTGGAGTGGTTGTAATTGCTGAGCTCACAGTCCTGCCTCTCCTTCATCAGGACAGAGGATTTGTCTCTTTTATCCATCCATTTGTATTAACAGACAGGAATTTAATTACAAAAGGTCCCTTCCAACTCAAACCATTCTGCTACCGTAAACCCCTGCATTCTATGATTCTATGCTCATGGGGGGATATGCACCCAACTAAGAGCCAGTCCCAAAGTGGTTAAATAGGACTGTGTGCTGTAGAATAGTAAAATTATTTAGTCTGTTGCTTTGCCTAGCTCCATTTCCTCCCCTGTGTGCTTTCCAATGCCTCTTCTCCCTCTGCTGTATCAAATGCAATCTGCTTCACTTCACTTCCAAAGCCCAGCCCAGCCTGTTCTGTTCTCTATCACATTCTCTGGGGCTGAGGAGAGGAGTGGCTGCCTTTTGCTACCTCAGCCTTCATCATCTACTCATTACATTCTCAAACAAATGACTTTGTGTTCCCCAGTATCTCTCCCCTCATGTGCAGAAGGCAGCTCCCCATCAGTAGCTTCAGAGCTATTTCATTGTAACCCCTTCAGAAGACCTTCCTTAAAGCTTTTCTGTGCTGAGATTCTGACAGAAAAAGCCTTGTTATCACCATGGCTGCAAAGGCACTCAGCAGGCTGCTGGTCACACTGACCTTACTGTTTCCTGCAGTCTCTGGGTCACAGAGGCTTTCTAATTCTTGCTGGCAGAAAATTCAAGCTGCTTAACCCTATCCCCAGTTTGACAAGGTGTGGAAGGGAGAAGTAGCAGTGACAGAGGTATATTGTAATGTCCTGGGATATGTCCCTGGTGGGCAGGGAGGAGAATGGGAAAGTGGCCACCTGGTTTGGACATGTGTTGTGATACAGCTTGGGGTCTGAATAAATGGGGGGTTGAAGTCAGGTGATAAAGGAGTGTCTGGGACACTGCATGGGGAAATAATGCTTTATGGATCTGGTACCGAAGCCTTGGTGTGAAACATCTTCATTTTCTTTGGATTTGAAGACCAAGAATTTATTTTTAGAATTACGGGGAAATATTTCACAAAAATGTTAAAAAAAAAAATAATTAAAAATCCAGGCCAGCTCATTTGGGCAGTTTGTATGAACAGCCTGCAAGATGAGAGCACTGTAGGGTATGTCAAGAGGAGTGTGGTCAGCAGATCAAGGGAAATTCTCCTCCCCCTGTACTCTGCCTTAGTCAGGCCACAGCTGGAGTACTGGGTCCAGTTCTGGGCTCCGCAGTTTGAGAGAGACAGGGAACTACTGGAGAGAGTCCAATGGAGGCTACAGAGATGCTGAAGGGCCTGGAGCATCTGTGAGGAGGAAAGGCTGAAAGACCTGGGGCTGTTGAGCCTAGAAAAAGAGCGGCCTGAGAGAGGATCTGGTCAATGCTCAGCAAGAGCTAAAGGACATGGTGGGGAAGCGGGTAGGGGGAAGAGGATGGGGCCAGACTCTTCTCAGTGGTGCCCAGAGACAGATCAAGGGGCATCAGGCACAAACGAGAACCCAGGAAGTTCCATCTGAACAGGAAGAGGAACTTGTTTGTTGTGAGGGTGCTGGAGCCCTGGAGCAGGCTGCCCAGAGAGGTTGTGGAGTCTCCTTCTGTGGAGAGATTCCAAACCCAGATGGCCATTGTGATGCTGTGCAAATTGCTTTGGGTTTTCCTGCTTTATCAGGGGAGTTGGACTGGATGATCTTCAGAGGTCCCTTCCAACCTCCACCATGCTGGGATTCTGGAATCATCTGAGTGACAGACTTTTAGAAACCAAAGCAAACCAACACTGGATGCAGAAGGGATGAAAGGTTCTCAGTGTCTGTTACTTGTTCTTGTAGACTTAACTCCCTCAGCAGTGGAGCTGCGCAGCTCACTAAAATCCAGCAAGCCAGAGCAGTCAGAGAAAGCAGCTGTGGGATAGTTTTAACAATCCAGGAAACAAGTTCAGATAGGGCAGATATTTATCAGTCAGTGTCAGAATAAATTTATTTGTGAGTTTAACTTAAATTATGACAGATCCATTCTATTTCTCTTCCTGCACTGTGTGCTTTTTCTTTCCTGAGGGTATTAAATAGCTACATAAATCCTGGTAATCCTTCATCCATGGTATTTAAGGAAAAAGTCCAGGAAGAAAGCTGTCAGGAGGATGGACAGTTATGCAGTTATTTCCAGAGTATCTGCTGCCAAAAAAGTTAATTGTTCAAGTGTCAGAATGGCTTCTGCCACCTTATGGAAACAGCTAAATAAGGTGGTTTCTTGCAACAACTTTTGTTAAAACATTTGCCCACTTGATTCTGGTCTCAGAACTCTGTTTCAGATGGAAAACTAAGCATCCTCCTTAGTCATGGATGATTTTTTTCCTCCTAAATATGAATTACTGTACTGCTGTGGTAGAAAGCCTCAAAATCTCTTTTAGGGTGGGAATTATTTGCCTCACTGATTTCTGTGGTTCTTGACTTTTAAAAATTGTTGATATCACTATTTCTGGAAGTGCTGCACATTGCTTGGGCCAATATTTGGACTCTTAGAATACTTTTGATTGGAAGAGACCTTTAAGATCATCAAGTCCAACCCTTAATGCTGCCAGGTCACCACTAAAGTATCTCTCTCAGCACCACATCTACACATCTTTTAAATCCCTTTGGGGATGAGGACTCTACCACTGCCCATGGCAGCCTGTTGCAGTGTTTGACAACCTATTTGAGGGAGAAATGGTTCTTCACAACCAGCCTAAACCTCCCCCTCTTCTTTGACTGTGCTAATATGGGAGTCAGTCAGAATAATGATCGGTTGTTATAGAATTGCAGAATATTTGGTTGGAAAAGACCATTAAGATCATTGAGTCCAGCCATTATGCAAGTAAAGATCCTGACAATGCCTCATGTCAATATGGCTTTTAAACAGACATAGATCTTGGAATCACAGAATGGCTTAGGTTGGACGAGACCTCAGAGGTCAGGTCATCTACTCCAACTTCCCTGCCATGCACAGGGATGCCTCTCACCTAGACTTGGCTGTTCAAGGCCTCATCCAGCCTGGCCTTGAACACCCCCAGCAAGCAGTCATCCACAACCTCCCAGGGCAACTATTCCAGCCCATAATGTGCTTCCTGAGCTCTGTTTCTTGTATTGCTGGAAGTTGGAGACAGGCAGAGCAGAGCATTATGGCACTCCGATACTGCAGCCCAGTCCACAATCTTAATTTTAAAATGTGATTTTTAGTTCAGTCATAGTTCTGAATTATTTTTACCCTTAGAATTCCTTCATAGATTTGTATCTCATAGATAAGTGTGTTTAAAATTATGAGTTTTTTATCTCTGTAATTATGCTTAAAGGGTATAGAAATTACAGACTGGTTTGAGTTGGAAGGGACTGTGCAAGGTCATCAAGTTCAAGTCAAACTAGGCTCTGGTATTTCCTTTTGTTGAAAGAAGCTGCAGGTAATACTTCCAAAGCCTAACCTGTCACCTAAAGCTGTAGCTGAGCTGTCCTTCTCCTCTCAGTTACAGTCTGAATTAAAGTAGATGCAATAAATAAAATCATGGCTCTAAGGACTAAAACGTGTGGAAAGAATATTTCTTATCTCTGTCCTTCTTTACATTTCTCAAGGATAAGAGATTTGATTTTGCATGCAGAGGACTTTTCCCTCCCGAAAATGTTCCATTTCCTAGATGCAGACTGTAATTCTGTAGAGCCCTTGTATGAAATGGTTAGAAACCGAGAGTGTAATCCCAGAAAGCATTTCACCCAAGTAGCTCCAAGCTGGGTAGTGCAGGCAGCCCTGACTGGAGCCATCCTGATTCAAAAGCTATGGAAAAGCTCCTCTGCTTTGAATGGCTTTTGGATCTTGGCCCACTGTTCTGGCTTCCCACCTTGTTTGCAGCTGCTAAAGTGCATTAAAAGAGGCTAAAAATACATCAAATAGTTTTCTGACATTATTTTTTCCATGTAGGCAACTGCCTTAGCTGCCATTTTGCCTTGTGGGTGGTCCATGACCCTATCTATTGATTCTAGGGAAAAGGAGCTGGAAGACTGGAGTGGATACTTTTCCAGTTAGCAAGTAAAATTCAGAGCCAGAGGAACTGTACCAGAAAAAAAAAAGAATAATAACTCTCAGCAGCTGTTCCTGGTCTCATTGTGCTAATGCAGAGATCAGGAGGGATGTTGGAGAAAGAATAAAAAAGAAAGGTTGCTGTTGAAAAGAATGTAATTTTCATTTTTTAGGAGAAAAATATATCTGATAATGAATGCAAGGTCTGACTTAGTGAACATGCTGTGTATGGCTGAATTGGGGTGGAGGGGAGTCTCTGAGCTCTTATATGCAGCAGCCTCTTCTCCAGGGTATTTCTCTTTTAGAGTGATAAAACAAGGACAGAGACACAAGGACTTTATTTCTATTGACCCAAATGAAAGATGTCAATAGAGGCACCAACATGCAGAGTCTGAATTGCAGTTTCAATGAATCTATTTCACATCAAATACTGGGTTCAGTTTTGAACGCCTCACTACAGGAAAGATGTTGAGGTGCTGGAGTGTGTCCAGAGAAGGGCAATGAAGCTGGTGAAGTTTCTAGAGCATAAGTCTTGTGAGGAGCTGCTGAGGGAACTGGGATGGTTTAGTCTGGAGAAGAGGAGGCTGAGAGGAGACCTGGCTCCCTACAATTCCCTGAGGGGGTTGGAGCCAGGTGGGGTTGGTCTCTTCTCCCTAGTATGAGGTGATAGAATGAGCAAAAGAGGTCTCAAATTGCACAGGAGAGGTTTAGATTGGGTATTAGGAACAATTTCTTTCCTGCAAGAATGGTCAGGCATTGGAACAGGCTGCCCAGGGAGGTGGTGGAGTCACCGTCACTGGAGGTGTTTAAAAATGTGTGGAGACAGCACTTTGCGACATGGTTTATTGGCCATGGTGGTGTTAGATTGATGGTTGGACTTGATCTTGAAGGTCTCTTCCAACCAAAACAACTCTATGATTCTATTTAAATCAGTAGAGGATTTCCTGATTTCAGCTCAGCTTGGGTAAGACTTCAGATACTCTTTGTTTCTGAGGAAAGTAGATAGTCACTCTCTCACTTTATTCTTGGAGAACACAGGTCAGAAGGTCTTATGCAGTAGGGCAGGAAGCACACAGTGGCATGGGGCAATATTTACGTCCATCCTTTCCTTTTCCTGTGTTTTATCTATTTATGTCATTAATTCTTTTAAGCAGGAGTGAATCTTAATCATTTGCAACACGATCTCCCAAGCATGTGATGACTGGTGGTAGCAGCAGTGATGGTATTTTCTCAAGCATGGTCTCAGGAAGTGCCCAACAGAAGCCAGCTGCATCAGTTTCCAGCTCACAGGATTTCAGATCCATTTTAGCAGTGTATCAGAACAAAACTGAAGGATTTGGGGTTACTTTGAGTCTTGGGGGGACAGGGGACAAGTTACTCTGCTCTAAACTTGAGCATTGGTGCTTTATTTTCAGGCAGAAAAACCCTGCCTGTGAGCATCTGTGAACTCTGTACGAGTTAAAAAACCAGAACCAGACCCACACTTTGTGGCTTCAGCCCATCTTTCATGCATTAATTTCTAAAGTATTTTACAACCTTGGTTATCTGGCTGCTTCCTGATGCCTTTAACAGCTTCCTCGTAGCAAGTGAAGGTAATAAATTTACCATCACTATTCTCATGGAAGTCTTAGGCAGAGTCACTTTCTTTAAAATAAGAAGAAAAAAAAAGGGAGGGAGGGCGGCTTCATTGTTTGATCTTGCTAATGTCTGGCGGTTGGTGGAGAAGCAATACAAATAATAATGGTGGCTGCTGAATTGTATAAGAAGAAAATTTGATAATTGGGCATGCAGAAAATGTATGACCTGGAAAAATGCTGGATCAGTTGCCGGAACTTGCTGTTACACTTAGGAAGGAGCATTCTCAGTGGCATTCCCAGCTCAGGGCCCTGTATGGCAGCACAACTCGTTAATCATCACACCATCAGGCTGGCCAGAATGCAGCTATATAGTTTAGGCTTTTGTGTTGCCTTGGATGCTATCTAAGCATTCCTGGAACAGTAATTTCCTTTCTGACCTCCATGGAAACAGTCATAAACCAATTCTTAAAATGTCAGGAGAAACTGCATCTAATGGTGCTGCTTTAGCCAAAGAAAACATACTTCAGTTTTGAAGCGTTCCCTACCAAAACACTGAAATCTTAAAGCTACTAATAGACTGTGCATCAGTGCCTGAGCACTTCACCATGACATTTAATAAAATCTAATTCATCTACCAGCTTTACTCAATTCACTGAGGTGCACTAAAAACTTTCCAGAAGCAATCGGACAAAGAGAGAAGGGCACTGGTCACAGCCAAGCTGGAGACAGAGGAGCGCCCATTGGCTTGTATCATAGAATCACAGGCTGGTTTGGGTTGGAAGGGCTCTTTAAAGTTCATCTAGCACAACTGCCTTACATTCAGCAGGGACATCTGCAGCTACAGCAGGTTGCTCAGAGCCCTAAAAGAACCTCACCTGTAATGGTTCCAGGGATGGGGCTTCTACCAGCTCTCCAAGGCAAACTGGGTCACTGTCTTACCACCCTCAGTGTCAGACATTTCATCCGTCTCTGGAGTCTAAATCTTCTTCTTTTAGTTTAAGCCATCACCTCTAGTGGCTCTTTTAATTCCTGAAAGGCCACCAGAAGGTCTCCCTGGACTCTTCTGCAGGCTTAAAAAGCCAAACTCTCTCAAACTGCTTCAGCAGAGGGCTTCCAGCCCTCGCATTAGTGTTGTTGCCTCCTCCAACCCCTCTCCAACAGGTCCCTGTCTGCTGTGCTAAGCACTCCAGAGCAGCTTCCAGCACTGCAGCTGGAGTCTCAGTAGAGCACAGCAGAGGGGCAGAATCCCTTCCTTGAATCCACTGTCCACGCAGCTGGGGATCAGCCCAGGGCACAACTGGGCCTGGGCAAGTATGCTCTGTGATATTGCAGCATGGTAACTGGTAAATATTTAAAACCATGTCATGCTCCTTTAAATATTTGTCCAATACTGAAAGAACTGGTGGTGCTGTTGATTAAAGTCTTTCACAGGGGTTTCACAACAGGAAAAGTGTGACATCCTTGACCAAGTCCACTCATACAG
Organism: Psilopogon haemacephalus; assembly: GCA_013396835.1. Classification (NCBI taxonomy): domain Eukaryota; kingdom Metazoa; phylum Chordata; class Aves; order Piciformes; family Megalaimidae; genus Psilopogon; species Psilopogon haemacephalus. The sequence goes on from VWZI01005546.1 coordinate 367,895, forward strand.
CAGTAGCACTTGTCTCTCTGATCACATTCTTAGGATTATTTGAATTTTTTCTGATGCTGCTTTTTGGAAGCAGGGAAAAGGGGAAGGTTTCTAATGTGTTTTTATGCTTAAGTTGATTTGCAGATCTCTGGTGCTTTAGTGAATTTGAGGGAGGGACAATCAAAGGTGCCAGATGAGCAGTTGCAACTCATTTTGCCTCCTACGTGAATAATTCATCCTAGTCAAAGGTTGATGGGTTGATGGCTGAGAAGCCTTTGTTTGTTATTGCCTCATGTAACATTAGAGCCAGTGCTCAGTTCTGTGTTTCCTCTAAAGCAGGGTTTTCATGTTTCATTTAATTAGATACCAGTGCCAGGAGCAGATGGATTAATCCTTGGTCTTGTGTTGGGTGGTATGACAGGGGAGAGCTGGCACAGTAATCATCAAATGGTTCGGCTTGGAAGGGACCTTAAAGAACATCTGGTCCAGCCCATGGCAGAGCCACCTTGCACTAGACCAGGGTGGTCAGAGCCACAGCCAATGTGGCTTTGATCACTGCCAAGTTTGGGGCATCCACAGGGCAACCTGTTCAGTGGCAGCATTCTCTGGGCAATTGTCCAGTGCCTCACCACCATTACTTTGAAGAACTACTTACATACATTTGATCTAAATCTTCTCTCTTTCAGTTTGAAGCTGTTACATCTCCCTGGTAGTCCCTACCCATCTTTCTTGCACATCTTCTTTAAGTACTGGTAGACTGAACACTGCTGTATGCTGGGACATGCTGGACTTCCTGTGCTTCCCTTGGAGCTGGCATATTGGGCTGTCAATGCCTTTTTAGACCTGGAGATGCTAATTTGCTTTATATTAGGAAAATAACTATTTCAGAGTTAATGACACCCCTGCAAGCAACTGGCTGGCCTTCCTCTGCTGGAGCAGTGATGGACAGCCAGAGTCTGGTGGGACAAACTTCAAAAGGTTTGGAGGGTGAGTTCGTGCCAGCACGAAGTTCAACTGCTGATGCGAAGCCTATCCAAGCGTATCAAATGCTTTGGGGCTGGAATTTGGACTGTGAATCTTTCAGGATTAGGCTCTTCTTCTTTTGCTGGAGGACAGTGATTCCTGTTTCCAGCAGGACTGGAGTACCTTGAGAACAGGCATCTTTAAATATTCTGAGGTGCAGGTTTCCATCCTGAAGATTATTGCCTGAAATCAAGTTGTGCTAATAGATATGGGAAAGAAAAGAGCACTTAACTGAAGTTCTTCAGCATTGAGTGGTGGCTTGGGTGTGTTTCAAGAGATTGATGAAAGCCAAAGTCATCTCTTTATGACAACTGGCTCACACATCTGCAGTGGCTGTCATGGGGATTCTTCTGATACCCCAGGTTTCTTTAATTCATGAGTGTTTCAGGTTGCCTTCATCTTTTCACTCTGGGATATTTTCAGTAAAAAACATCTTCCTTTTATCTAGTCTAAATCTCCCTCTTTTTAGTTCAAAACCACCACAGAATCACAAAATGGTAGGGGTTGGAAGGCATTTCCAGAGATCAGTTGGTCCACTTCTTGTCCTTTCACAGTAGGTGATTGTTTCAGGCTGTCTTCATCCTTTCACACTGAAATATTTTAATTTAATTCACCGTTTTAATAGAACCAAAGTGTGGAAAGCTTTCAAACAATTCTACATGAAATCCAGGTTGGATGGGGCCTTCAGCAGGCTGCTCCAGTAGAAGGTGTCCCTGCTCATGGCAGGGGTTTGAAACTAGATGATATTTAAGGTCCTTTCCAACCCAAACCATTCTATGATTCTATTTGTAGAATATGTAAACTCCACCATAAAACCTTCCATGGTTCTTTAAATATTTCTCTGTCCCTGAGCTCTTCTGCACTTCAGAACATGCACCAGTCTAGAAAGATGTTGCCTATTCATTTTATTTTTATAGTTTTATTTTGCTGCTATGTTTTTAAATGGAAACTGAGCTAAGCTTTCTCTCTCTGTAACTGATATGGAGAATATAATTTAATTGAGGTGGGTGTAAACTTTCACCCTGAAGACAATTTAAAAATAATATTTCTAATCCTCTTATCTCTTCCCTGAATCATCAATCTTGCTTATAGTTTTTTTTTTTTTCTGGAGAGAATGATTTAATTATGAATGAATTCCTTACATTTGGATTTGTTTATTTTTAAGCAAGATAAGTTATCTTTCTTGCCATAAGAGAGAAAGAGAGAGAGCTATTAAAATATTTCTAATTATAAATTTGAGAGTGGGACAAATCAAAATAGTTCCCTGACTGTTTGCTAGGCTAGCAGAAAGAGAACTGCTGGAAACAGAGCAGAAAATTGATGAGCCTGTGAATTTGAATGTGATGATGAAGTGATATGAAAGGGAAAAGAAACAGAAAATTGCAGGACTGGTGGAATAAAGTGAGACAGGCAATCAGTGCATCTTTCCAACACTTTGTTTGGGGTGTTTACTGCTCAGTTAAGTCACTTTCTTGGTGTACACAGGCAAGGTCTTTAGAAACCTCCCTCGACAAAACCTGTCAAATGTCTTACGTGATTCTTGCTGCCTTGTCTCTGGGAGTAACAGCTGTAAGATATGTGAGATCCAATTAAAAACAGGGTGATAAGCCCCTACCTGGGACTGCAAGTGTCAGAAGAAAGCCTGAAGCGAGCAAGTAGGAGTGCTGGGGATATAATTTTGTTACCTGAAGAGGAGTAGATATCACAGAGTACCTTACAGAGAATTGCCCAGGTGGTGTTATTGAGGAAAGGTCTCATTGCTCTCTACACCTAACTAAAAGGAGGTTCTAGTGAGGTGTAAGTCAGTCAGTTCTTGCTGGTGTCAGGTGATAGAATGAGAGGAAATAGCTTGAAATTGTGCCAGGGGAGGTTTAGGCTGGCTATTAGGGAACAGCTTTTTTCGTGCAAGAATGGTCAGGCTGCCAGGGAAGTGGGGGAGTCACCATCCCTGGAAGTGCTCAAGAAATATGTGAACGTGGCACTTTGGTACGTTCAATGGCCATAGTGGTGTTAGGTGGATGGTTGTACTCAATGACCTTAGAAGTCTCTTCTAACTGGAACAATTCTGTGATTCTGTGTGGAGGAGCTGTGATATTTGGGAAGTGAGGCCAAAGCAAAGAGATGTTAATGCCTGAAAGATTTTGTTGTAATCCTGTGTGATCATCCACACATGAAATCTAAACATTCCTCTTTTTTTTCACATGAATGTGATCGCTTTAAACTGAAAGAAGGGAGAATTAGATTAAATATTAGACGTGAGGGTGGTGGGGCACTGGAACATGTTGTCCAGAGAAGCTCCAGCCCTGGAAGTGTTCAAAGCCAGGTTAGCTAGGGCTTTGAGATATTCTTTCTAGTAGAAGGCATCCCCGCCCATCTCATGGAGGTTGGAACTAGATGATCTCATCCAACTCAAATAATTTTATGATTTATGACCAGAAGGTGTGGAATAAAGCAGATAGTCTGATTCCCAGCCTCCAAGTACAGTTCATACTAAGGTTTTCCTGGTGCAGTTGTCCATAACATCACATTTCAAGTTATTTTTTAACTGAAGACAGTTTTTGCTTGTGACATCATTTCATTGGTTCCCTGGACACACTCTGATAATCCTTATGTTCAAAGCCAAGGGAGAGAAGCAGATGGCAAGCAGAAGGTCTTCCAAATTTTCACACTGCCTTCACTTGAGATGGGGGATAGGCATGACTGCACTGGCGTTTGAGATTTACTGCAACACAAATTTCAGACCATCTTCTGGAGAAAATAACTAAGGCATGCTTTTATTGATACACCTTGAGGAAACTTTGATCCTTTTCAAGGTGGTAATGTATTCATTACATGGTAGAAACCTTCCTTAGATACAGATTATTTCTTACTCCAAAAAAGAAGCAGTCAGTATTTGCAGTGTTATTAGAAAAGGAGTTAAAAGTGGACATTTTTGGACAAACTGTCTTAAGTGTTTCTAAAATAAATAGTTTTAAAGTAAACAAGAACCTAAAAAAACCCCAATGTATGTAATCAAATTTATAAATATGAAATGTCTCAGAAGAAATGGATTCACCATGTGTGTTGTTGCAAGCTGTTACATGCTGAGAAGGTCCAATTGTCACTGCAGACAATTAGAGATCACAAGATGACAAGTGTTGGAAGGGACCTCTGGAGGTCATCAAGTCCAGCCCCCCTGCCAGAGCAGTTCACCTAGAACAGGTTGCACAGTATGGCATCTGGGTGGGTGTTGAATGATTCTAGAAATGGAGACTCCACCACCTCTCTGGGCAGCCTGTTCCAGAGCTCTACCACCCTCAAAGTAATGAAGTTCCTCCTCATGTTTAAATGGAACTTTCTGTGTTCAACTTTGTGCCCATTAGTGCTTATCCTGTCACTGAGCACCACTGAAAGAAGACTGATCCCATCCTCCTGACACCCACCCTTGAAGTATTTTTATAAGCATTGAGGACATCCTCCTCAGTCTTCTACAACCTAAAAAGTTCCAACTACTTCAGCCTTCCTTCATAAGACAGATGATCTTTGTATCCCTTTGCTTTACCCTCTCTAGCAGTTCCCTGTCCTCGTTGAACTGAGGAGCTCAGAACTGGACCCAGTCCTATAGATAAGGCCTCACCAGGGCAAAGTAGAGGGAGAGGAGAACCTCCCTCAACCTGTTTTCCAGGGAAAGGGCCATGAGTAATTAGAAACAATGCATGTGCTTTCACACATGGGGTTAACAAAAATGTAGTGTGAGGGTAAAAGCAGAACATATTAGTGCTCTATTTCAGTATGGTGGAGTTTAATGATACTCAAAATAAATTATGGGGTTTGCCATCCTTCAGAAGTCATCACTTGATGGGCTCAGGTCATAGGATTTTGTCACTTCTCACCAGTACATTTTTATCATCTAGTGAAAAGGACTCCATATTAATATTTTTAATTAATATGAGATGTTTTCTTGATAAATATCCTGTGAGATCTTCATAAACCAGGTACAGACAGACAGCAACTCACAACAGCGCTTCCTTTAGAGCTCAGGGACTTAGGTTCTCCTGGTATCCTTTGCATCTCTTGATGATATGTACCCCAAACCCCTCTTAGAGTAGAGTATATGTGTTTAAGCACTCTGCTGAAAAATGGATTTGAGGGTTTTGTGTTAAAGTTTTACTGGACACATGGCACGTTAAGTGTGTGTCAAGCATGACACTGAGTAATTAACATTCCTCTTAAGATTCCTTGAAAAGTTCAGCAATATGGGACTCTTCAAAGAGCTGGCTTTAAACCTTTGACCTTTCAGAGCATTTCTGAGGAACTACAAGGATAGATAAGTTTAAACTACTTTCAGTTGCTCTTTCTACGTAGAATCAGCCAGGTTGGAAGAGACCTCCAAGATCATTCAGTCCAACCTAAAACCCAGCTCTACCCAAGCAACTAGACCATGGTACTAAATGCCCCATCCAGTGTAGTTAAATGCATTCTAGAATGATCAAATTGTTTCAGTTGAAAAAGACCTCTCATTGCACTCATTAAGTGCAACTGTAAGGTCAATCTGTGTAGCCTAGAGAGTCTGTTTGGAGGAAACAGCATAAAAAAAGGGCTTTGGTGACAGATAAAAGGCCCCAGGCAGGTTTGTAAAGGGTGAGTATCTTCCTGCTGGAGGTGGGAAAGGAGAGGTCTTGTCAGCTCTACGGTGGAAGACCTTTCATTCTCTTCATCTGTATCATCAATCATATGGCCAGCAGGAGCAAAGAGTGATTGTCGCCCTGTTCTTGGCACTGGTGAGGCTGCACCTCAAATTCTGGGTTCAGTTTTAGGCCAGTCATTCCAAGAAAGACACACAGGTGCTGGAGTGTGTCCAGAGAAGGGCAGCAAAGACAGTGAAGGGTCTGAAGAACAGATCTGGTCAGGAGCAGCTGAGGGAACTGGGGTTGTTTAGTCTACAGAAGAGGAAGCTGAGGAGAGACCTCATTGCTTACTACAACTCCCTGAAAGGAAGTTGGAATGAGATGTGGGGGTTGGGCTCTTCTTCCTACTATCAGGTGATGGAAGAGAAAATGGCTTGAAATTGTGCCAAGGGAGGGTTAAATTGGAGATTAGAAACAATTTCTTTCCTGACAGAGTGGTCAGGCACTGAAACAGGCTGCCCAGGGAGTCACCATCCATGAAGGTGTCAAGAAACATGTGGAGATGGCACTTTGGTACATGGTTTAATGGCCATGGTGGTGTTGAGTTGGTGGTTGGACTTGATGATCTTGGATGATCTTGGATGATCTTCTGCAAAAACACAACTCCAGAAGATCTTCCTCTGAATGACATTGTAGGATGAACAGCATTTCTCTGTAGCATGAAGTATTTTAAGTGATTATCAAACTTTGCTTCACAGTCATCAAGGAGTTACGAATGGGCATGCAGGAGCAGGGATGCTCCACAACAGAGCTGAGTGACTTTGAGGCAGAATTGTCCTTTGTCCAAAAACTAAGAACCAGCTTCTCCAACACTTCCATTCTCATGTGCTTTTCCCAAGCAGCAGTGGAAGGGGGAAGTTATGTGATACCTGATGGACTCTAACACATAGAGAGCAGCAGGGTGAAATTTTACTGTATTTGGATAATCCTTTAACTCTGAGGCCATCCAATATTTTTTTTCAGAGGGCTATTTTTTCCTTTCCCCTC
>VWZI01005546.1:374997-390045 GCA_013396835.1 Psilopogon haemacephalus
CCCCCCCCCTTTTGCTATGTGAGCAATTTTGTGCTTTCTTAAATATTGACATTAATCTCCCCAGTTGGAAGCAGACCAAGCTTCTGTATTTCTTATCCTCCCAAATGGGTCTGCACTTCAGATCTGTTTACCAAACGGCCTATATTGCATTCCCATAAATCCTGTAATTCGGGTTTGCTGTGATACTAATTTATTAGCACGTGTACATTTTCAACATCAATTACACTCCATCTCAACAGACATAATTCTCTCTTCAAAGCAAGCAGGAAGCTGTGCAGCTCTTGGCTTTCCACATCCCCTCCCTCTGCCCTACTGCAGAGCAGCTGAGCTCAACCAGGCGTTGAGGCACCAGGAACCTTTATCCAAATAGATGAATGAGAAGTTTTGCTGCTGCAGAGTTGTTTTGGGTTTCCTGATTCACAGATTGTATCAGGTTGGGAAGGACCCTCGAAGATCATCTTGTCCAAACCCCCTGCAGTCAGCAGGGAAATCTCCAACTAGATCAGGCTGCCCTGGGCCACACTGAATCTGATCTTTGAATGTCTCCAGGAACAGGGCCTCAACCACATCTTTGGGCAACTTATTCCTGTATTTTACCACTCTCATTGTGAAGAACTTGCTCTGATGTTCAACCTTCATCTCCCCTGCTCCTGCTTCAAACCATTGCCCATCATACTATCACTCAGTCCCTCCCCAGCCTTCCTGTAGGTCCCTTTCAGATATTGAAATGGTGTACCTGGAGCCTTCTCTTCTTCAGGCTGAACAACCCCAATTCTTTCAGCCTATCCTCACAGGGGAGGTGCTTTAACCCTCTGACCATCTTTGTGGCCTCCTCTGGACCCACTCCAGCAGCACCATATCTGTGCTTGTACAGAAGGCAGCTTTCCCTGAAAGCAAACCCACAGCCATTGTGTTTGTGGGAAGGAGCTTGAAAACCTCATGGAAAGGCAAACATCTGACTCAGAGAACTTTCAAAATGTTGTTATTTGAAATCAAGTTTTGAGATCTTACTGAGTGGTGCAGTTGAAATACGTCAAGGGTGGGATGCACGATGGACATCAAACTGGACAAGTTGAAGAAAAGAGAGCCCAGGTAGACCTCATGAGGCTAAATAAAACCAAGTACAAGGTCCTGCGCTTGGATCAAGGCAGTTCTTTGTTGGGCAGACTGGGGTATGAAGGGCTGGAGAATGGCCCTGTAGAGAGAGACTTTGGGATGCTGGAGATGAATCACCACCATGTGCTTCCAGCTCTGCTCTGGGCTGAGTGGGCAGAAGGTGGAGGGAGGGGATTCTGCCCCTCTGCTGTGCGCTGCTGAGACCCCTCCTGCAGTGCTGGGGCTAGTTCAGGAGTCCTCAGCAGACGAGAGACCTGGACCTTTTGGAGCAGGTCAAAATGAGACCACAACAATGAGCCAAGGACTGAAGCCCTAAGGATCTCTGGATCCCATGAAACAGTGAAAGACTGTTTTTTTTGCAGCCTGCCATCCCTTTGAGATTTGTTCCTGTGCAAGCTGCCACAGGAATTCCAACTTCATTTTTATTCTTTTTTTTTTTTTTCCCTAATTTCCTTTCTATTTCTAAATTTTTTACAAATTTCAATTCCCTCCTCCTTTTTTTACTTTATTTTCTACAATAGTTGTTGTTTATTGGGCTATTAATTCAGGTGGAAACAGTGATTTATTTTTTTTCAAGTCCCTTTCCATTGGGATACCTTTCCAATTTGCCACACTAAGTTGCAGCACAGATGTTAAGCACATTGAACCCAACAGTCAGTATGTGCATATTTTTAACATCACTTGTCTTGAAAATATTTATTCAAGCCAAGACAACAGAAAATTAGAGTAATTTGATTGCTCGGGCTTAAGGAATAGATTACTACTGTTCCAGATGTAAGAAACAACAGAGTACTTACTCTCTAGGCTGGAAAAAAAAATCTTTGGCTCCTGATACCAACCATATTTGCTATTATGTTCATAGTAAATCTTTTATAAGTTGAATAGTTTTAGAAGATTGTCAGGTTAAACTCTTGCCAGCTTGCACGATGAGAGTCTCACCCCAAAATAAGCTCATTAGGAAGGGTTTCAAAATACCCCATGCTCCAAAGACTGCAGTATTACAAAGCAAAGTTGTCAATCATCTTTGCTGTGAAATAGGCTGCCAGATAGCTCATGGTGGACTTGGTCCTCAGAGTGCTCAGAGCTTTCAACAGTCCTTATGGATTAAGTTTAGAGTTCAGGCAGTTGGCACAAAAAAATGTGTGATCTGGTTTGCAAGTTTCCTTTGCCTTTCCTTCTTGTCTTTAACTAAATCTTCTCTGTTTAGATTTGCAATTATCACTCAACCTTTTGGACCTGTTTTTAGTGTGTTTTCCTCCCTCTCCTTACAGGACTTACATGCAATTACCATTGTTATTCTTTGTGTCTCTCACCAGATTTTAGATTGTATAGAACTATGCAATAGGAAAGCAAGAGAAAAATGTTAGCCAGGGTTTAAAATCCTTACTCATAAGTGCTTGTGTTAGTAACCGTACAATCAGATTGTCAAAGTGCTGGGGGATTATGGAAGGATATTTTAAGACTTTTTTTGTGACTGCAGCTTATGTATCAGTCCTTGGGAAGTGTGTTTTTAGATGTGGGCTTGTATTCCAGTTTAGCACACAAGTACCTGAGCTATTTTCATGTGAGCTGATCAGATGTGAAGTGATGTGAAGTCTGCAAGGGGTGCCGAGGTGAACAGAAGGCTTTATGCCTCCTCATTTTTTCCACTCATTCATGTACAATTACAGATTAATTTTGGTTGGAACAGACCATGAAGATCATCAAGTCCAGCTGTTAATCGAGTACTGCCAGGTCACCACTAAACTATGTGTCTCAGCACCACATCTACACAGCTTTTAAAGACTTCCATGGAAGGGCACTCCACCACTGTCCTGGGCAGCCTGTTTCAGGGCTTGACAAGGCTTTCAGGGGAGAAATTGTTCCTTGTCTCCCACCCAAACCCTCCCCTGGTACAACTTGACAGGACAAGAGGAAACAGCCTCCCTTGTTGCTTTGGAGAAGAGAACAACCACCATCTGGATCCAACATCCTTTTAGGGAATTGTAGAGAGCCAGAAGGTCTCACCTCAGCCTCCTTTCCTCCAGACTAAACAACTTAAGCCACTCCTCACATGACAAGTTCTCCACAGCCTTCACTAGCTTTGTTGCCCATCTTTGGGCACCCTCTAGCACCTCAAAATCTTTTTTGTACTGAGGACCCAGTATAAACTGCCTTCATGTGTTTCACTTTGATATTTTGTATCTAAATGTCTTTCTGACTTGTTAACCTACATATGGTGTCCACAGATGTGAAGTTTTCTTGGTGTAAGAGCTGTTTCATTCAGACCTAGAAATCACTTTTGAGGGGTGTTGTCTGTAGGCTGACTGTAATCAAATGGAGCCAGGCATACACTCTTCATGAAACTACCATTTTGCTATGAGGCTCATCTGTATTTTCTCCTAGGTACCATCTTAATTAATCTTCCCTTTCTGGTGATATTTACTGGTTTTATGATGCTGTCACAAACAGAGAACCAATGATTTGTAGAGAGACAATCAAGGTGCAGGGATTACATACCATTAAAGAAAGGATCATTCTCAAGCTGTCTCTGCTGGTTCCCTCCAGTGTGCTGGTCTTTTCTCCAAAGGCTGCTCAGTTTATTCAGATGTTTTTCAAGCATTAGCTTTCTCTCCTTTATTTTTGCACAAGTTTTTTTCAGCAAAACATTGTCTATGTGTTTGTGCAACTTTTAGCCTGCATTGTTACAGATCTTCTCTCTCTGTCCCATAAGCTCCAGTAGTATGTAGGGAAGAGACTGTCAAGCCCTCAGTCCAGTGCCTGCTTTTAGTTAAGGAAGTTACTACTTCAGGGTGAAGATAGTCTTCATAATTGCTCTTGTACAACAGCTCCCTGTGTTTGAAATTGTTTCCTTTAATCTATCCTTCTTTTCTGGCTAGCAAAGAATACCATAATTCCCCTTCCCTTTCCTCATCAATGCCATGCATTTCTCCTGTCACTGCCTAGTGGAAGGAGTCATTCAGCAGTGAAGCACTGGTTCCACTCCTGAGCCTCTGTCAGCGGCTATAACCATGGTAATTCTCAGTAAGCTTGCAGATGACACCAAGTTGAGAGGAAGTGTTGATCTGTGTGAGGGCAGAGAGGCTCTACAGAGAGACCTAGACTGTATGGATCAATGGCCAGTGGAACGAGGTTCAACAAGTCAAGTGCTGGCTTCTGCACCTGGGTGACAACAACCGCATGAATGCTCCAATCTTGGGACAGAATAGCTGGAAGGTGCCCAGTAGAGAAAGACCTCAGGGTGGTGGGTGAAGGGTGGCTGAATATGAGCCAGTGTGTGCCAAGGTGGCCAAGAAGGCCAAGAGTATCCTAGCTTGGATCAGCAATATGTGGCCAGCAGGAGTAGGGAACTGTTTGCCCCCCTCTACTCAGCACTTGTGAGGCTGCTTCTTGGATATTTAGTTGGTTTTGGGTCCTTCACTCCATGATGGGCATTGAGGTGCTGGTGCAGGTCCAGAAAAGAGCAATGAAGCTGGAGAAGGGTCTGGAGAATAGTTCTTGTGAGGAGCAGCAGAGGGACCTGGGGTTCTTCAGGTTGGAGAAAAGGAGGCCAAGGGGAGACCTGGCTGTCTCCTGAAAGGAGGTTGGAGTCGGGTGGGGATTAGTCTCTTCTCCCAGGCAACAAGTGATAGAGCAAGAGAAAATGGCCTCAAGTTGCACCTGGGGAGGTTTGGGTTGGATATTAGAAGAAATATTTTCACCAAAAGAGTTCTCAAACACTGGAACAGACTCCTCAGGGAGGTGATTGAATCCCCATCCCTGGAGTTTAAAAGGCACAGAAAAGTAGTGCTGAGGGAGATGGTTTAGCACCATACTTGGTAGAATTAGAGAATGGTTGGACTCAAAGACCTTAAAGATCTTTTCCAGCCAAAACAATTCTCTGATTTTATGGACAACCTCTGTGATTCTCTAGTCCAACTATTGTCTGCCTTAGAGCCAGCCTTAGCCATCAGTGTCTGCAAGGAATGGCACTTGGAATCATGATTCCCTTAAACTGAGGTAATGAAGCCAGAATCCTTAAGTGGATAACTGTTTTTGGGCTGCTACTCAAGTAGCGTGGAGCTCTCCTAGTGCTCTGTGTACTCTAGCTGCTGGAAGTCTGCTTTAGTTGTCTAAAGGGAGATTTCCTTCATTCCTGTCCTTCCAAGCTCACCTTTGGAGGAGTACGAATGTTTGTGTAGAAAAGGTCATTAGGGGCTGACTTACTGCTTAAATAGCAGCACCCTGTGTCATTTTTCATATCATAGGCAGGATGGAGCTCAGCACCCTTTAAAAGGCAACTTGAGCCATACTGCTAAACATTAACTGACAGCCTAATGAAAACAAAAGTCTTCATTTTCCTCATTTGTCTGCTTCCTAACCAGCCAGAAACTGTGCAGGGTTTGCTTATTAGATCTCCAAGCATGCAATGCTAAGAACTCCTTGGATTCTAAAATTGCTGAGTACACACAAATGGTGCCACGGTGTCCTTGCCCTGTGCCAAAGCAAATCTCTCAGTTATGTAATTCTTCTCCTGCTATGTGAGACAGGTAAAATATTCAGCCTCTAGGAACTGCTTGTAAGAGCTCATAATCTGTGGGGTCCTGCAGTTTATCAAGGTGCCACTGGCAAATGCTCTGACAGGCTGAGAGTTGGGGTTGTTCAGTCTGGAGAAGTGAAGGCTCCGGTGAGACCTTAGAGCAGCCTTACTTTATTCAAAGGGAGCTACATGAGAGCTGAAGAAGGGCTTTTTGCAAAGGCATGGAGTGACAGAACTCACAGATTCAAACTGAATAAAGGTTGGTTTCATTTAGACATGAGGAAGACCTTCATCCCCATGAGGGTGGTACAGCACTGGAAAAGGTTGCCCAGAGGAGTTATGGAGTCTCCAAGCCTGGAAGTGTTCAAAGCCAGGTTGGGTTAGGCCTTGGGCAACAACCTCTAGAAAGAGGTGTCCCTTCCCATGGCAAGAGGTTGGAAGTAGATAATCTTTAATGTCCCTTCCAACCCAACCAATTCTATGATTCTGTCATCTGCCTTCTTTAGTGAAGACACACCAGAAAAGCTTTTGACTCCAAGATGGGTAGTCACTGGGATTCCCTGTACTTACAAGATGCTGACTTCAAAAGGTCTGCTGGGGAAATTTAAAGCTTATTCTCAAATTCATTGTTCCTGTTCCAGAATATCAATAGGCAACACCATCAGAAAATTCTGTGATTGCTACCTATCCAGTGTTTAGAGCCAGATTGGATGGAACCTTGACCAGCTTGGTCTAGTAGGAGGTTTCCCTGCCCATGTCAATGGTTTGGAACTAGGTGATCTTTAAGATCCCTTCTGACCTAAACCATTCTGTGATTCTATGATTGGGTTTCACACAGGCCCCTCGAGCAGAATTGGCCAGGCCAGCTTGTGCTTACCATCATGGGAGTGCCCTGGATCAGCATCTGCAGTTGATTTCTAGTAGTGTAGTTCTGCATGAAGAGTAAATAGCGTCTTTTAAGTCAGTCAGAGCTTTTGGGCCAGAGAATACCATCTTGAAGCCCTAGCTCCTTTTAGCCTAGGAGGTTTTTCATGTGCTAAAAAAGGCTCCAAACCAACAATTAGGTCAAGAGGCTGTGAGCCCACGCCAGAAGACCAGATAACAATTCCAGTTCAGCCAGTGCTGACCTTATTTATGTCTGCAGTCTGTGAAAGTGGCAGCTATTTAGGTTCCATAAACGTCATTAAGGGGACTCTGGTGGCTTTTCCCTCTCCTGAATTATGTTATACCTCGCCTGTACAAATAAACATTAAATTTAATTAAAACCTAGCCCATGATGAAGTGGCCTTCAGTAGATTGTGCACAGATGAAAGGAACTGGAGGCAGGCAGCATGTGATGGTTTAGAAGGGCTTTCAAACATTTCTACCCCTTTCTTTGCTTTCACTTCCCTTGCTTTATTTTCATTGCTTGTAACTTGTGGAGCAGTTGTGAGTTAATAGCTCGGTAAGGCACTCTCCATCCACTTTTGCAGCTTTCAGAAGTGCTCAGCATTTCCTAATTCAGGAGCAGTTTTACTGTTAACTTTGCTGGAAACACCAAGTGTCTCTTGAAAACCACACTGATTTTCTTGGAAGTTTGGGGGGGTTTGTGTCTCTTAGTTCATAAAGCAAAGGGAGCAGCAGCAGCAGCATTAAGTAATAATTGTAACAGAATATGTCAGCTTGTTCCTTGATTTCTGTGGGATCCGAGTGTCACTGACAGTCCTTTTGACAGGGCTGAAGCAGGAGTGGGGGACATACAGAAATTAATTCACTATTAAGAGTTAATTATTATGGAAAAGCTGCTGCTCAAATCAAATGTTCCTTGCATACATAGGGAAATATCTCTGTTCTTACCCTACATGTTGGTTTTCCTCTGTAGGGGAATCTCCTGTTTTACTTGGTGACCTCTGTTTAGCCTGGCTCTTTCCCTTCATTGGTACTGCTTAGTACCACTGGAACTTTCCTCTTAATGCAGTACATGAGAAGCTAACTCCACCACCCTGGTCTCTGCTGCCTTCCAAGTATTATGAAGTATTTTTGTATTTATTTATCTGAAAAGTAAACCCACCTGCACTGCTTTACATTAATACATGCTGAGATCTCCAAGACTCCTGTTTCTGCAGAGCAGTGTTTATCCCACTTGGGGCACAGATCAAGTTCTCCTTGCCTGGCATAATATCAAGCTCAATGGCACTAAGTAAGCCAAAATCCTGAAAGCTTTGGGCAGTCCTTTTATTTATCCTTGTTAGTCAGAAATACCTCAGCCACAATGGGAACCCTCCCAGGAGTGGGGGAAAAAAAAAGTATGAATGTGGACTAGAGCCTTCAGCAGAAGAGCTCATGGAGATGCTTGCTGAGCTGGTGAGATGTGGGGTGTCCCTGACCCTAGAACATCAGCTGTGCTAATGTCTATAGGTTTCCCAGAAAAATAAATCAGCTTTTTGTTTCTGAGAAACTGGCAGTCTCCTGAAGGTGCCGCAGTGTGTGCTACAGTGTGTAAATGCAGTGAGGACTTAGATTTTCTTATCCTCCTGCCACACTTAAGAGTCTCTAGGTATAAAGTGAGACAGCAGTCAGGTGGAAGGCTGGAAGATTTACAGTTGTCTCATCACCACCTCTGTCTCCTAGAAAGTACTGGGGTCCACACTCCAAGAAGGACATTGAGGTGCTGGAGCATTTCCAGAGAAGGGCATTAAAGCTGGGGAAGCGTCTGGAGAACAAGGCTGGTGAGGAGCAGCTGAGGGAACTGGGATTGTTTGGCCTGGAGAAAAGGAGGCTGAGGGGAGAACTTCTGGCTCTCTAAAACTCTCTGAAGGGAGGTTGAAGTAAGGTGAGGCTGAGTCTCTTCTCCCTGGTATCAGGTATCTAGTATCCCGCAAGTTGCACTGGGGGAGGTTGAAGTTTGACATGAAGAACAATTTCTTCTCAGTGAGCATTGTGCAGTGATTTCTGCTGTGAAATTCAGCACAGGTGAGATGTTTGGGATGTGCTGCCTGTGATCACAGAATCACAGAACTCTAGAGGTTGGAAGGGACCTCCAGAGATCATCGAGTCCAACCAACCTGCCAAGGCAGGATCCCCTAGTGTAGTTCACACAGGAATGCATCCAGGCAGGTTTTTAATATCTCCAGAGAAGGAGACTCCACCACCTCTCTGGGCAGCCTGTTACAGTGTTATGTCACTCTCATTGTAAAGAAGTTTCTCTTCACGTTGAGGTGAACCTTTCTGTGTTCCTATTTGTAGCCGTTGCTCTTTTGGCCCCAGCCACTTGACTCCCACTTCTCAGGTATTTGTATACATTGCTGAAATCTCCTCTGAGAGTTCTCTTCTCCAGACTAAACAGCCCCAGGTTGCTCAGTCTCTCCCCAAAGGGGAGATGCTCAAGTCCCCCACACATCCTCATGTCTCTCTGCTGGATGCTTTCTAGCATGTTCCTGTCTCTCTTGATCTGGGAAGCCCAAAACTGGATGCAGTGATGTGACACTGCATGTCAGGATTTGGTGTCTGAATTCCAAATCGGATCTGTTCAGTTGTGTGTCCACCCGTGTGTGCTTATGTGTAGAAGTGTGTTTTCAATGGGTTTAGAGCTTTCAGCCAGTAGTGTAGGGAAACCAAAATCATAGGGCACCATTCACTCTGTGGTTTGGAGGAAACCACATCTTCTGAGCATTCCTGCCTTTGGCATCCCAAGCCTAGGCATTTCAAACAAGACAGAATGTACTGTGAAATGTGGTGAAAAAAGACACTTCAGTGTGATGGTTAGGTACAGTTCTTCTGAGATGGGATGTTTCTTTGTGCCAACCTCAATGCAGCATAAGTGACCTGATGACTTTACCCAGAAGATAGCTCTCGGTTAAATCCAATTCTATTCACACCTCTTTGTGACTATCCCTGCTACACTGAGTCGCTTTTATCCTGCCTTTGTCATAAACTGAGAGTATTTTCCATTTGGATTCTGGTGGGAACAGGGAGATTTGCTTCATTCACAAGCTTGGGACTTTCAAGACCCATCTGGATGCGTTCCTGTGTGACCTGAACTGGATTATATGGTCCTGCCCTGGCAGGGAAGTCGGACTCAATGATCTCCTTGGGGTCGGTCACTGAGGACTAAAGTGAAGTTCACAATCCCTCCAGGCAAGGTTGTTCATGTCCCAGAGGAGTACTGGCATGGAAACATCACTCACAGGAAGGAGGAAAAATTCAATCCTTTGCCTTTGGCCAAGAGTTAGTGTATCTGCTAGTTGTAATTTCTGTGACAGGGGTGTTTGGCTTCTGGGAGTTGGACTGAGATCATTGAATTTCCTCCCACTCAACTCGGTGCTAGTGAGGCTGCGTCTGGAGTGCTGTGTCCAGTTCTGGACTCCATAGTTCAATACAGACAGGGAGCTACTGGAGAGAGTCCAGTGGAGGCTACAGAGATGCTGAGGGGCCTTGGAGCATCTCTCTGAGGAAGAAAGGCTGAGAGCCATGGGGCTGTTGAGCCTGGAGAGGAGAAGGCAGAGAGGGGCTCTTCAGCAAGAGCTAAAGGCAAGGGGCGAGAGGATGGGGCCAGACTCTTTTCAGTGGTGCCTAGTGACAAGATGAGAGGCAACAGGCACAAATTGGAACCCAGGAGGTTCCATCTGAGCAGAAGGAGAAACTTGTTTGTTGTGAGGGTGCTGGAGCCCTGGAGCAGGCTTCTCAGAGAGGTTGTGGAGTCTCCTTCTGTGGAGAGATTCCAAACCCAGATGGCCATTGTGATGCTGTGCAAACTGCTATGGGTTTTCCTGTTTTATCAGGGGAGGACAGGCTGCTATGAGGGCAGACTGAAAGAGTTGGGGCTTTTCAGCCTGGAGAAGAGAAGGCTTCGGGGAGACCTTATCGTAGCCTTCCAATATCTGAAGGAGGCCTACAGGAGGGCTGAGGAGGGACTATTCACAAGGTCTTGTAATGACAGGATGAAGGGTAATGGGTTTAAGCTGACGGAGGGGAGATTTAAACTGGGTGTTAGGAGGAAGTTCTTTCCTGTGAGGGTGGTGAGACACTGGAACAGGTTGCCCAGGGAGGTTGTGGCTGCTCCCTCCCTGGATGTGTTCAAGGCCAGGCTGGATGAGGTCTTGAGTGACCTGATCTAGTGGGAGGTGTCCCTGCCTGTGGCGGGGGGTTGGAACTGGATGATCTTTGAAGTCTCTTCCAACCGAAACCATTCTATGATTCTATGATTCTATGANAGGGGGAGTTGTCCCTGCCTGTGGCAGGGGGTTGGAACTGGATGATCTTTGAAGTCTCTTCCAACCGAAACCATTCTATGATTCTATGATTCTATGAGTTGGACTGGATGATCTTCAGAGGTCCCTTCCAAGCCCCACCATGCTGGGATTCTGTAAAATGGTGTGGTAATCTAAAAACTAAATATTTCCAACATATTTCTCATAGCACCAATGGTGTGATTAGGCTTTGGGCAGTCATTTCTCCTTATATCTCAGGCAGGAACCATTTTCCCAAAACTGCAGCTACCCTTCCAGAGGCCAGAACTGCACCTGTGTGAGATCTCTCTCCATTATTCATTCACAAGTCTCTCTTGGTACCATCAAGACTTTGCTTTATTTTGGTAAGGTGGAGTCCGTTACAAAATGGACAGAGCTGAGAAGTAGGACAAAGCAGAGAGTATAGCTCCTGGTGGAGTGAGTAAGGGACCTGTGAATGAACTTTTGGAGACTCAAAAAATTAAGCAGCAGAAAAATTTGGCTCAGCCCCAAGGAGTGGTTTGAGAATTAGTAACAGATGAGTGGAGAGAAATTAGAGGAGCAGTCTGTAACTAGTAGGTGTGAAACCAGTGGAGGGCTACAGAGCGTTCTACCTTTTCAGTTTCCCAGTTTCTTGCTCACTTAGAAGTTTTCAAGGCCAAACTGTGTTTTCCTTTACTGGTAAAGAGTCTGCACAAAACATTTCAAATGTGCCTGGGTGCTCTCAGAGTTAACTAATGTTCATGAAGCTGAAGCCACTAGTCTAATTTAGCCCAGTAAGAAGCATGTGCTCATTTGAACTCAGCAGAATCTGAGCACTCAGGCTTACTTTGGCAGACACTTGCTCTTATCACCTGCTGAGCTTGATATGAGTGCAGTCCTTTGCCCTGAAGAACAAGGAATTTGGAGCAGCACTGAAGAGCCTTTGCACAGCAATGTGGTTTGAAGCTACTAGGCAGGCAGTTGGCCCACTGGAACTTCATCTGAATGTTGTGAGCTCAGCGTGTTTATTTGGATTGCCTTGCCTTTCAGAGAAAACCCATCTCCATTTCCAACGGGACTCTTTTCTTCAAGTGAGGCAGTGGCCACAACTTTGAAACCTAATCCCTGTCGATCCCTGGTAGCGTGACATCAAACGCCTAGCTCCTTGTTTGTCCAGCTAATAGAAAATTCATCAGTGGCTTACCCTGACATGAAGCTTCAGTGCCTGCAAAAGCAGTTAAGACTGAACAAGCCAACTTTGCTGTGCTCCTATTGATTTCCTATTGTACAGGCTGTTAACTTTTAGAGACTGAGTGGGGTTTTTTTTTGTGGTAAAGCCATTACAGGGTCATGAAGGCTACAGAGGTTTGTACTTCTGGGTGCAATTAAGATAAAGCCTTGCTAAGTCTTCGTTGTATTGTTTAGAAGTAGCTCTTTTGCACCAACCATTTCTTTAGCCCTGGCTGTGCTTGGGAAAGGAGAGTGAGAAAAGACCTTATGATTCTCTACAACTACCTGAAGGGAGGTTGGAATGAGGAGCAGGCCAGCCTCTTGTCCTTGATGATAAGCAGCAGGACCAGAGGAAATGGTTACAAGTTGAACCACGGGAGGTTCAGGCTGGATGTTAATAAGTATTTCTTCACTGAAAGGGTTCTCAAACACTGGAATGGTCTGCCCAGGGCAGTGGTGGGGTCACCATCCCTCCGGGTATTCAAGCGGCATATGGACCTGATGTTTAGGGACATGTTTAAGTGCTGACCTTTCAGTGCTGAGTAGGGGTTGGACTGGATGATCTTTGAGGTATTTTCCAACCAGATACGTTCTGTGTGTGATATATTCCTTGTCCCTTCCAGCTCCTACCGTACTGTGATACTGTGATTGCTGCATAATTTGAGGATTCAGGAGATTGACTTCCTCAGATCTTTGGCCCAGGCCAACCTCATGAAATTCAAAAAGGCCAAGTGTAAGGTCCTGCACCTGGGTCGGCGCAATCCCAAGCACAAATCCAGGCTGGGTGGTGAGTGGCCGGAGAGCAGCCCTGAAGAACAGGACCTGGAGGTCTGGGTTGACAAAAAGCTCAACATGAGCTGGCAGTGTGCATGAAGCCCAGACAGCAACTGTGTCCAGGGCTGCATCAAGAGCAGCATGGCCAGAAAGGCAAGGGAGGGGATTCTCCTCCTTTACTCTGCTCTCATCAGACCCAACCTGGAGTACTGTGTGCAGTTCTGGAACCCCCAGCACAAGAAGGATGTGGAACTGCTTGAAAGAGTCCAGAGGAGGGCACGAAGATGATCAGAGGGCTGGAGCACCTCTGCTATGAGGACAGGCTGAGGGAGTTGGGGCTTTTTAGCCTGGAGAAGAGAAGGCTTTGAGAAGACCTTATCGTAGCCTTCCAATATCTGAAGGAGGCCTACAGGAGGGCTGAGGAGGGACTATTCACAAGGTTTTGTGATGACAGGACGAGTGGTAAAGGGTTTAAGCTGACGGAGGGGAGATTTAAACTGGATGTTAGGAGGAAGTTCTTTCCTGTGAGGGTGGTGAGACACTGGAACAGGTTGCCCAGGGAGGTTGTGGCTGCTCCCTCCCTGGATGTGTTCAAGGCCAGGCTGGATGAGGCCTTGAGTGGCCTGTTATAGTGGGAGTTGTCCCTGCCTATGGCGGGGGGTTGGAACTGGCTGGTCTTTGAGGTCCCTTCCAACCTAAACTATTCTATAATTCTATGTGGTGTTCATTATTAAGCTGCCGGCATGAGGCTCATAATACTAAGGTCTGCATGCCCATCCTCAGCACATGAGAGACATGGACCTGTTGGAGCAGGGCCAGAGGAGGCCACAACAGTGATTGGAGAGCTGGAAACCCTCTGCAGTGAGGACAGACTGAGAGATTTGGAGTTGCCTGGAGAAGATAAGGCACCAGATGTACCTTCTGGTGGCCTTCCAGTACTGTTGGTCCTGTTGTTCAGTTCGGATTCAGTTTTTCTTAATGTTAGACAGCATCTCAATCCAAGAGGTGAACTTTGGATTCAGGAAACTTTGCTATAGTAAGTAAGTTGTAACTGTGGCTAAATCATTACATAAATTCGTTCCAGGAATGAAAGGATTAGTGTAAACCTTCAGTACAGTGTAATTGCCTAGATAATTGCTTTGGTTAGCTAAGATGTGGAAAGCCCTGCTCTGGAGTGCATTGACGGCAAGACAAGGACACATGTGCCTGTGTCGTGTCACTGTTATGTCTGAAACCCAACCTGGAGCCATGAGAAGGAAGTTCAGCCTTCACCTCCAAGAGACCTTGCCCTGTCTCAAGGCTGCTAATAAACACAAATTAGCTGGAGGGCCTTGATTTGGTTTTGGTCTCTTGGGGATGCTGTGGTGCTCTCCACAGGCACATTGATCAGCTTTTACTCACAAATGTCGTCTGCTTGACTTCAAGGAAAATTACCAAACCTCAACCTTTTAGGAGAAGAAATTCAGTCTTAAATCTGCCTTCTAAAATGTAGGAGGCTTTAAGCTTGTCTGAGATGCTGCATGTGTGAGTTTAGAGCAAGGTATAAGTTCCTCTTGAACAACCAGTGTAGCTCAGTCCCAACTTGGCCAAAGAATCCAGCTCTGGCATCAGTTAAATATTTACATTCCCCTCCTTTTTTATATAAATTGTGCTCTATTAGCATACTTCTCACAGTGTATCCTTGTGTTCCAGCTTCTTTCTACATTTGGCAGTTTGTCCATTAATCAACATCAACCCGTGCAAAATCCTAAGGCATGAAGTTGAGGTCATCAAAACCTGCAGCATTTACTGTTTCATCATAGGCAGCCTATAAGTCATGTTGCAATGTCTGCCTTCCACTGAGAGGATATGGTCTAAACTGGAGCCTGTTTACACTAGGGAGACTTCTGTGTATTTAAGAAGTAATTGTTTTGGGTACCCTTCATTAATTCATGAGCTGACATGGGGACATTTTTCCTTGCTGCAACAAAAATAATTATGAAGCTCAAAAAAAAAAGTAGTGAGTTTGCTCATGGTGAGGTTCTTCTGTGTTTTTCATCCTTGGTTATAAGGGTTTGATTGTAGCTTGCTGCTAGCCTTTCCCATTTCAATCATTTCTGGCCCTCAAGTGCTGAGGTACAAGGAGTTACGGCGTGTGGCAATTTATGGGGGATGTAAACTATTTCTTGTTTGCCCTCCCTCTGCTTGGCTGTGTTCACCCTCTTTAAAGACTTTTTTTTT
>VWZI01005546.1:390149-440093 GCA_013396835.1 Psilopogon haemacephalus
TTTTTTTTTTTTTTTTTTTTTTTTTTGGTGGGTGAATTTAGTGCAGTGGCACTGATGGAAGCCAGGGACAAGCAAACAGGTGCAGTGCAAAGCCCCTGTCCAGGCACTTCATCTGTTGTCTGCAAACACTTCTGTCCTGGCCCTGCTCTTGCAGGCACTGCTCAGTCTACTGGTTTGAGAGAGAAAGAAATGTGAACCCCTGTAGGTGTTGGGTTAGGAGAGGAGCAGCAACCCCCTACCCNATACTGCATGTGATCTGTGGGTCACTCAAAGTCACCTGGTAGGCTTTGCAAGAAAACCTCTTCTCCTTGCTTGGAGGAATCTTGGTAGTCTTCAAATTGAGGGCCTTTTAGGGAAGTTCTCAGGCAACTTAGAGGTTGGTGCTACATTGCAGTCTCCAGAAAGTGCTCAACAGAGAATCTTATGTCCTTCATTCCTCCCTGGAGTCTTCCTCCCCATTCCTGGCACAGAAACATCTTCACCTAGCAGCATCTCACTGCCCTCTTGATATATGGGATTTGCTGGCTGTTTCTTGTCACATCCTCTTGAGACTCCACTCGGAGTACTGTGTACAACTCTGGAGCCCTCAGCACAGAAAGACATGTTCCTGCTGGAACAGGGCCAGAGAAGGCCACAACAATGATGGGAAGGCTGGAAGCCCTCTGCTGTGAGACAATGCTAAGAGAGCTGGGGTTGTTCAGCCGAGGAGAAGAGAAGGCACCAGGGAGACCTTCTGGTGGCCTTCCAGGATTTAAAAGGGCTGATCAGAAAGGTGGGGACAGATTTTGAACAGGGCCTGTTGGGACAGGACAAGGGGTGGTGGTTTGAACTAAAAGAGAGAGATTCAGACTGGAGAGAAGGAAGAAATGTTTGATACTGAGGGTGGAGAGACACTGATCCAGTTTGCCTGGAGAGCTGGTAGATGCCCCATCCCTGGAACCATTTCCGGTCAGGTTGTTTGGGGTTCTGAGCAACCTGCTCTAGTTGCAGATGTCCCTGCTTACTGCAGGGGGGTTGGATTAGATGATCTTTAAAGGTCCCTTCCAACCCAAACCAGACCATGATTCTGTGATTCTCTTACTTGTACCTTCGTTCTGCCACTGTTAGTTTTTCACTTTCTTCTGTGCAGTCATCCTGTTCCTTTTGTGTGGTTCCCACTTCCACTTTCTATTCTGTTTTATTTCCAGTCTGAGATAAAGTAGCTCAGGGCATAGAAAAAAATGCAAGATTATTTCAGGCAAGTTTAGAGAGATGGGAAACTAGCATTTATTATGCAAATTCCTAACTTTAGTAGATTTGCATGGCCGACAGCAGTGTTGTGCTGCTTTCTAGGGTTTGTATTGCTGAGGGACAACCAGACTGATAGCTGTGTCCAACAGAACCTTATAGACAAGAAAATGATTCATAGATTCACAGAATGGTTTGGGTTGGAAGGGACCTGGAAGATCATATAGTTCAAACCCCTCTGCCATGGGCAAGGACACCTTTTACTAGACCAGATGTTAAGTTCCTCTGAGATCTTGCTTCCACATCCTTTGTGTTTCAGAGCAGAGTATAAATAATTCTTCCTAGGGAGAAGTAGAGGTCCTGCAAGACCGTGCAGTGCAGAATCATATCTGGATCACCTGAGTGGTTCTGTTCCCAAGGACACCGAGCAGAACATTTTCTTATCAAGTTTCATGTGCCTGAGATTCACTTCTAGCTCATGTGCTCTGAAGTGCCATTGTAGCCACATTTCCACAGTTCCTAAGCACAAATACTCAACTGCGAGCTATGAAATAAATGCTGGCATTCAGCCAACTGGCCATTTCTTTTCTTCATTCCCTGTCATTAAAGCTGTGGGTTGCTCCAGGGTGCAGTGTTTTGCTCTTCTTAAGTGGAACTGTTAACGACCCAATTTAGAGCAATGTAAAGTGCACCCAGATTCCACAGTGACTTCTAAATCCATAGAACATGAACGATAATCTGTAATTAACAGCTGCAATCAAAAGGAACTGTAGTTGAGTAATTAGAAATTTAGGATTAAAGTATTAGTGTATATGTATATACATAAAAAGGCATCTTAAAAAAAAACCTCTTTTAAGAGATGGCTTTGATCCTGTGGAGGAAAACAGTTTCTAACTGATATGAACTTAGTCAAAGACCAGGCTACTAAAAATGTTACACTGATCTGACTTGTGCAGGTCATCAGACTGCGGCCAAAATATTTAGAGGTAATTGATGAGTTTGAAGAAAGGTAGAATTTTCTGATGGTATTGCCTGTTGATACTCTGGAACAGGAACAATGAATTTGAGAATAAGTTTTGAATTTCCCTAGTAGACCTCTTGAAGTTGGTATCTTGTAAGTACAAGAAACCCCAGTGACTGCCCATCTTGGAGCCAAAAGCTTTCCCGGTGTGTCTTCATTAAAGAAGGTAGACCAGAAATTCGTAGAATGGTTTGAGTTGGAAGGGATCTTACGAGCATCTAGTTTCAACCCTGCTGCCATAGACAGAGACATCTCCTACTAGACTAAGTTGCTTAAGTCCCCATCCAACCTCACTTTGAACACTTCCAGGCTTGGAAACTCCACAGCTTCCCTGGACAACCTGTTCCAGTGCCTCACCATCCTCACAGAGAAGAATTTCTTCCTCACATTTGATCTAATTCCACCTTCTTGCAGTTCGAAGGCATCACCCCTCATCCTGTCACTCCATGTGTTTGTAAAAGTTCCCTCTCCAACACTCCTGTAGCTTTCTTCAAATACCAGAAGGCTGCTCTAAGGTCTCCTTGGAGCTTTCTCTTCTCCAGGCTGAACAACCTCAGCTCTCAGCCTATCCCCACAGGGGAGGTGCTCCAGATCTCTGAGAATTTTCATGGTCCCTTTCTACACCTGCTCAGTAGTTCTGTGTTCTTATCGTGTTGGGGGCTTCAGAGCTGGACAGACAGGGCTCCAGGCAGAATGTCACAGGGGTGGAGTAGAGGGGAAAAATGGCCTCCTGTGACCTGCTAGAAGAGGGAAGGCAAAGGTGTCAGGTGCATGCAGTGCTCTGGGCTTCTTGCCCTGTAATCATAAATAAGGCACTGTGATTCTTTCTGATGATGCATCTTAAATGGGCTAATCCTTCCATTTATCTCTAGCCCTCAGGAGCTTGAGGCATTTAGAAAGACTCTCAGGTAGAGAGGTTATTCATTGCGTCTGTGCTGATGAAAGTGCCAGTAGCAGTGATGAGGGGCTCTGATAGATGGAATAGGCTGTGGCAGAAATGAAGTTCCTAACAATTTCCAGCCCTGTGCTAAATTAAATCATCCTGCTGCACATCTCGCTTTTGAAGCTAAAAATTAATTTATCATCCGTCTGAAATCCACAGAGCTCAGGTTGTTCATTGGTGTTGAAAATTTGCCTGGCTCATGCCAATTTTTCACCTACCTTAGGCTATCGATAATGACAGGCTACAGATAAACAGCAGAGAGATGTGCTTCAGAGTTCTGTTGTCTAAGAGCACAAGCAGAATTAACCATTTGAAAGTTATTAACATCATGAAATCTGCGTGGAGCAGCTTGGAGAGTTCCAGCAGGTCCTTTGCCAGAAAAAAATGGATTTTTCTGACACAGCGATGACAAGAGTTGTGAACTCTGCAGGAATCATCTGGGGAGCTCCTATCTTTCAGATCAGCCTATGCAAGGTGTTGGCAGCACAAGCTTTGCCTTTTCAGCCATAGAGTAAGGATACGGAAGAAAGATAACTAGTTCATGTTTAGCTTTTGAAGAAGTGCCACCATGCAGCATTTTATCGTGCTTATCAGGTAGATCTTTAGATAACCCTAGCCCTGTCCTCCACGAGGTTTTATTGTAGAATCATATAATGCCAGGTCAGAAGAGACCCTCAAGGATCATCTGGTCCAACCATTCTAGGTGATAGTGTAGTTGAAATGAGATGGCCCAGCAGCCTGTCAAGCTGAGTCTTAAAATTGACCAGTATAGGGGAATCCACTGCTTAACCTTGGGAGATTGTTTGTAGGTTCTTCTTTTTCAAAGTATTTAACATCATAGAATCATAGAATTGTTTTGTTTGGAAAACACCTTTAACATCAAGTCCAGCCATTATCTGACTCTACCAAATCTGGAGCTAGATTGGCAATATGAGGGCCAGCACCTCCCCTGAGCATGGCAGGCTGAGTCTTGTTGCAGGAGTTGTTTTCATTGTAGACTGGTTGCTGTAGTAAGAATATACTGCAGCTCTGACATATCCTTGTGTACTGTTCATAATGAATTAATGGAAGGCTTTTCACACAGTCATAGAACTTTTGAGACTGGAAGAGGCCTTTGAGATCATCAAGTCCAACCTCTCACCTGGAGCTCACAGTCTTCACCACTACAGCTAAGCCACTGCCACTAAACCATGTCACCATGTCCCTCAGCACCACATCCATCTGTCTTTTAAATACCTCCAAGGATGATGACTCCGCCACCTCACTGGACAGCCTTATCCAGGGCCTGAGAACCTTTTCTGTGTACAAATGTTTCTAATGTCCAACCTCAGCCTCCCCTGGCACAACTTGAGACTGTCCTGTCACTTGTTCCTTGGGATAAGAGACCAACCCCACCTGCTCCAGCCTTCTTTTGGAGAGTTGTAGAGAGGGCAGTTGTTGTTGACCTAAGGCATTACATACTCCTATAGGCAGTAGAGTCTCCTTGAAGAGCAGAAGAGCTTTCCACAGTTTTCTGTCATCATGCAGTTTTGCCTCGTTCAGCTAATTGAGGTATTAATGATTGCTCCTTCCTTTTGAAACCCAGGAATTGGATATTAGGAAAATTTTCTTTGCTGAAACAGTGGTCAGGCACTTGGGCAAGCTGCGCAGTGTGGTGGTCAAGTCGCCATCCCTAGAGGTGTTCAAGAAGCCTGTAGATGTGGCGCTTCAGTTTAGTGGTCATGGTAGTTGCATTATGGTTGGACTCAATGATCTTGAAGGTATTTTCCAATCTTAATCATTCTATGATTCTATTGATTGTATAATGGGACATATCTTCTGACATGCGGAGATACTGATGTCAAGATAGGAAAATCTTTGTGCACATGAAAGGTATAAGCACATTTTGAAGTCTGGATTATGAAAATTTCAGGATGGTGCCAATTTTGAAACAGACAAGAAAATTAGCACATAATAGGTCATATCCATTACAGTCTGCAGAAAGTATGTCTAGATTTCCTTCAACACCTCCAGGGTGGGCTGTGGATAGGCTGGTAAGTGGCTGATTGCAAACCGCCCTATCTTGGGAGATCAGCTGCAAATGCGTGGGGAGCTTACAAAGGTTCCATGAAACAGAACATGCAAAAGGGAAGAAAAGAAAAAAAAAAGATGAGTGAGATAGGACTGAGAAGAAAAACAGCCATGAGGCATATCTGTGGGAAGATCCTGGAAGAGATCAGTCAGGTAGGAACTAGACAGAGAGAAAGATGAAGTGTCAGTCTGGAATGTGCAGGGAAGCAAAAAGTACCAAGCACTTAGTCTAATTAGCTTTTACTCTGAGTCTGTGTAGCTTTATCTGTGATTCCTGTTTTCCTAATATTATATCCAAGAGTGTTTTCTGAAGACTTTTCTTCAGCTCTTTCAAGGACATTGGTGGTTCTAGTAGATCTGCTGCTACAAAGCATCCACCCATGATTTGCCTGAAACAGTTGTCCTCAAATCCCGTATTATTTGTCCTGTCTTGACCCTCCTGACAGCATGGGATCTCTCCCCATGTGTCTGTAGAGTAACATCTTGCCCAATCTTGTTTTTAGTGCCTGGTGAAATTGGGGTTTTATCACTTCCTTTAGGCAAATTCCTTCACAGGATAACAAATCTCACTCTGGGTAGGCTTTCTGCCCAGCTTCAGGAAGAGATTGGCAAAGGGAAAACTTTTTTTTTGGTGGTGTTCTTATTTAGCTTAAACATTCATTTTGTATCTTTTATTTTGTTACTCAGACTCCTAGCTTATTCTAAATGTTTCTTGGTGTTTTTTTCTGGTTTGGATACTCTGCAGCGTGATCTAAATTGCACATATTGCAGACACCTCCTTATTTCACAGAATCACACACTGGTTTGGGTTGGAAGGCATCTTTAAAGATCATCTAGTCCAATTCTCCAACACTCAACCGGGCCATCTGCAACTAGAGCAGGTTGCTCAGAGCCCCAAACAACCTGATCTGCAGTGGTTTCAGGGATGGGACATCTACCACCTCTCTGGGCAACCTGGGACAGTGTCTCGTCAACCTCCCTGTAAAGTATTGCTTCCTTCTTTTCAGTCTGAATCTCACTCTTTTAGTTAAAACCATCACCCCTTGGCCCTTTAAGTCTTGAAATGCCATGAGAAGGTCCCCCTGGAGCTTTTTCTTCTCCAATCTGAACACCCCCAACTCTGTCAGGTTGTCTTCACTGGAGAAGTGCTCCAGTCCTCAGGCCATATTTATAGCAGTTATTTACTCATGGTTATTTGTACAATTACTTAGTTAGTATATAGAGTGACCCACTGGGGTGATACAAAGCAAGGCAGAGGTTGCCTGTGAGGAAGACGCTTTGAATTTTTTGTTTGTAGGTTGTATCTAGATGGATCTTCCAACTTAAGGTGATGCGTTCCTGCCAGACCTAGGGTTTTCATCTCTGCACCTTCAATAAAGCCTTTCCCAGGCAACACATGTATGGGATGTGCATGTTCCTGCACTAGATGTGTATGTTCCTACACTGGTTGTGCACATTCCTACACTGGATGTGTATGTTCCTACACTCGTCGTGCATGTTCCTGTGCTGAATGTGTATGTTTCTGTGCTGGTTGTGCACATTCCTGCACTGGACGTGTATGTTCCTGTGCTGGTTGTGCACATTCCTGCACTGGATGTGTATGTTCGTACACCAGATGTGTCATTTCTATGCACAGTAGCCATACAGACCTCAGGCACTGCTTATAGGACCTTGCAAACAGGATATCCGCTCTCTTAGACTTATTTTGCTTGCTGCTTTGTTTCTTATAGCATGTTAATTCCCTATGAAAATCCCCAGTCATTGCTGGGTTTGGTGTCTTCTTAGTTATCTGCCTTCTTCCTCTTTTGACTTATATTAGCTTTACATTACAAATGCTTTGCACAGGGATATTAATCAGCCTGGGCACAGGGCCTGGATCTTCTCCTTTTGGGCTCTGTGGCTAGGGGCTGAGGCTTCCCCATCCCTCTGATGACTCTGTACGTGTGACAGGACAAACACTGGAGCACTGAGTAATGGTTGCTGCTAGTGAGAAAATGAGACAGCACTGTGTGTGCCTGTGATAAGAGCTAGCTCTGTAGTTTTTCTTCAGAGGCAGGCTTTTGTAAACCTTATTGAAGTTTATTTAATCACAAAGGCTTTGAAAGGCCTCACTTGTGTGAAGTTCACTCTGCGCTTATGCAATATGGTAATAAAATCAGATATTAACCAACCTCTCTGTGGGGAGTATATCTGAATACACTTCTCTTGGCTTTTTGCAGGGGTTATAATTATCTTTTGTGATTTCTCATTAACTTAAACCCATCATTTCCTCACAGTGATAGAGATTGGAACAGAAACTTCTCTTTCCAGTGTTGAGATTTGGCATGCAGCTGGGATGGTTTCATCTATAAATAAAATCCTAATGGGATAATGGTTCTCTCTGCTGATTGCATTTCTCAAGATGGCGTATTTTCAAAGCAAAGCTCTTTGTTCAGATAGTTAAAGAGGACATTTTTAACAATTAAGGATCATTTTATAAATGCTTCATTTAAAATCCAGTTGCAAGGAAAGGCTGAGAGACCTGGGGCTGTTGAGCTTGGAGAAGAGCAGCATGGGAGGGGATCTTCTCTGTGCTCAGCAAGAGCAAGAGGGATAGGGATAGAGCTCAGCAGCAGAACAAGAGGCAACAGGCACAAACTGGAACCCAGGAGGTTCTGTCTGAACAGGAGGAGAAACTTTATTGTGAAGGTTCTGGAGCCCTGGAGCAGGCTGCCCAGAGAGGTTGTGGAGTCTCCTTCCCTGGATAGCTTCCCTTCCAAACCCAGCTAGCCATTGTGATGATGGACAAGCTGCTGTGGGTGCCTCTGCTTTACCAGGGTGGTTGGACTGGATGATATCCAGAGGTCCCTTCCACTCCCACCATGCTGGGATTCTGCAATATTAAGGAAAGGGGTTTTTTTCTTTATTTAATGTGGGAGTGACTGTATGTGAATCCCACATCTGGGATTTAGAGGATGAAGGGAGCAATTGATTAGTGGGAGTTTAGGGGCTGAGGGTGTGAGTGAGGTGAGTGGATGAGCCATTGGCAAGTGAAGTGATGAGCACTGAGTGCTGCTCCCTGATCTTTTCCAGGCTGTGAGTGGAATAGTTGAAGCTGTTTAGCATTTGTTGTGGCCTTCTTGGTGCTCCAGCAATTTCACCCACGATACATGGTGGGTCCCAACAGGGAAAAAGTTGGGCTTATTCCCAGTCTTCCTGAAGGCAGAGTTACTGAGCATGGCAGATCAGGCAGGATCAGGAGTTTCCAGAGGAGTAACAAGTTTGCTCAGATGAGGCTTTGATCCTTCTCCCATCCATGACTCATCTCTATGGACTTACTGCAAGCTCACCTTCTAGCAGAGTGCACTTCAAATTTGGCCTGAAGCTTTTAACATGTTTTTTTTCAAGGAGAGGTGAGACTGCTCTCACTTTCAGGCACAGCAAACCCAAGTAATTGCTGTTATAAATTAAACTTATGCATCTGTCATGGACTTCTTTTCTGGGATGCCTTTGTTTTTTGCACTGACTTAGTTTTGGTGGTATGTTCCCATGCTGTGTAGTTGCTCTGCATGTTCTCTGCAATGAAATAAAATGTTGGCTAAAGGCACAGTAAAGCTTTTTTCTTAAATTGGAGCTTTCCTTCTGGGATATCAGAACATTACCAGTTACCAGCCTGAAGAACTATCTCACAAATAGTAAAGTTTGGTCTTCTAATGTAGTTCCTTCTGTAGATCAGATGATGGGCATGATCTTTTAAGATTCACAGCCATGCTTTCATAGCCTGTTTGAAAAAAAGCAGTAATAAGAACACTGTGAGGTTTAAAATAGCAAAATATTGGGCTTGATCATAGTACTGTTGGTAGTTTTTCTTTCATTGTGGTTAAGGGGTACTGGCTGTTGGTTCATTTTGAGGCTTTTAATACAAGAACATTTTCAGGTGAACTACTAATCCATAGAAAATATACTGCTGAGTGCAACATTTGATTGTGTGAGCAGTGGCAAGGACACAACTCATTGCTCACGGGTTTGAGTGGTGCCCTGTGGACACAAGAGATCATAGAATTGTTTCATTTGGAAAAGACCTCTCAGATCAGATCATTGAGATGAACCTATTTGGTCTCAGCTAGAGGTGTGAGAGACAACATGACCTCAGATCCTTGTCCCAGACTGCTTTCATCACAAGCCTAAAGGAGCTGCACCATCCTGGGGAGTAGGGATGATGGAACGTCAGTGGCCCAGAGGAGCTGTAAGATATCAAGTGTCCCAGTCTCCAGTACCAGCCGGGTTCTGGTCTGCATTTGATGATTAAGGGACTAGGACATCCCTCATATGAAGAAAGGCTTAGGGACTTGGGGCTTTTTAGCTGAGGGGACATCTTGCTTAAAAGAAGGGTGCGGACCAGTCAGTGGTGACAGTGACAGGACAAGAGATAATAGGCACAAACTTGAATGTAGGAATGTCCATCTAAACACGAGGAGAAACTTCTATACTTTCTTTACTTTGAGGGTGGTGAAGCACTAGAAACAGCTACTCAGAGAGGTGGTAGAGTCTCTTTCTCTGGAGTCATTCGAAGCTCACTTGAATGCTGTCCTCTGCAGCCTTCCGTATGTGACCCTGCTTTAGCAGTGAACTTGAACTAGATGATCTGCAGAGGTCCCTTCCAACTCCTAGCATTCTGTGATTCTCTGGTTTTTGCCTACTGCATGTCTCCACTCTGGTTTCGGAGCAAATCCATCAGCCAGGGTGTCCTGCTGCCTGGATAATTGTGGTCACCACAAAGGTGATACTAGCACTAAACCAGTTTTGCTTTCCTTAAACCTGGCAGATCTTTCTGTGGTTCCTAACATTTGGGTTAGGTAAGAAGCTCTACTGTTTAAAGAACAAGGAGGGACAGAGCTAGTGGGCCAAGATGTCAGCTTGAGTGAACAGATGGCACTGCTGGCTCATGAGCCATGTGAGGCTGAGGATCTGTCCCCATCACTGGGTTTCTGCTGTGCAGAGCAGGAGCTGTGTTTGTAGGTGAGTTATGGTGCCTTCAGATGCAGTGTTTACACTGGAAATACTTGACAGAGCCTTAAATAAGCAGTGCTACCAGGTGGGCTTTTAAGAAAGGTGGTATTTATAACAAGTGGAGTGGCTGTGGCTGAACTTAACTGCTTCATGCATTGCTGAGACTTGGTGTTTGCAGTTTTCTCCTGGTCTTTTAGTGAAATAGAATAGTTGACAACTGGGCAAATAAAGGCAGAACATCTTTGCACGGCTGGATCTTACTGATGCTCAGCATCCCAGCTTTGCCCTCACTGTCACATAATCACAAAATGGTGGGGGTTGGAAGGACCTCTGTTGATCATCAAGTCCAGCCCCTCTGCTAAGACAGGCTCACATGAGAACTATGCACTCATGGGACTGAGTTAGATCCCCCAGGCCTGGGTGTCCACCCAAGGTTCAGGGTCAGGCTGCAGGGTGTTAATTTGTAGTGAGTCTTTTCAACATCTTGTTCAGATCAGGCACTGACACATTGAGCACTGCATGGTTTTATTTCTCATTCACTGTGATGTTCAGAGCCACAGCTCAAGGCCTGCATTGGTCTCACAGAATCACAGAACCTTAGAGGTTGAAGGGACCTCCAGAGATCATTGAGTCCAACCTCCCTGCCGAGGCAGGATCCCCTAGGGTAGTTCGCTCAGGAACACATCCAGGTGGGTTTTGAAGGTCTCCAAAGGAGACTACACCACCTCTCTGGACAGCCTGCTCCAGTCCTCAGTCACCCTCACTGTAAAAAAGTGTTTCTCCTCGTGTTGAGGTGAAACTTTCTGCATTCCAGTTTGCCTCCTCCTTCTGGAGGTCAGTTTTCCAGAGGCTGACTGGAGACAGGCAATTAGGAGGTGCAGTGCATTTCCATGCCATGTAATTTGTGCACACCCCTTCTTCCCAGCCTTCCCAGTATCACTCACTAAAGCTCATGTAAATGTGTATTAATCCCTGAAGGTGGACTCTGGGATCATGCTGCAAAAGCAGAACTTCCCAGATGGCCAAGGAGCTTTATAAAGCACGTGAGTCAGTTGTTACAGGAGGAGAGGAGTTCCCCCCCACACACACCATGTGACAATGGATTTAAAAATGCTGAATGGTCCTCAGCCAGCCCAACGAATATGTTATGGACACATCATGCAGTCACCATGGCCTGTTGGGATGTGGCAAGTGTTCCACACCAGACTCCTTATAGAGGGGTTTGATGAAAACATTGATGTTCAGATATCAGGAAGTGTTTCACCACGACCTGTAGCTGAGGCTGGAAGAATGATGTTAGTTCTCCTAACACCATCCTCTGTATAGAATCACAGAGTAGTTTAGGTTGGAAGGGACCTTGAAGATCATCTAGTTCCAACCCCCCACCATAGGCAGGAACACTTCCCACTAGAATAGGTTGTTCAAGGCCTCATCCAGCCTGGCCTAAAACACCTCCAGGGATGAAGCAGCCACAGCTTCCCTGGGCAACCCATGCAGGTGTCTCACCACCCTCGCTGTAAGGAACTTCTTCCTAACATCTAGTTTAAATCTCCCCTCTTCCAGTTTAAATCCATTACCCCATATCCTTTCGTTACAAGACCTTAATATGACTAGCTGTGTGTTGAAAAAAGGTTAAAAAACTTCCTGGCTTGGATCAGGAGTAGTGTGCTTGGCAGGACTAGAGCAGGGATTGTCCCTCCCTGCTCAGCATTCTTGAGGCAGCACCTTCAATAGTGGCTTCAGTTTTAGCCCCCTTACTCCAAAAAAGAGAAATTGAGGGGCTGGAGCAGTTCCAGAGAAAGGCAATAAAACTGGTGAAGGGTCTGGAGAACAGGTCTGGTGAGGAGCAGCTGAGGGAACTGGGATTGTTCAGCCTGGAAAAAAAGGAGGCTGAAGGGAGACTTTTTGCCTCTCTACAACTCCCTGAAAGGAGGCTGGAGCCAGGTGTGACTTGGTCTCTTATCCATAGGAATAAGCAACAGGACAAGAGGAAATGGCTTCAAGCTGCACCAGGGGGAAGTGTATGTTGGAAATGAGGAGTTTTTTTTTTTCATTGAAAGAATTGACAAGGCCTGGAACAGGCTGCCCAGTGCAGTGGTGGAGTCCCTGTCCCAGGAGGGATTTAAAAGCCATGTAGATGCACATGATTTAGTGGTGAACTTGGTAGTGCTGGGTTAATGCTTGGACTTGATGGCCTTAGAGGTCTCTTCCAACCTAAATGATTTTGTAAGTGAAGACTAAAGTCACTATTCAACTTCTCCTTGAAAAGTGTCTTGCAGCAATGAGAAAATGCCTGTGATATTCAGATCACTATTTCCAGCCTGTGTTTCCATGAGTCGCAAGGATATTTCTCTTACAAGTAGCCCTGTTAACTCTAGTGCATAAACTGTGTCTGTTTTCATGCACATGGGCTTGCAGGATTAAAATCACTTGTAAACCTTAATAGATAACATGTTCAGCAACCTCATCATGCTTGGGCTGTAACACTGAGGAGTCATTCTACCTCTATAAAACTCGTGGAGAGATTTTAAGGTGGGCCAAAATACATCTCAGAGATCGGCTGCTTAATTAACACAAGGCCTCCCAGCAACAGGATTGCAAAACAAACTCCAGTGCTGGCCTTGTGCCTTTTTCCACTTCGCTGGTTCTGCTGCCCATATGTCTCAGCCTCCCACACCATAGAGCTTCAACTGCACTTTAATAGCTGCTGTTCTTCAAATAATTTTATTACTGTGACAGCAACTTTATAAATGTCTTTTGCTCTCCTGATGATACAGACTCAATATAGCAACAGCACCTTTTTTCCTTCTATTTTTTCCTTTATTGACAGCACTTTTTTTTCGTCTTCTGTCTTTCCCTTTATTAACAGCACCTTTTTCTCTTCTGTTTTTTCCTTCCAGGAGCAAATTCATCCCTTATTGCTGATCTCATGCCTACATCATCATGGAACATCTCAAGTGAATTAGATAAAGGTAAGTGGACGTGAAATGAAATATAAAGATGTGAAATCAGATTTAAAAATGCCAAGTCTGCTTCTCGACTTGCCCATATCAGCAAGTAGAGGGATGAGCTGGGCGTTGAAGAGAATCCTTGTGATTATTTAGCATTTAATTACATGCAGTTTGGTGATTTCTGGAGAATGCTGTTCCCATTTTTTTGTACCAGTAAAATGTTCCATGTGGTGAAAAAATATTTCAAGATGTGAGTTTTGTTGGTTTATGAACTGCTTGACATTTTGTCTGGTGGATCTTGGGATTTGAGCTCAAACTTAACAAGCTTCAAGCAGTCAGTTTGCCTCAGTGTGTTTTACTGTGAAATGCTGAGGCTTTGAATTAATAGAGGGGGAAAATCTGTTTGCAGGTGGTGATTATGTGTGAGTTGGAGCTCTCCAAAGGGTATTTATTGTGGAAAAGAAGTGGGTGATTTCTCATTCCTCTTCATTTTATAAATTAGGCACCACTGGTTAAGCCAAATTGCTGAGCTTCCTCTAGCCCTTCCTGCAAGGCAGTGCTCTGCAACTCCTGGGTCAGTCTAGTCTTACAAGTGCTTCTAAGGTAACATTTCTGGTAGAGGATGCAAACTGTCATGTTTGTCGTGACAAATCTCCTGGGGAGATTTAGATTAGGTATTAGGAAGAAATTCTTCACTGTGAGGCTGGTGAGGAACTACAACAGGTTGCCCAGAGAAGCTGTGGATGCCCCCTCCCTGCAAGTGTTCAATATCCAGTCTGGACAGGGCCTTGAGCAACCTGGTCCAGTGCAAGATGTCCCTGCCTACAGCAGGGATGTTGGACTAGACGATCTTAAAGTCCTTTTCAACCCAAACCATTCAATGGATGTGCTGTCATCCACCCTGACTGAGCAATTTGTCAACCACTCTTCTGATTTGCCTCTAACTTTGCCAACCATTAACTGTTCAGACTGAAGTTTCCCATAGTGTTGTTCCACCACAGATGCTTTTCCCACATGTTGTTCCTTGTCTGTGTTTTGTCAATGTTTTTTTTTTTTATGAACATGTGTTCATAATGTTTTATGTTTATGCATAAATATGTTTTATGTGCTTAAATATGACAAGAATATGTAGTTCTGAGTACTTTGAGGCAAGGTTGCCTCTTTCACATCTGTCTTCCCGTCATGGAAGGAGCAGGACTTTCTGTCATCCAAGACACATTGGAGAAGATGAAAGTTGAAGGGCTTGTGCTTGCTGGTGGGAAAGGGAGAAAAGCATGTTGTCTTTCAGCAGAGAATTCCCAATTCACAGCAAACTGCTGAAAGAAGGTGTTGACAGAATTAATGTCTTATCCCACTGCAGGGATTCATCCAGATGCCTATGGCAGGTCCACAGGTCTGGGCTGTGCTCAGGGAACGTGACAAAGCTGTGGAGAAGTGCAGTTGGTGGTTCCCTCAAACAGGATATCTTTGTGTCTCTTTACTTGTTTGACAGTTTGTGTGGGATTTCAAAAAGTAATAAATCAATAAGTGGCCTAGAAAAAGCAAGCTAAGGCCATAAAGCCAGGACCTGTAGAAATTAGGAAATACCAGAGACACAGCAATTGCACAATCATCATTCAGGCCTCTTTCAATATCCTTGGCAGGCAACCTTGACTGACTACAGAGTTGATTTCTCTCTAGCAACTACCCCATGACCACAGGAGAAGATGGAGTCACACTTTGTTGAAGTGGTGGAAATATCTTTTGCAGATCATCAGTGATACATTCTTTGTTCTCCACCATGAGCCCAAGGGTTCAGTTAGTGAAGTGCCCTCAGCCAGGCATGTATCGCATGCCTCTAACCAAAACCTAGACAGAGGGGTAGGTGCAGAAGAGATATTGAAGAGAATGTGTTTTGTAGAATCACTGAATTGTTTAAATGGGAAAAGATCTTTAAGATCATCCATTCCAACTGTTAACTCAGTGCTGCCAGGTCACACTAAACCATGCCCCTCAGCAGCACATCTACATGACTTTCAAATCCTTCCAGGGATGAGGACTTTGCCACTGCCCTGGGCAGCCTGGGCCAGGGCTTGACGATCCTTTTGAGGAAGAAATTGTTCCTAATGTCCAACCTAAACTTTTCCTGAAGCAACTTGAGGCAATGTCCTCTCATCCAATTGCTTATTTCTTGAGCAAAAGACCAACTCCTACCTGGCTCCAGCCTCCTTTCAAGGGAGTTGTAGAGAGCCAGAAGGTCTCCCTTTCAGCCTCCTTTTCTTTAGGCTGAACAACCTCAATTTCCTCAGCCACTCCTCACAAAGCATATGCTCTAGACTTTTCACCAGCTTCCTTGCCCTTCTTTACTATAAATTGTATCTAAACTGTGCTGAGAAATAGCCCCAGTAGCCTGTTTGCTGTTCTTCCTAATGGGAGGGTTTTGTACGTCCTGTGGTTTCTTATGACCAGGGTGATTTTAAACCCATGTTTTCATAAAACTTTTTCTCAGCTGATAGCTGAAATGCTTTTAATTTTTTTTTTTTTTTTTTTTTTTTAGTAGCATGTGCCTCAGATGGGCACTCTGCAGAACCTTGGCTTGACTGACATAGCTTGGGAACAGAGAAAGGTGCCTGATACCAACACAGACTCCCTGCCTCCTTTGGCATCTACTTTCTTCAAAATACTCTCCACACCTGGTTGTATCATCCAGGGTGATACATTCTCTTCAATATCTCTTCTGCACCTACCCCTCTGTCCCACCCTTGATGCTGCTGTGTCAGAGAGCAGCAGGTCCAGAGCTAGTTGAGGTAAAAGTAGCATGACTGCCACCGTCCTGGCCATTGACTCATTTTAATGTTTCAAGCTAAGCTTACGTTTTCTGTGCCAGCACTGAGCCTGGCCTCTACCTTAGTCATTAAAGCTTTTTCCATTTTATTTCGATAGCACCTGTTCCTGACTTAAATTGTCAGAAACAGGTAAAATTAAGTTAAAGGCTTCTAATCCACCTGGAATGTGGCAGTTACCACTGATTGAGCTCCATCCTGCATTCCTGGGGGATTACCAGCCCCTTAGCTGGGGCTGAATTAGCATTTAGACTGCTGTGAGCTTGTACACCTCAAGATGGATTTACATATGTGATTAAAATGTGCTTGCTACCCAAAAAGCTTAGTCAGAAGGGTGGATTCTCTTCATGTGCCTAGAGCAAAGTGAGACACACGTTTTGTCTTGTCTAGGAGAGAAGCAGAGGCTTTAATGTGGGAGCTGCTGGTTCTGCTAAAGGGCTTTGAAACTTTCCCTTCTGTAAATTCAAATGCACTGCAGCTCACACTGACTGGGGGAGTTGAAACCTCAGAGGAGAAAATTAGGCTTGCACTTAGTTTCCATTTCTTTTGCAAACAAGCATTGCAAGAAGTCAACATCCACATGTCTTTGCTGCAGTCAGCCATGAGGTCATGCAGGCGTCCTAGTAAAACTAATTTTAAAGCCTATTAAGTTCACCACATGAAAGTGGTTTCCAGCCAAATTTCCCAATTAAATGTCTGTCCCCTTTAAGTGGCTCCAATGCTTACCTGCTGCCTTTTGGAAATGAACATCTCTTCTTCCACTGAGTCTCCTGAGTT
This sequence comes from Psilopogon haemacephalus, assembly GCA_013396835.1. Lineage (NCBI taxonomy): Eukaryota > Metazoa > Chordata > Aves > Piciformes > Megalaimidae > Psilopogon > Psilopogon haemacephalus. The sequence goes on from VWZI01005546.1 coordinate 406,950, forward strand.
TAGGAATGAGGAACAGCTCCTACCGAATTCTGCCTTCTGAAATAATTACTTAATAGGGTGCTTTGCCTAGCTTGGAGACTTCTGTAGCCATTATCTTACAACTGAGCCCTATTCAGGTTTCAATTTCTATTAAATAAGCTAAATCGACAGCATTAAACAGTTGCCTGTTTATTCTTTTTAACAGGAAATGAATTTAAAAGAGACGCAGCCACCCGTGAAGAGCTGTTGAAAGCAGCGATTGATGGGAGGGAGGAGGTGGTTTCTCACCAAAACCTTAAGAAAGCAAACAAGCTGTGCATAAAAAATAAAAAGTAATCACTTCTAAAACAGAGGAAATTTAGCTGTGAGCATTTTGCTCTCTTTTCCGACAGGTAAATCATGCAGAGTGACTTCCATGAGGGAAAAGGAGAAATGAAAATGTGATCCAGATAATATTTAATGATATGAAGAGAAATAGGTGAGCTTGAGGTGGAAATGGGGCTCTAGAGGTAGGAAAAGGTCCATCTCAGGGGGGTCTGCGGCAAGATGTGAAGCCTTTCACCTCCTCATTGGTGGTTGAGACTTCCCTTAGGCTGATGGAGCCTTGTGAGTGAGAGATGTCCAGAAAGGACCATAGTTCATCACTTCATGAGGCTTGGAGAAGTCCCTGTACTTGGGAGCCTATCACATGTCCCCATTGCACCAGGCTCTGTAACCAGTCCTGACACTCACTCTGGCCACTTGCTCATGGTGGCTTAAAGCAATCTCCTTACCCAGGAATTGTTTGACAATGGCAGTGGCAATAGGTGACACATTAGGCAAATCTAAAAGGCCAGATGAAACCAGAAGTGAGTGGAATGGAGTAAGTATAATTCATGAGGATGCTCTGCCTCGGTACTGTGTTTTAGGGTCCATGCTTCTTGCTTTAGTGTGAAGCACCAGGGTCCATGCTTCTTGTGATGCACCAGAGCATGAGGGATCAAGGCATTTCCCCCATTTTGTCTTCCTGTTGTTTAAGACATAGTCTTTTTTCAACCAAAATGATTCTAAGTCCAGCTATTGACCTGACAACTGCATTGCCATTAAGCCGTGTCCCAAAAGGCCACGTCTACATGTTTTTTTCAACACGTCCAGGGACAGTGACTCCACCACCTCCATGGGCAGCCTGTTTCAATGTCTGACCATTGCCTTTCCTGTTTTTTCATAATACACAATCTTAACCTCCCCTGGTTCAACTTGAGGCTATTTCCTATTGTTCTGTCTCTGGACACAAAGAAGACACCAGGCCCTCTGGTTTCTCATTTCTCCTTGCCTGTGCATTGCTTCCCTTCTCTTCTTTTACACCATGGGCCAAATTCCTGCTCCAGCTCTTTCTTTGAGAAGCTTTTTATTGACCATGAGCTCTTTTCCCTGATCTTTATTAAAGAGAGTGAAGAGCCCTTCACTCAGCTGCTTCTGTTCCCCAGAGCTGCCTGGGGAACGGAGGGTTTTTTTCTTCTGTAAGACTTTGGTTTATTTATAGAGAAATAGGTAGGCCTGAATTTGCCTGAGAGACTATTTGCATGTGGTACAGTGGAGGAATTGTTTGGCAACTCTTCATCCTTAGGCAGAGATAATATTGGAGTATGCCAAGAAAGAGACAGCTTTGAAATATTGTTTTCTCTTAACTGAGTAGAGTTCAGCTTCAGTGGATGTTCATTGAACAGAGTTCTCTAAGGGACTGCTGAAAGAGCGATGTTACCACTGTGGCTTCCTCTGATCAGGTCCTCCCAGTCCCCCGCCATGCCCACCTGCAGCTTCCTCAGGAGCGTGCTTTATCGTGGCTATCCCTGACTGTACACAAGGACATGTCCTGGCTGTGGCTGAGCCAGAACTGAGGACAGCAGTGCTGCAGTGCAGCATGTTAGCTCATTGCTGCTATCCCCTCCTCCCAGCAGCTCATCACTTGGCTCTTCACTTTCCAAAAAAACCCTGTTACCGTGAGGTTTTGCAGATACTATTTTCCTTTCGCTTTCCATGGCTTACATGCTTTGGCAAGCAATTGTAAAACCTTAGAATGATTCGGGGCTTGGGAACCATCTTAATTTCCAGATATACACAATCCCAGGCCTGGGCTTCGAGCTCTCCACCACTCACAGTCTCTTTGTGTGGCACGGACCTTGCAGTCACTGCCACAGCAGCTCTTTGCAGTGCTCCAGGAGTTAGACAGAAAGCCACATTCCCTGCAGAGCTTGGCAGCAAGAGCCAGGATTTCACAAAATGCCCCCCAGATCACTCAGTGGTTTAAGGTTAAGCTGGGATTTATCCTTAAGTATTCCAAGGCAGACCAAGCCAAGGATCACCTGGAGATTCAAAGCAGAAAATAACTATGAAAGGCCAAAAAGAACAGATTGAAGCTCGAGGAGGGGAGATGTAGATTAGACGTGAGGAAAAAATTCTTTGCAGTGAGGGTGGTGAGACACTGGAACAGGTTGCCCAGGGAGGTCATGGATGCTCCCTCCATGGAAGGTGTTCGAGGCCAGGTTAGATGAGGCCTTGAGCAACCTGGGCTAGTGGAAGGTGTTCCTGCCCATGGCAGGGGGATTGGAACTGGATGATCTTTAAGGTCCTTTCCAACCCAAACCATTCCATGTTTTATGAATCTATGAGAATAGGGTGTGGGTGAGCTGCACTACCCTGTGAGAGGGACTGTGTGTCATTAGCTTCTTGAAGATCATTGTGTAGGCAAAACATCTCCTGGCAGGGTGAGTGGCACAGCATCTACAGCAAGAGGAGGCCATGAAGAACAGAAAGGGCTGGGAACATCCTGGTGGATACATGCAGAACATCTTGGTGGACCATCTGGGTCTGGGAGCTTCCTGAGGAGAGAAGCAAGCTTTTCCATCCTTAGTGACAAATCCAGGCCAAAGCTGTGGCCTTGGAAGGTCCTCTCAGGCAGTGATATGCCTTGGCTATGAGTTCTTAGAGGGAAAATCTTTCTGATGTCCCAGAGAGAACCTGTCTCTTAGGCAAACTACATCTTAAAAAACATAAACAAAACCAAACATGGAGAAAACCAGGTGGATGGAGGCTTCCTACCTTGAGCCCCAGTTCTTTAGAGGTTTCCAGATTTTCCTCTGAAGTGACTAGACGTGAACTTGATACGCGTGGTGAAAGGGGAAGACTTACAGCTTTCACATTCATGCGCAATTTACCTTTTTTATTTTCCTTTATTATCTGGGGGATATTTGGTAAATCAAGTTCCCCTGATGGGGGCTCAGGATTCTGATTCTATTTGTGGGGTCCCGTTTAGTAGTGAGGCAGTAAATTACCGCTAGTTTGTTTGAAAATTTTTTTAGCCACAGTACATTAGCTCCTTTTGTTTGCTTTTCCACTGACAGAGTGTAGGTTTTCATTTGAGAATTTGTGTTTCTTGAATGTCTCATTTATAAATAATACAGGGTGTGAAATTTGAAGGTCACAGAACACAACCTGGAAGAGAAACCGCCCTGAGTAACACTGAACTTCCACGGCAAAAAAAAAATAAATTAAAAAAATTCACAAAATGGATTTTTTTTCACAGCTTGGAATTTTTTCATATAATGTCAGTTGAATATCTGTCCATTGTACATAAGGTAACTATATATAATAGCCTTTTCCTGGCTCATCCAGCTATCTTTGTTTATTTGAAAGATTGATAGATCAGAGGGTCAAGGGACGTGTTTTATTGTAAGTTTCTGTTCCAAATTTCCTGACATTTTTTGGTTTTGGTTGTTGGTGTTTTGTTTTGTTGTTTTTTTTTTTTAAAAAGACCTTTGAAAGGCACAGAAAAGGCTAATAAGAACCAGATCCTAAAGTGATGCTATGTCAAAATGTCAGAAATAACAGCTTTTCTTTGACTCTGCAGCATTAATCTTAAGGCACATACCTTTCTATACACCCTTCCTTTAATGGCTCGAGTGTTTGGATGTGGCTCTTTACTGCAGAACAGCTTCTAAAGTGACAACAAAATCCCTTGATGGTTTTCAGTAGTTAGGTTTATAGCTCGATGTGGACATCTGTTTACCTATTCCAAATATTTTTTTTTCTGTGATAAAATTTAGAGGCTTCCTACTTGTGCTATAAAACTGGTTCCTGAGTAGAGAAAATCTTCATTTCCCCTTGCCAGATTAGAGTGTCAAAGCTGTCATCTGTCCTGAAACCTGGAAGTTGACTCACAAAAGGAGAGGCAGATGTGGACCCTCAGATGCATATTAAGAGTTCACATTGACATAAAGAGCAGAGAGTTGGGGCTGTTCAGTCTGGAGAAGAGAAGGCTCTGAGAAGACTTTATTGTGACCTTGGAGACCTTATTGTGGCCTTCCAGTATCTGAAGGAGGCCTACAGGAAAGCTGCTGAGGGACTTTACAGGGTGTCAGGTAGTGATAGAACTAGGGGGAATGGAGCAAAAAATTTTCACTGTGAGGATGGTGAGACACTGGATCATGTTGCCCGGGGAGGTGTTAGAAGCCCCATCCCTGGGAGTTTTTAAGGCCAGGCTGGATGGGGCTCTGAGCAACCTGATCTCTAATGTGAGGTGTCCCTGCCCATGGCCGGGGGGTTAGAACTAGATGATCCTTGATGTCCCTTCCAGTCCTGACAATTCTATGATTCTATGAGTTACCCAGTTCCTGTCTAAAAGCAGTTGCCTTGCCCCTGATTTTGGAAGTCCACAAGCTTCTGTCCTCTGGTATTCCCCACAAGCCCTCCCTTCCCTATGGCCCAGAGCAGTCTCTAAGCTGCTGATTGTCCAAAAGCAGCAGTTAATTATGTAAATCTCAAATGCAGTGAGCATCACCCACGGACATCAGAAAAGTTGTAATGCCTTGGGCAGTGGTCAGCCTGCCTCAGCTCAGTAAATTATCTTTGGGTGGGACTAAACCCTCTAGATAGTATCTCAGAGGAGAAAACCCAACACAGAGCTACAGCCTGGATCCAAAATTGAGTCTTGCACATAGTGAGGAAACTTGTTTGGAAATAAACTGGGCAAGCAAAGGCAGAAGAGCATTTCCTTTTGTCCCAAGACAGTTGAAAATGAGCATTTCCATTTAGAATCATAGAATCAGTCAGGGTTGGAAGGGACCACAAGGATCATCTAGTTCCAACCCTCCTGCCACGGGCAGGGACACCCTACCCTAGATCAGGCTGGGGAGCCTCATCCAACCTGGCCTTAAACACCTCCAGGGAAGTGGCCCCAACCACCCCCCTGGGCAACCCATTCCAGGGTCTCACCACTCTCATGGTAAAGAACTTCCTCCTCACATCCAATCTGAATCTCCCCACCTCCAGCTTTGCTCCATTCCCCCTAGTCCTGCCACTACCTGATAGCCTAAAAAGTCCCTCCCCAGTTTTTCTGTAGGCCCCCTTCAGATACTGGAAGGCCACAATAAGGTCATCTGGAAGCCTCCTCTTCTCCAAACTGAACAGCCCCAACTCTTTCAGTCTGTCCTCATAGCGGAGGTGCTCCAGCCCTCTGCTCATCGGCATGGCCCTTCTCTGGACACACTCCAGCATGTCCACATTTCTCTTGTAGCGGGGTCTCCAGAACTGGATGCAGTACTCCAGGTGGGGTCTCATCAGGGCAGAGTAGAGGAGGAGAATCACCTCCCTTGACCTGCTGGCCACACTTCTCCTGATGCAGCCCAGGATCTGGTTGGCTTTCTGAGCTGCAAGTGCACACTGCTGGCTCATGTTGAGCTTCTCATCCACCAGCACCCCCAAGTCCCTCTCCTCAGGGCTACTCTTCAGCCAGTCACTGCCCAGCCTGTATTGGTGCTTGGGATTGCCTCAACCCAGATGCAGGACCTTACACTTGGCCTTCTTGAACCTCATGAGGTTGGTTTTTGCCCACCTCCAGGTCCCTCTGGATGCCATCCCTGCCCTCCAGTATGTCTGCTGTACCACACAGCTTGGTGTCATCAGCAAACTTGCTGAGGGTGCACTCAATGTCTTTGTCCATGTCGCCCACAAAGATGTTGAACAAGACTGGTCCCAGGACCGATCCCTGCGGGACTCCGCTTGTCACTGGTCTCCACTTGGACATGGAGCCATTGACAGCCACTCTTTGGGTGTGGCCATCAGGCCAGTTCTTTATCCATCTGGTGCTCCACCCATCAAACCCATGTTTCACCAGCTTGGAGACCAGGACATGGTGCGGGACAGTGTCAAAGGCTTTGCTCAGGTCCAGGTAAATGATATCAGTTGCTCACCCCTCATCTATTAATGTTGTGACCTGTTCATAGAAGGCCACCGGGTTTGTCAGGCAGGATCTGCCCTTGATGAAGCCATGCTGGTTGGACCCAATCACCTCTTCACTATTCTCCTGTCTCAGTAGTGCCTCCATGAGGATCTGCTCCATGATCTTACCAGGCACAGAGGTGAGCCTGACTGGCTTGGAGTTCCCTGGCTCCTCCTTCCTACTCTTTTTGAAAATGTGAGTTACAGTTCCCCTTTTCCAGTCAGTGGGAACTTCACCAGACTGCCAGGACCTTTGGGAATATAATAGAGGGGTTTAGCTGCCAGTTTTCTCAGTACCCATGGGTGTATCCCATTGGGTCCCATGGACTTGAATGCTTTTAGGTTCTTCAGGTGATGACGAACCTGATCTTCACTTATGCTGGGCAGCTCTTCCTTCCAGTCCCTGCCATTATCTTCCATAACTCCAGGAGCATGGCTTGAGTCCTTCGCAGTGTAGACCGAGGTAAAGAAGTAGTTGAGAACCTCAGCCTTTTCTATGTCACTTGTGACCATTTCTCCTGTTTCCTTCCTGAAGGGGCCCACACCTTCTCTAGTCTTCTTTTTACCATTAATATACCTGTAGAAATTCTTGATTATCTGGACTTCTTCTGCTCTGATGCTCTTCATGTGGGTTGCCAAATCATGGTTTGATTGTGGTACTCTTTTTCTCCCATCGTTGTTTCTCTACTTTTATTTGTTTAAAATAAGTGACATTTCAGCCTGAAGTCTTCCTTTTTGCTCCTTTTGATAAGAAGAGTCTATTGATTGCACATGCTGGGAGTTGTCTTTAGTGAGTTCTGGGCAGATAAAGCAAGCAATGGTTAAGCCTTTTTCCAGCTGAGAAGTACTCTGTGGGCACACTTCAGTCAAAATTCCTGCCAGTTCCTTCATCGGCTTAAAACTCAAGTTGATGGAATATATGGAGCACTCAACAAGCCACTCTGGTGTCTTCAGGCTGGGCGGGCTTCACATTGTTGACTTTCTCCAAAAAGAGTATTTCCATGTAGAAAATACCCAACAATCTGAGCTCAGGGATGATGCCAACACAGGCAAGTACAGGGCACATCCAAGTGTAGCATCAAACTGGGCTGATCCAAAGCTCTGGAATGAGTGAAAACAAAGTGGTTGAATCATTATCCCTGAAAGTATTTAAAAGATGTGTAGATGTGGTGTTGAGGCACATGATTTAGCAACAGGCTTGGTAGTGTTGAGTTAGTGATTGGGCTTGATGATCTTGAAAGTCTTTTCCAGACTATACAATTCTATGATTTTATGAAAATGGATCTTTCTGGGATGGTGCATTAAATCAGACTCTGATAGACCCTCTGATGTGCCTCACAGGCTCTTTTCCTCAACAAAGATCATCAACTCTAGGTCGCCAGTCACTAAATTTATCTATCTTGCAGCCACTCTCGAAGATGCTTTCTGCCTTTCTCTTTGCTAATGTATGGCAAAGAACCATTGAGTTGCTAATTTTTTTGGTACTAAAGGATAAAAGCAGCCTGCAAGACTGTTGTCCCAACTGCCTTATTCCAATCAGGTCAGGTTGTTGCTGCAATGTAGGTTTGGACTTTGATATCCAGAATTAAACTTGATCTCCAGTCCAGCAGTTGGAAATTGTGTCCCCACAGTTGTAAGTTTGCTTGAGAAAAGGTCTGGAGATGTTCTTTTTCAGAGAAGCATGTTGTTACACATCTAAAATGGGATGTGGTTTGATGGCTGTGGTGGTGTTGGGATGAGGTTTGGACTTCATGATCTGAGAGGTCTTTTCCAACCAAAATGATTCTGTGATTCTGTGAAGTTAAATTATCTAGTTGAAGATATCCTTGCTCACTGCAGAGGGGTTGGACTAAGTGACCTTCACAGGTGCCTTCCAACCCAAAGGATTCTATGATTCTAAGTAACTTGGTACACCAACCTTTCTTGCACCTGGATTAAAGATCTCAGGCTTGTGATGGGGACTTCAATTTTAGCTTTTCTTTAACTATTCTGAAAGACCAGAAGGGCATAAAGAAAAGGATAAGCAAGTCAACAATTATTCTCGTAAAATCAGCGTTTCAGGGTTTAATCCTGCATCCCTACTGCACTTTAAACACCCAGTGAAACTAGAAACACACAACACACACAGTGCTTGGGAGGGAAAATGGTCTCTCTGTGGCCAGCAAAATCCTCCTCCAAGCAAAAAGGGTGTTACTGCTCTAAGATGTGTCTTTGGTAATTTAAGACAGAGTAACCATGTGGTCACAGAGGAGATTAACATTCCTTGGCCAGAGAGGACAAGCTTTTATTTTGAAAGCCACCTGGGTTCTGCTTGAAAGTAGTAGAATACTTCAGATTTATTACAACTGAGCAGGCTCCTATTTAACAATGTCAAGACAGAGCTGTGGAAACACAGACAGACACACACACAGACATAGACACACACATACAAATTTTCTTGCTACTTTTGGTCCTTCCACAGCTGCAGCTATTCTGTAACATCAAACCAGCCAAAAAGTTTGGCCATGAAGGGATACTTAATATTTGAATTTTATATGCAGTGTCTCAAATTTATGTGCTTAGAATCATGAAGATGACTTATGATGTGTTGTGTTTGCCTTGGCAATGGCTCAAACCCAGAAATGTATTTCAGGCTTGGCTTTCCAGATATTATCTCAAGTCATTTAAAAGTTCATTATAGGGCACCCGCTAGTGCTGCTATAGTAAAGGGGCTGTCAGCATTTTTCAAGGGTTTATAACTCAGCCATTAAAGAAAAAAAAAAAAAAAGATCTCTGTGGGCTGAAACTTGGCATTCAGGGTCTAAGCCCAGCAGTAAATTGTTTTTACAAATTAAAAAAAAATCTGCTTGACTATTATTAAATTATAGGTGGGCTAAATTTTATTTAGAACCCTTTTTTCAGCCTGTTCTCTTTCTCCTTCTGTAAATGAAAATGTTTCCAAACTGGTTTTTATAGAGTGCTACTCTGAAATATGAACTAGCTTTTGTTACATCCTTGAAACCAAGATTTCACTTAAAAATATCACAACACCTCTGATCCCGGCGTAGCACCTTCAAAGTGCTTTATGAGCATTATCTCATTAATGTACATAACAGCCTCCCTATGATGTAAGAGAGGTTATTATCCTCACTTTATAGCCAGAGAGATCCAGCCAAAAGGTTTAAGGCTGTCTTGAAAAGGACTTAGTTGCACAAATCCCATGTGAGCTTTGATTGGCTTTGGGTGTCTAATTCATTTTGGCTCTTCTAAAAATCACAACTTAAGTGATTCACCCAAGACTGCTCAGAGCCAGGATTAAAACTCAGACTTTCCAATGGCCAGTGCCACTAGTTGGGTTAATTCTCAGAAGTGCAGTAATTTGTAGAGAAGACGCATGGTGTTTCTAAGAAGTTATTCTTTAGGTCAGAGGGAGTCAACTCTGGACATCAAGGAACAACTGGGAAGAGTCCAGTGGAGGCTACAAAGATTCTGAGGGGCTTGGAGCATCTCTGTGAGGAGGAAAGGCTGAGACAACTGAGACTGCTGAGCCTGAAGAAGAGCAGGGGAATTAATGAGAGGGGGATCTCATTAATGCTTACGAATTGCTAAAGAGTATCAGGAGGATGGGGCCAGGCTTTTCTCAGTAGTACCCAGTGACAGGACAAGAGACAACAGACATACAGGATGTTCCACCTAAACATAAGGAGAAACCTGATCTTGAGGGTGCTGGAGCCCTGGAGCAGGCTGCCCAGAGTGGTTGTGGAGTCTCCTCTTGGAGAGATTCCAAACCTGCATGGACATTGGATTCTGAGCGAGCTGCTGTGGGTGCCTCTGCTTTAGCAGCTTGGTTGGACTTGGATGATCTCTAGGTCCCTTCTGACCCCCACCATGGTGGGATTCTGTGATCTGAGGAGCAACTTGACAACAGAGCCTGTCAAATGAAATATGGTAAAACATGGAGTGCACTAAGACAGCGGCCGTGCGGCATCCTGTCTCCATTGTGTTTGCCAGCAGTGAGTCTATCTCACTTCATCAGCTCTGTTCTTCTCCTGCTGAAAGCACAAAAGGAGGATTTTACCCCAGTTTTTCTTGGCCTTTGGACCAGAGATATTTGTGATGATAGCTGATGACCTCTACAGAAAGCTGGCTGCAGTTAGGATCTGGATTACATGTGTCCTCTGAGGGTGGCAGTAGTTCTGGAGATTTGATGGGCTTTGATAGGTGACAGTTAGACACAAGAATTAAAAATAAAACTGGGTGTTTCGTTGCCCCCTCCAGGGAAGCAATAGATGATTTGTGCATGCCAGGGGAGCAGTGCTCATAATTTTGTGTGATTCAGTAACAGTCCAAGGATTTTTGGAAGCACTGTTTGACCTTCATCTCATTCTCAATTATAGAACTGCTTTATCTGTGGAAAGTGTCTTCTCGTGAAGCTTCCAGTTGCTTGAAACCGGCCCTCTTTAAATCTCATCTCAGATGATCTGCTTGAGTTGATTTATGACTTGGATGCAATACACTGAATTTAGTAGTAGTTCTTGGAGGAAGGTGGAAAACACTTAGGGAAGGCAGAAGCTCCTGAGTCTGTGTGATGGTTTGGAAGTTACCTGCCCCCCCACACTTTTGAATTCACACAGACTTCCACTCAGCGGACTGGAAGTTAAGGAATGAAGCTTTATATTCACAGCTTAGCACAATATACAAGCAGATATTTACAATATATACAAATATTTACAGCTATATACAGAAATACATAAGTTAAAGGTAATACAAAAACACTATAAACTTCCCAGAAATCAGAGTGCCCAGGAGGGATTCACAAGCACTCTTCCACCTTCTCTCCACCACCCAGTCTTATCCCAGAATCTACCGTATATGCAGGGTGAAATGGAAAGATCAGCTAGAGGGGTTAGAAGCAGAATTGATTAGTTGAGTTACACAGATCCAGGTAGAAGCCAGGGAGAGAGAGCTCAGACTCTGCAGAGAGAGAGCGACTGTCTTATCTATGTTTGTGTCCTTGCTTTTATACATCTCGGTAAACCTATGAATGAAGTAGACATCACTGTTGTTTTCTTTTCACAGCCTATAATATAAATTTTCTCATTAATATATTCAAATCAGCCTCAAGCCAGCACACTCTGAGAGGAGTTTGTGAAATCCTCTGACAGCATTTCTCGTTATGCCTGTAGAGAAGTTGCTCCACAGCTCTTGCATTGCAACCGTATTTTCTCATTGATTTAGTGCTGCTACTGATACCTTAAAATCCTTCTCCAGCCTTTGGAAACCTACCCTACAACTCTTCTCCTTTATATGGAGTATAGTAGGACCCCTCCTGGGGTCTTATTTTATGTACTGCAGTGTTTGTCAGCATAACCATCATAGAGCCAAGACCCTGCTGTTTGCTGACTGTCTTGTACTGTAACTGTTTGAACCAGGTTATGAAACATTATCAGGAGTGATAAATGAGTGTGGTAGAGAAATGTTACACTGGATAATTAAATGTGGTTACCCAGTTCCATGCTATTAGTGTGATTTTATTAAACCCAGATTGTGGAGAGAACCCAGGAATACATGTGCTGACTGAGATTAGACTTCCTGGTGAGGTTAGTAAGATAGCAAGTCAGAAATGTTCCCTGTCTTCCAGGGAAGTGTGCAGGAATGATTCTGGAGAGCTGGAAGGCCAGTCCAACCCCTTGGCAAAAGTCGTTAGACTCCATTGTCTGCCTTCACAGAGGGCTGGGATCTCTGCACTTTGCACTTTTTGCTGCATACACAGATTTCCTACCTAATAATCATAAATTCATAGGATGGTTTGGATTGGAAGGGACTTTTTAAGGTCATCTAGTCCATCCCCTATGCAGTAAGCAGAGACATCCCCAACTAGATCAGGTTGCTCAGAGCCCTGTCAAACCTGACTTGAATGTCTGCACAATCACCTTTCTGGGCAACTTGTTGCAGTGTGCCAACAGCCTCATAGTAAAGAACTTCTTCCCAATGTCCAATTTAAATCATAGAATCATTTAAGTTGGAGAAATCCTTCAAGATCATCAAATCCAATTGCTAACCCATTGCTGCCAGGTCACCATTGCCTCCTGTGCTTTTGCCACAAACTTTTGCTAGGAGTTCCTCCCCAGCTTTCTTGTAGCCCCCTAGAGGTACTAGAAGGCCACTCTAAGGTCACTGTGAAGCCTTCTCCAGGCTGAACAACCCCAAGTCTCTAATCCTGTCTTCATAGGAAGTGCAGATTGTGTGGATTAGATGGATTAGATCCATGAAGCATAGGTAACAATCTCGTTTTACAGAGTTTCATAGTGGCATGTTTACAGGCAAGTCAGTCCGTGACAAAATATGTGTGTGGGCAATGCTCTTGTGCTAAGTGTTTATCCCAGAGGCTCTTTGGGACCAAGTGAGGACAGGAACACCTTGTCTGAAGAGCTGTGCCAACACAGGGTAAGAACTTCTGTGTTAAACTGATTCAGCACAAAGGGAAGAGATACTGAGAAACACAAAACATAAAGGAGGGAGTAGCTGGTAAAGACACAATTAAAATCACTAATTAAGGAAGTGGATTTGTTAGGTAAGTTAGGTGGCTAAGCTGGTTTTAGACATGTTGCAGCTGTTTTTCATACTTCTAGGAGCAGGCTTGTTGCTGGAGTTCACAGTAGATGTACCTGAGGATGGTACAACACAGCACAGCTGTACTTAATGATAGGCCTTTTCTTGACCTGAGAGCTCAGGAGCAGAGTAAAGCCTCTGGATTTCTCATTCCTTGGCCCTCCTGCTAAGACAGCCAGCAGGTGATAGTGGGGTTTGGCTACTAATGACCACTGTTAGGTTTGAACCTGTGACATGGAGATGAAAGCCTGAGTGTTCCATTCCGCATCCCCAATCCATCTCACTTTCTGCCTTTAAAGGGTTTAATTAAATGTTGAATACATTTAATCAGAAATAGTCCTCTTCCAGGATGCTGCAGAGAGAAATAGCACTTGACAGGAGAAGGCAGTACTCTCAGGTAGATTAGAAGGGATTAATTGTGCTGAATTTTGATTTAGCATTCCCTAACTTAACAAAAGAATTATTCGTCTTCTCCTTGCACCTACCATGAGACCTATTTCAGATTTAAGATAAACCTTAACTACTTCTAGCAAGGCAAATACTGAGTCAGGAAAAAAATCTCCTAGATATGATCCTTAATCCTTCTGTGCATTTAATTTTTCCATAGTCATTAACAACCTACAGTCTACACTGCTCTGCAAATCAATTAAAAATATCTCTGAGATCTTCAGTTCTGAACTATTAATTTAATATATTTCTATATATGTATATTTGTATATTCATTTATATATTTGTCTGTATTTTGTGGATCCTAACACGGCCAAGGGCATATCTGCACAAGCAGAGGCATCAGATTGAGCAGCTGGATTTCTGGTACATGTTTTGCATGTCCATTGGTTAGCAAAGAGGAAATATAAAAGAAAAAAAGAGATAAAGAAGAAATGAGATAAAAGAAAAAAGAGACATGGTATTGCCTTGTTTTTCTGTGTGAGTTAAGCCGAATAGGAGAGGGAATCCTTGGGTATGTGAGGGAAGAGAGGTCATCAAGAAATAAAGCACTGGTCTAGTGCAGTGGAATGACAAATCTCAAATCTCACAGGGAGATTTAGATTAGATATTAGGAAGAAATTCTTCCCTTGAGGGTTGTGAGACACTGGAACAGGTTGCCTAGAAAAACTATGGATGCCCCATCCCTGGAAGTGTTCAAGGCCTTCCACTGATCTAGTGGAAGATGTCCCTGCCTGTGGTAGGGGTGTTGGAACAGGATGATCTTTAAAAGGTCCCTTCCAACCCAAACCGTTCTATGATTCCAAAATGTGTTCTTTTTATCACAACACAAAGATATGTAAGACCCATTGCCTGCCCTGAAACATCGATTGGCAAGTACTATTGTCTTCTCCTAAACCTGGTAACGCCTCCTTTTGCTTGGCTTTCAAAGCCAAGCACTAGCTTTCTTCAAAATGACATTTCCTGAGATAGAATTCTTTACTCACTCTTCATTTTTTCTTTTTCATAATAGATTACTTCTTGACACTTGATGAACCCATGAATAACATAACCACCACCCTTGGCCAGACAGCAGAGCTGCACTGTAAAGTCTCTGGCAATCCTCCTCCGACAGTGCGTTGGCTGAAGAACGACGCTCCGGTTGTCCAGGAGCCCCGGAGGATCTCCTTCCGTGCCACCAGCTATGGGTCCCGGCTGCGCATCAGAAACCTCGACACAACAGACACTGGCTACTTCCAGTGTGTCGCCACCAATGGCAGAAAGACTGTTTCTACTACTGGTGTGCTCTTTGTCAAATTTGGTGAGTTCTGTCCTTTGAAACTGGTCAGATTCTGATGTAGGGCTCTGGAGAAAGCTGTGTTTATCCATTGAAAGTTAACACACTGATGTAGTAGAATGATAGAATGGCTTAAAAGTCGCTTAGTCCAGCCCCACTGCAGTCAGCAGGGACATCTGCAACTAGAGCAGGTTGCTTAGAACGCCAAACAACCTGACCGGAAATGGTTCCAGGGATGGGGCATCTACCAGCTCTCCAGGCAAACTGGATCAATGTCTCACCACCCTCAGTATCAAACATGTCTTCCTTCTCTCCAGTCTGAATCTCCCTCTTTTAGTTCAAACCATCACCCCTTGTCCTGTCCCAACAGGCCCTGTTCAAAATCTGTCCCCACCTTTCTGATCAGCCCCTCTAAATCCTGGAAGGCCACCAGAAGGTCTCCCTGGTGCCTTCTCTTCTCCTCCAGGCTGAACAACCCCAACTCTCAGCCTGGTCTCACAGCAGAGGGTTTCCAGCCTTCCCATCATTGTTGTGGCCTCCTTTGGCCCTGCTCCAATAGGTCCATGTCTCTGCTGTACTGAGGACTCCAAAGCTGGCCCCAGCACTGTGGCTGAGGGGGACTCTCAGCAGAGCAGAATAGAGGGGCAGAATCTCCTTCCTCCACCTGCTGCCATCGCTGACGGGGACCAACCCAGAACATGGTTGGCTTCTGGGCTGTGAGTACATGGTGCCAGCTCACATCACCATAGCAGTATCGAACAATCTGATTCAGCCTGTTTCTGGGAGCACCCCTGGGATGGGAGCTTTTTCTCTCTGCCTGCTTGCTCTTTGCTCAGTGAAGATGTCCATATTCCCAGCCATAGCAGTAGCTTTTAATATATAAGAGCCTACTGAAAGCAGGATGGAAGGGCAGGGTCAGTACACAGCAATGTTCATTGATCTGCTGCCTGAGTGGGTTCAGACAGAGGAGAAAAAACATTTAATTCACAAGTATCTGAGAGACCTCCTTTGTCTTGAGTCAGTGAGAAATTCCAGCTTGCAGTATGGATTTGGGGCATTTTAGAGAGATATATAAATCTGTCAGGTAAAATAAGCACTTTTTCTTCAAAGTTTATATTGGGATAATTGCCTTCAGAGCTGTCTTAAGACTGAGAAGATGCCAAACAAGAAACACATTTTGTGTGTCTTCTCCACCTCCTCAGAGGGAAATAATTCACTGAGGTGAAGATGTTCACACAGAATCCTAGTTAATCCTCTTAGGAACTGGACAAATAAGACATAATGAATGATATATGTGAGGAGTTTCAGAACCTATTTTCATAAATCTTCTACATTTTCTAAATTCTAGTGAGAAATTAATCACTAGATGTTGTCATAAGGCAGTTATCTTTTAGTTTGTAGCCCAGAAGGCAAATCGTATCCTAGGCTGCATCAAGAAGAATGTGGCCAGCAGGTCAAGAGAGGTGATTCTGCCCCTTTACTCTGCTCTTGTGAGACCTCACCTTGGATACTGCATCTAGTTCTGGTGTCCCCAGCATAAGAAAGACACAGAGCTGTTGGAGTGAGTCCAGAGGAGGGCCACAGAGATGATCCAAGGGCTAGAACACGTCTCCTGTGAGGATAGCCTGAGGGAGTTGAGCTTGTTCATCCTGGAGAAGAGAAGATTCCAAAGGGATCTTAGAGCTGCCTTCCAATACCTGAAGAGATCCTACAGGATTGCCGGAGAGGGGGTTTTCATAAAGGTGACTAGCAGTAGGACAAGGGTAGAATTGGTTTAAGCTGAGAGAGAGTAGGTTTAGACTGGATCTTAGGAAGTAAGTTCTTCAGTGTGATGGTGGTGTGACTCTGGAACAGGCTACCCAGGGAGGCTGTGGATGTCTCCTCCCTGGAGGCATTCAAGGCCACGCTGGGTGAGGCCTTGAGCAGCACATAGTTGTGAGATGTACCTGTCCATGGCAGGAAGGTTGGAGTAGATAATCTCCAAGGTCCCTTCCAAGCCATTCTATAATTCTGTGATGGTTCTGTGATCTGAAATATAGGAGAATGATACTTTCCAGGACAGTCCTGTGGAAAATAGGGAGAATTTTTCTTATTAATGATCAGAGCAATATTGAATCTCACAACTGAGTTTCTGGAGGAAACACTCATTAGCATGAACTGCCCTGAAATCTCCTGCTGACTGCTTGGTCTGCACTGTGCTCCATCCCACTCAGCCCTTCCAGTAGCTGCCGAAATGGAAACATCCAGGGCAGAAACAGAAAAACCTTCCCAGCCAGAGCCTGCTGAGGCCAGAGCAAATTCAATTGATGTCTCTGAATCAGCCATAGGATAAATTCTCTGATAAGTAATGAAGATTGATAGGGGGAAATGGTGCTGTTTTCTCCCAGTTATAGTTACAGCAAGCTTTTGTACAAGCCTCCTGTGGTTTGCCTTAACCTTCTCTGTGGTGGCCCAAGACACAGTTGAAATGTAGGATGGATGTGTCACCTGTTCATTGTCCTCATCTACAGGATACAGCCTCGTCTTTGGTACTAACTGTGACTCGTCTGCTGAACTCCATAAACCACATCCAACATGACAGGCTGTTAGTTTTATCTTTTAAAAGCTTTTCAAAAGCTTCCTGCTTGCTACCTCACTGTAACTCATCACGCTGTTTTTCTTCTGTCATTTCTCCAGGTCCCCCACCAACAGCAAGCCCAGGATCATCGTAAGTGGTTTCATGTCTCTTCTGTTGATTCATTAGTCTTGCATTTCAGCAGTGAGAAGTTAATTTTTCATGTTGTCTGACAGCAGCACTTTTACATTCCAGTTTGATTCAGATAGTGTGGTAATTTATTGTACACAAATTATCTGCCTCATAGATGCATGTTACTATGTCAGCTCTTATTTCTTACCTTAGACTTTTAAATTTCCAATATGATTACCTTGAGATCCTCTGGTGCCTTCAGTCTTGGAACTGATGATGGTGTGTACCTACAAATATAAATAGAAATTGATCTTCATATGTTTCATGGCCCAAGTGGGAAATTATTTGTCACTATTAGATTTTACTACCTGGGGGCTTCTTACTGATTTTAAGGGGACTGGTAGTCATAAAGTGTATCTATATCCATCTGTACCTGCATTAGTAAACTGTCTTAAAATGGATTCTTTTTAAAGATAAAGCGCATGGGTGAGATGAGTGGCTGTTTTTCCAACAGTTCCCTGTGTCCTGGAGCTCAGGTTTGGCTCCAGCTGCTGTGCGATGTAGCTACATTGTCATATCTTGGCAGTGGAGTTCCTTTCTTTGGTAGCTTTTGAGAATGCATGTTTATCTTCCTTTCTCCTTGCTCACCTTTTGTAGTCCCTTATTGTTCTCAAGTGTGGCTCCAACTGTTATGAAGCTTGAAATTAATTTTGTGGTCGTGTGTCCAGCTTATTCCTATCTTATATGCACAGAACACACTGAAAGCCAGATGGGGAAAGCTGCATCATTAGAAGATAAATAAAGTACCAACTAAAACTTAAAAGGAAATTGCCAATACAATTGCAAAGGATGCAGAAGCTTGGAGATGTGATGTTTCTGACTGTCCTTAGCGCAAGATCATTCACAAAGGCTTGCAGGGGATATAAATCAGGGGAAGCATCTGCCCACAGGACATGCTAGGATGCCCTCTAATGGAACAAGATAAAATGTGGGTTTGTCTTTACTTTTGAAAGTACCTGGCATGAAGTTACTGAGTTGGTTTTGGAAGGGGAGCTTGTTGCTTAGACTTAGCTTCTCTGTTCTGAGCAGGGAAGCTTCATGGATCTGAGGGAAGTGGGGGTTGTCGTGGTCTTTAGCAGTTTGGAGACTTAATGAATGAGTTGAGAAGATGTGTATTTTGTGTCTGCTTCCACCTAGTTTGGGGTTTCTGAAATTGGTAAGGTTAAGCAACACATCTTTAGTGGTCAGAAACCCACAGGAGAGAAATGTGAGCGTAGAAAGCATAGAGCTTTGCTGGAATGTCACTGTCCAGGCTGCTCAGGATTGCTTCACTTCTTTAAAACCAAATAGATTTGGGAGCTCTTTTTTTCTGTTTTTCTTTCTGACGTGGTTTTCGGTTTGGATTTTTTCCCTCTGCAGTACATAATATGCAGGATGTACTAATTTACAGTGGTTAAATCATAGAATGGTTTCATTGGACAAGACCTTAAACATCATGCAGTTCCAATGCCCTTGCCATGGGCAAGGACACTTCCTGTGAGACAAGGTTGAGCAAGGTCACATCCATCCTGGCCTTGAACACTTCCAGGGTTGGAGCCTCTACAACTTCTTTGGGCAACCTGTTCCAGTGCTCCACCACCCTCATAGTAAAGAACTTCTTCCCTAATGTCAAAATCTACCCTGCTCTAGTTTCAAACCATTGCCCCTTATCCTAGTGCTACAAGCCTTTGTAAACAGTCCCTCTCCAGCTTTCTTGTAGGCCCTCTTCAGGTCCTGGAACACCACACGAAGGTCCCCTCAGAGCTTTCTCTTCTGCATGGATAACCATGGCATAAAAATAAAGAAGTTAATTGGATGCCTTCTGTGAAAGTCTGAATTGCAAAGGGAGGGAAAATCCAGCAGAAACATAAGGACATCAAGAACCCAAGTCTGTAAAGCTCTTACTGACCTGAAAATCCTTCCTTTAACTCTCTCGTGTTAGGCAAAGGTCAGCTTTAAAGTCCTTATCTGCAAGGTCATGGAGTTACATTCCGTTAATGTGTTCTGCTGCTCTGATACAGCCTGAAGAAGCTGCTTTTGTTAAAAAAAACCCTGCAAGTCAACCACCCATGCTCCTGCTTTATAAATAAATCATTATTTTATCTTTGGTGTAGCTGGAAGGTGCTCCAGATACAGCAGCAGCTACAAGCAGCTCAGCTAGCTGTGGGGAGAGTGCCAATGCCTCTGTCCCACAGTCCGGATGTGTGCCCAGGAACCTGGCTGGAATACTTTCTGTAAAGTAGATGGTGTCAAGGGCACCTCCACAACAGGCAGGGCTCTGGGGAGGGGCCAATTCTGGCAAATAAGCCAAGTCCTGCAGGCTTTTGATGTAAGAGGCCACCATCAACTACTTTATCCCCTTCTTTCTTCTGTGGAATGTATGAACATAAAGTCAAATTGAATTGATGGAATGGTTTGAGAAAGACCATTGAATCATGGAATTGTTTTGGTTCGAAAAGACCTCCAAAATCATCCACTCTAACACCACCATGGCCATTAAACCATGCCCTGAAGTGCCATGTCCACATATTTCTTTAAAACCTCCCACAGTGACTCCACACCTCCATGGGCAGTCTATTCCAGATCAAAGGGAGCATTTTGCTACTAAACTCATGTCTTAGAATCATAGGGGTTGGAAGGGACCTCCTAAAATCATCAAGTCCAATCTGCCTGCCAGACTAGAATTACCTAGGGCAGGTCACCAAGGAACGCATCCAGGTGGGTCTTGAAAGTCTTGCGTATTTGTGTGTTTGTGTTATCTTGCACTCACCTGGGTATCATAAAATCACTTTGGCTGGAAAAGAACTTCAAATTGAGTCTAACCGTTCTCTAACTCTACCAAGCCTGGGGCTAAACCGTATCACTCAGCACCACATCTCTGTGTCTTTTAATCACCTCCAGGGATGGGGATTCAAACACCTCCCTGGGGAGGCTGTTCAATGTTTGAGAACACAGTGGAGAAGTCTCAAGCCTAAACCTCCTCTGGTACAGCTTGAGGCCTTTTCCTCTTGTCCTATCAGCTGTAGGCATCATTTCTAGAAATTTCCTGAAAGGCCATACCTTTAACATTGTTTTTGAAGTTTTCATACTTCACTTCACTTTGAAACTCATTTATTATCTACCATCCATGGCAAGGTTTGGACCTTTAAGAGTGTGGAAGTGTATGTCTTAACCTCAGGTCTCTGTGGTTGCTACAGAGATAGAGGTCAGAAAGGGCTGAGCTCAGAGCACAATACATTGAGATGAGAGAATTTAATAATAGACATACTTTGACCTGGAAAATGGTTTCATGCCCGCTCTTGTCCTTTATTATTGTTCTTTTTCTCTCATTCTGTATTGTTTGCACTACCTGGAGTGATGGCCTTGGGCTTGCCCTCAACTTCACCCACTCCAGAGGAAATCCTAGACACAAGTCACTGAAATTAAAGGAGATGGAAAACTCTTGCATTCTATTTGAGACCTGCCACGTATAGTGGAAAGACAATAAACCTACTATTTTATGTGATCCAGTACGCAAAAGAGTTCAACAAACCCTGCTGGAATGTTGTCCAGTGGGAGGAGTTCAGGAAAGGTCTCTGTATACTATGTAAATGGTTTATTTACATCTCCCACCCCCGAATTTCCTTGCACAAACCCACATTCTTTATGGTGAGGGTGGGGAGACACTGCAGTGGTTGCCCAGGGAGGTTGTGAATGCTCCCTCCCTGGAGGTGTTCAAGGCCAGGTTGGATGAGGCCTTGAGCGACCTGGTCTCATGAAAAGTGTCCCTGCTTATGGCAGGAGGGTTGGAACTGGATGAGCTTTAAGGTCCTTTCTAACCCAGTGTCTGATGTGTTGTGAAGAAGTTTCAACAAGTGTAACTTGCCGTTGAAATGTGGAACTCAGCAACCCAAATATTTGACTTTATTATGGTGGAAACATCAGCAGGTCAGTGTGGTACCTTTTGTAAGTATTCTGTAAGTTTCCAGGGCCCAGTGTTTTAGGTTTTAGAGGAGAAAGTTGTCTGGCTCATCAATACTACTGCTCTTGGATGTGTGGTGGTTACTGTGTAGCAGAGAGACAATAGTGTGAATGTAAATCAAACTGGATGTGCACGGCCTGGCACCTCCCAAGTAGAGTATATGTAGTCCTTATGTCAGTATTTCTCTTAAACAGTCCTTTTATTCTTAATAGAGTCTTTTCTCTATATATAACCTAAATCTGGCATTGTTTTGTTCCTTATTTAACTGCTGGGAATGCGGAGAGGAGAAGAGAGGAAGAAAAGAAGAGAGGAGAAGGCTGTAATTTTAAGGGGCTTTCAATTTATAAAATCAAATGGGGTTTGTGATTCCCAGAAATAGCTTTCCAGGCTTATGAAACCACAGACCTCATGGGATTCTCCCATCCTCTTTTTCAGTGATTAAGATTTTTGTTATTTGTTTTTTTATGAAGTTAAACACATCTGGGTGCTTTAGTAAAACATCTTTTATACAGCGGCACTGCGTGGCTGGATGTCAGCATGGTTCCTTCAGCAAGAAAACACATAACCACTGGCCAGCATGCAGGGGAGACCTGGCCAACTGTGTATTTGATTGTGGATTTCAAAGAGCAAAAGATTTTCCCCTTTTGGCCATAGAAGCTAAATTTTATAGAAGGAAAAAAAAAAACCAACAACCAACCAATAAAGAGGCAGGTTGGCCAGAGAGCCACGGACACCAGTCACTCTGATCCAGTATCTGGCATCCCAGGGCTCCTATACCAAGGTTGGGCACCAGGCTTGACTCCTAGGATCTTGGTTAAGGATATAGAATTTCCCATAATAACCTCCATAAGGAAACTTAGGAATTGTGAGTTAAATTAGTAGATTGAGACCTGGCTGAATGACAAATTTGGAAGGGTTTGGATTGGCAACACAGGGTCTAGGTAGAGGTCTGCAGCTTGGGGTCTGTACTGGGTCCAGTCTTGTTCAACAGGGGGTTACAGAGATGCTGAGGGGACTGGAGCATCTCTTTTGCTAGAAGAGGCTGGAAAAACCTGGAGAAGAGAAGCCTGGAAAGAGATCTTAGGTGGTTCTGTGAGGCATATTGATTTCCAGTCCTGTAAAATGGTTTTTGACTGTCCCTTCTGCTTTGAGACAATGAAAATTTTCAATGAATACTGAAGGTAAGTCCCACAAGGTTTGATCTCTTGTAACCCCACTGTACATTGCTGCTATAGCTTGTACTTAGAGCACATGGGATCTGAGGCACAGACCTGGAGTGGGATATTCTGTGTGGAGGCCAAGATAAATATATTTGTGGAACAAAATCATGCAGTGTGAAGATGAAGCCTGAGTGGCTGCTGCTGACAGAAGCCATGGTATGTTCTCTTGCATTACTTCACTCCAGTGAAAATAATACTCCCTTAGTTTAGCCAGGCTCTGAGAGTCAGGTTATCTGCTGTGAGCATGCCAGCCATAGAACCAAAATGTTTCCAAGATTCATTCTTTTTACTAGGTCTTTGATCTGATGCACACTTAGCCGCTATGCCACCATCTCACCTTTTCCTTTGTTCTGATTATTCTGCTGTGATTTTCTTTGTGATGTTCTTGTAGCATCATGGGCAATTAAGTTGACTGCTAAGGCACCAGGATGTAAGATGTAGTAGGGAACATGCTCTTGGAGTGTCCTGACCAAGCGAAAATTAATTAAAACCTCTGAGTAAGTGTAGTGCCGCATTTAGGAAGCCATATATGTGTCTTGCATTAAATGACTTGGTTATAGCAGGTATTTTAGTGCATTTTATCTACCTCAGAGTACTTAGGTAGCTAAATATACCCATTATCTCAGAATTCCAGGATCCTTTGCCTCCTTACCACCTCTTATCTCCTAGAACACATATGGGAAACTGTGCCAGTTTAAGATTAAAGGTCTGTTTCAGTTCCCTCAAATGCCACTGTTTGTGCTCCTTCAGGTGCAACTGAAGTCACCCTGGTCACCTTGTCTGGAGTGGACACCCTGGGGTGGTTTGCACAAGCTATTGCATATGTGGCCTGTAACAAAATAGAGCATGAAGCTCTGGGGATACAGACCCCAACTTGTGCCACTGGATTATTGTTCTTGTCTGCTGTGGCCATGTATCTTCCACTGGTTTTCATGTGAGCAACACTGCAAAAAGCTAAGCTCTTTGCCGCAGAGCTCTTCCTGGTGGAGTGGCTTCAATTGTTTGTTGGTTAGGGTATTTTGTGCTGCAGTAAGCCTACAGAAGAGAAACTGGCCTGTAGTTTGGACACAGAATGACCTCAGAGAGCACTTTTTGCTTTTGAAAGAGTAGCTGATAGATATTTTTCCCAGTTTTAGCTGAAACATTCTGCTCTTACCTGCCCATAGCACAAAGAGAAAGCCCTTCTGTCTCTATGTGGCACAAAGGAAAGGTATGACACAGTATGGAGACGTGGTTGTGTTATCTGAAAACAATTTAATTGCACTCATGTCAATATTTTTTTCAAGAGGGGAGGGAGAAAGGAGATCAGTACATTATGACTTGGCCTTGACAGCCTAGTGCGTTTTTGTGATACAAGGGAAAAGACAATGTGCTATTAAGAACTGGAGATGTTTTCACCCTGCACAGGATCACCATACATCTGCAAATAAATGTTTGGTGTGGAAATAGCCTTTGTGGAATGCTACAGCTAGTATTTGGCCTTCTGTTTCTTTAAGGCTTTGATACTGCCCAGTTGCATGGTCAGTAACTGCTGACTTTGCATGTGGGATTTATAGCAAGACCCCAGGAGACTAAGGGGGTTGAAACCTTGACCCCAGCATTTTCTTCCACTCGTCCTGAAGCCAGGTTGTCTGCCTATGAACTACACTGTTGCTTTACCAACATGTCTTTTTGGAGCTCAAGTCGCAGAATCATAGAATAGTAGGGGTTTGAAGTGACCTCTGAAGACCATCTAGTCCAAATTCCCTGCTAGATACGGTCACTTAAGAGTAAATCATGAAGGAGCAACATCCAGGTGGAGACTTGGCAACCTCTCTGGACTGCCTGCTTCAGCACTCTGCCACCCTCAAAGTGAAGAACTTTTTCCTTATGTTTCTTTAGAACTTCTGTGTTCCAGCTTATGTTCATTGCCCCTTGTCCTGTCAGTGGGCACTGCTGAGAGCAATCTGGCTTCGTCTTCCTGCTCCCCACCCTTTAGTTATTGATGAGCAATGAGAAGGTGAATTTAGGATGTCATTCTAAACCAGGCTTAGAAACCTTGTCATATTTTAACACCATGGGTGTAGGCACACTTCAAATCCCATGCAGGAACTTGGGGAGCCAAAGTGCTGCTAGAGGATGGATTTTTCCTTCCTCTCTTTGGTGATCTCAGTAGTCAGGTTTTACACAAACACTTTATCTTTATTGATGACCTGGATGAGGGAATTGAGTCCATCATCAGTAAGTTTGCAGATGATGCCAAGTTAGGAGCAGGTGTCAATCTTTTGGAGGGTAGGAGGGCCCTGTAGAGGGACCTGGACAGGCTGGGTGGGCAGAGGCCAATGGGATGAGATTTAACAAGGCTAAGTGCAGGGTTTTACATTTTGGGCACAACAACCCCAGGCAGTGCTACAGGCTGGGGACGGAGTGGCTGGACAGCAGCCAGGCAGAGAGGGACCTGGGGGTGCTGGTAGATAGTAGACTGAACATGAGCCAGCAGTGTGCCCAGGTGGCCAGGAGAGCCAATGGTATCCTGGCCTGTATCAGGAACAGTGTGGCCAGCAGCAGAGGTTATCCTTCCTCTGTACTTGGCACTGGTCAGGCCACACCTTGAATATTGTGTCTAGTTCTTGTCCCCTCAATTCAAGAGAGGTGTTGAGGTACTGGAACGTGTCCAAAGAAGGGTGATGAAGCTGGTGAGGGGCCTGGAGCACAAGCCTTATGATGAGAGGCTGAGGGAGCTGGGGTTGTTTATTCTGGAGAAGAGGAGGCTTAAGTGTGACCTCATTCCTGTCTACAACTACCTGAAGAGAGGCTGTAGCCAGGTGGGGGTTGGTCTGTCCTCCTAGGCAACCAGCAAGGGGCCCCCATCTCAAGTTGTGCCAGGGGAGGTATAGGCTGGATATTAGGAAGAAGTTCTTGCCAGAGAAAGTGATTTGCCATTGGAATGGGCTGCCCAGAGAGGTGGGGGAGTCACTGTCCCTGGAGGTGTTCAAGAAAGGACTGGATGGGGCACGTAGTGCCATGGTCTAGTTGATTTAATGGGGCTGGGTGATAAGTTGAACTGGATGATCTTGGAAGTCTCTTCCAACCTGGCCTATTCTATTCTGTTCTAAAGAAATCCTCCGCTCAGACCCAGAGTTACAGACTCTGTGTGTATTTTCCTGACTTGCTTAAAAAGGAGCAAAGCGAGAATCACTTTGAACTTTCTTCAGTTTAGCAACAGAAAAGGAAGAAAAAAAAAAGAGTCAGGAAGGGCTGAGAAGTTACATTACTTGGCCTGATCATCTCCTGCGGCCTTCAGGGTATTGTGCTTGTGGAGACATCCTTTAACTGTTAAAGGAAAAAAAAAAAAGCCTAGATGATTGCACGCCGTTGGCTTAGTGTTTGACTAAGCCTGATAATAAACTGAGTCTTGTGAGTTAAACTAAAGTCAGACCTGCCAAGTATTGTTCCTATTAAGGTTATATAGCCTGAATGTCACACAGGGGCCTTTTTCCCACTGAACTCCCTGGCAGAAGTTGTTTGGGTGGGAGTTCAATCCACCCTGGGACACTGGACCTGTGCTACTAAGCTTCACATTATGGCTTCGGCTAAAAGTTGTTGGGAAAAAGTATTGGATTTTATTAAAAATACGGAGCCTTCAGTATTTGGTTTTATTCCATGAGATTTCTGTTCCAAAGTGCCTTTGGTTTTATTGGTGGAGTCATCTGCGAATGGTGCAGGAAGAATTTTGGTAGGGAAAGGGTTGTTTTGTCCTCCTGTTTACCATTGTACTCAGCACTGAGGAGGCCACAGCTTGAGTACTGGGTTCTATTTTGAGCGCCTCAGTGTAAGAAAGATGTTGAAATGCTGGAGTAGATCCAGGAAAGGGCAACAAACCTGGTGAAGGGTCTGGAGAAGAAGTCTGGTGAGGAGCAGCTGAGGAACTAGGAGTCATTCAGCCTGGAGAAAAAGAGCATCAGGGGAGACCTTCTGCCTCTCTGCAATTCACTGAAAGAAGATTGAAGCCAGGTGGGGGTTGGTTTCTTCTCCCACCAAAGTGATAAGAGAAGAGGAAGTGGCCTCACAGAGGTGTTTACATTGGATATTAAGATTTTTTTTTTCCTGAAAGAGTGGTCAGGCATTGAAACAGGCTGCTCAGGGAGGTGTTGGAATCACCATCCCCGCAGATGTTAATGGGTGTGTAGACATGGCGCTGGGTATAGTGGTCATGCTAGTAGTGGGACTTTGCTTCTATGATTTTCCTCAGAAAATATATGTTGCCCAGCATATATGCACTTGAGAGGAGGAAGAGGTTGGATCTGCTTTAGAGCAGAGGTGTAATCTGGGTTTTCCCATATTTCATGTGGTTATGCTGAAGCTAACCCCAAAATACCTTCTGGAGCTGCTAAAAGATCACAGCAGCAATTTTGTCCAAACCACTGTGTTTTTGTGAAACATTCTACTTTTCAAAAGATTGTTTTCTCTCTGAGACAGTTTTCAGCCCCCAAAACTTTTCTCATTTAGCTCTAATCATAAGAGAAATTTAAATGACTTACAAGGATTTCTTTGAGCCCCAAAGCTGTGAGGCAAGATCTGACAATACTACAATTAATTTAACCCTTCCTGAACAGGGTCAGGTTACAGCACTGACTAAACAGAGCCTTTGTGCTGCCATACTTTGGAAAGGACTTGCTCTGAATGTGTGTCTTGTCCTCAAAGA
Organism: Psilopogon haemacephalus; assembly: GCA_013396835.1. Lineage (NCBI taxonomy): Eukaryota > Metazoa > Chordata > Aves > Piciformes > Megalaimidae > Psilopogon > Psilopogon haemacephalus. The sequence goes on from VWZI01005546.1 coordinate 434,088, forward strand.
GGACAAATAGAAAATGATGATGTGGAGCGTCTCTGATTCATATGGGATCAGATATGATTTGTTTTGTGCTTGGACAACTCAGTGTCTTAAAGCCTCTGGTAGAGGTTATTGCTCTGTGTTTTTATTTGAAGCACAGTAACTTCTTCAATAGCTCTTCATCTGAGAGCTCCTAAAATAGATATGAGTACTCTTGCTTTGAGGAGAAAGGGGTGTATATTAGATGTAATCCCAGTGTCAGGGCCTCCTCCCTCCCAGTTCCAGGCTTCTGGAGTTTTCATTCTAGTTTGAGGGCTTGCTGGTCTATCTTGAGCAGTTCAATAACAATAAGAAGCTAAAAGACTAAAAACCAATCTCCTTGACTTCCCTCCCCACCATCCTGTGGTGGGATAAGACTCAATGTAAAGACTTTGGTTTTGCAAGAGATTGTCTTACTTGAGTTTCTCTTCAGAGAATCACACAGAAGATTAGGAGCTGGAAGGGACCTGGAAAGATCATCGAGTCCAACCCCCTGCCAGAGCAGAATCACCTATACCAGATCATAAAGGAACGCAGGAACTCTTGTTTGCCTTTCGTATCCTTAGCACTGTTGGCCAGTGTCTACAGGTGTTTCTTCTGGGGAGGTGAATATAAGGGTCTTTAGGTGTAGGATGAAAGAAGGAAAATAATTGTACGACCTGTGTCTTGTATAAAATGACTTCTGGTTGTCATTGGATGAGTTAATTTAGATAAGTCAGAAAATTGAATCATAGAGCCATAGAACTGTCAAGGCTGGAAGAGACCTTTGAGATCACCAATTCCAACTGCTATGTAGAGATCATAATCCCATGAGTACTCCTAAAACACTACCATTAAACCACATTCCTCAACGCCATATCCACACATCTGTTAGACGCCTCCAAGGGCTGGAGACTCCACCACCTCCCTGGGCAACCTGTTCCAATGCTTGATAACCCTTTCTGTGAAGCAATTTTTCCTAATAACCAACCTGAGCCTCCCTTGGCACAGTCAAGGGAGGTCGAATGAATCAGTCACGTTTATTATGATTTTGTGAAAGAGCAAATTGAATTTCTGTTACATGGAGTGTCTTTACAAGCTTTGTATGGTCTCGTTTTACTTTAAAACTTGCAACTTCTGATGCTCTAATGTCCTCACAAGCGCGTTCCTGGGCTTCTGGCAGTTTGCACAGCCATGGAAGTTGGTCAAGTGGAAGGGGTGAAATAAGGAAATAGTCAAATACTTCAGAAACCAGTTAATGTCTGAGGTCATCTCCAAGGTACAGTGAGATTCCTCTATGCCATAAGGTTTTTAATAATAAGAGAAATCCTATTTAAAGGCCCATAACATTTCTGTGGTTGTCATAAGATATCCTGCATAACCAGGTAGTAAAACCTCAGCAGGCAAATCTCAGTCTCTTTTTAATTTTGTTCTTCTGTGCCCAGCTGTGGTTGTTACTCCTTAAACAAATCCTCTTTGGCTCTTTTCAGTTTGTGTTGATCGGGAAGCAAGAAAAGGAGGAGCAGCGAGGGATCTGTCAGAGGTTCATCAGATCGTAACACCATGTGGTGGCTCAACTCTGGGCACAACTTCAAGCAGGTTTTTGTTTTAGCTGCTAGCTGCCAGCCTCACTACCAGTGGGCTGAAAAATGGATTAAGATGAAACATTTGAAACATTAGAGTAGTGAAAGCTCCAGTGGCTTGTGGTAGGAATTATTCAAGAGAACAAAAAATAGTCATAATAATAATGACAGTATTGCAAATAAAGCGTGGGCACTGGAATGGGGAGAGGCAGCTTCTGTGGCCTCTGTGTGATGGATTTGTTTCCTGTCCTAGGTTTTCTTTCACCCACATGAAAAGTCATCTCTGGCCATATGTAGCCCACTTCTTCCTGCCCCCCTTCCCATGGCTGCTTCATGCTTCTGCCTGCACAGATGGACTCAGCACTCAGCCTTTGTTTTCTAGCTAATAAGACATCCCAGGACTGGGGCCTGGTGCTGTATGTTGGACCACTGCTTGTCTCTCCAAATCATTGCCACAGACAGAAGTTGGGGCAAATGCAAATTCTCCTTCCTTGATGACTCCTCACATATCTTTAGATCTTCTAAATCTTCTTTAGATCTTCTTCATGTCCCAACAAGCAAGCATGAGGACAAGGGGTTGTTTATGTTGGACGTGAGGAAAAATGTCTTCCCAAAATGGTTGTCAGTCCCTGGAACAGGCTGCCCAGGGCAGTGGTGGAATCCCCATCCCTGGAGGGATTGAAAAGCTGTGTGGATATGATATTGAGGGACATGGATTAGTGGTGACCTGACAGTGCTGGGTTAGCAGTTGGACTCTCAAAGGCCTCCTCCAAACAAGATGATTTTGTGGTTCTGATTTCTGTGACCCTGGGATATTTTTCCTTCCATTTTGAACAATGTCCTACTTCCCTTGGGCTGGCCCAGTGTGCCTGCTGGGAGCAAGCTTCTCCACATCTCAGGATAAGTACAGGAATGTTTCAGGCATCCCAGTGCTCAAACAAGTCTCTCTTGTGGAGGCTACCTGAAATTCAGCAATTTAAAAAGGCCACCCAATGCTGTAATCAGCCAGTGTCAGGAGTGTTGTGAGCCAGACCCTGTTGATGAAGGGGCTGTGAAAGTCCACGTGAAGCTGGAGGGAACAATCTTCACCCTGAACTAACAGTGTTGCTCCTTGTTGCATGGACGTGCCAATCACACCAAGCTCAACTTAAGAGTTTACCCCGGGCTTCCGCAGCCTTTAGGAGAGCCAGTGGTTTCAGTCTTGGGGCAAGTGTTTATTCAGTCTAGTAAAAACATTAAAAATGGGAGTAAAGCTGTATTGACCCAACGTGCTTTCACTGCTCCAATAGGGTGTAAAACTTTCAGAATGAGTTTCCATCTAAAGATAACATCACTGCACAGCCTGCCTGCATGTAGTTAGCTACTCCGTCACAATTTTTGTTACTTCATCGCAAAATCATTAAGTGCAAAGAGGAAGATTGTAAGGTGTTACGTTATTTACCCTGATAATTAAAACCACACATGAGGCTCTAGCTTTGGCTGTTCAAAGCAGGAACCTTGGGTGACTTCAAATACTGTCAAAGGAGTTAATCATTGATTGCAGAATGTGTCAAGTTTATTGATCTTGTTAACAGAAAAATATGTGTGGTTACCTCAGTGGGGAAGGAAAGCAGTTATCATCTAACCTGTTATTAGTTGTATGCTGTGTTATTGATGCCTGAGCTAACAAAGAGCTTTGCTAAGCAAAAATTAATGGCAAATGTTACCCTGCCTTAGTTTTCCAGGCAAATCTCTTGTGTCGGTAATTTTGCTTTAAATAAATACATTTTCTCTCAGTCCTGATTTTGCCCTAGATGAATGGGCATATTCTTCTGCCTGGCAATTAGCACCAAGAACACTTAGCAAGCAGATCTCCCTTCAAGGCTCACAGCTAATTTTGAGCTTTGGAAGTTTTTGAGGTGAGGAGAGACTACTGCAGTCCTCCTGGGAACTGCACAGGCTGTTGTATTCTTGGGCATTTTTTGTTCCAAATTCAGTGATTTTGGATTCTTGGAAAACAAAAAGGAGTGATAGATGGTTTTTACAGAGTCCCAGCATGGTGGAAGTTGGGAAGAACCTCTGGAGATCATACTGTCCAATCCCCCTGCTAAAACAGGGGCACCCACAGCAGCTTGTCCAGGATCACAATGGCCAACTGGGTTTGGAAGCTCTCAAAACAAGGAAACTCCCCAGCTTCTCTGAGCAGCCTACTCTAGGGCTCCCACACCCTCACAGGAAAATTATGTTTTCCTTCTGTCTGTTTTTGGCTTGTGAAGATGCTTGTGCTGTGCCAAGTCAGATGCCTTCATAAAATCTAAATATGTAAACATTGTTGTCTTTACAACCCAACTCTTGACTTCACCAAGGCCTATCTGACAGGTCTCTAGTCCTTAAACTCCTGGGAGCTGCCACCAGCTCTGTTACCAACTCATATCCTGTGTTGTTTGGGTTTCATTTCAGCCCTTATGTGTTTTGTCTGGCTATGGTGTAAGGCCAGCAGATATGTGTGTGTGAGTAATGGCAAAGCAAGGGCTAAGTCAACAGCCATTAATAGGTTGTGGAGACACTGTCTTCTACTGTTCTTGGGTAACTGCTGTCTTTAAAAGATCTGATTTTTGTAGATACTGTCTTCTTTAGTTGCTTTTGGAATAGAAAATATTTTGTTGTTTTTATATGAGAAATAAATAAATGCATTTTCTCTGCAGTATTGCTGACAGTCCCAGCGTTCACATCTTGTGAGAAACAAATGTGAATTATAACAGAATCTCTTGAAATTTAAAACTCAGTAAAAGCCTTTACTGTTTACAGGTAGACTGCTTTCAAAAATGTCCTTGTATAACTGGAGTGAATGTTAGCATTTATTATTTGGTGGTGTCAGTTTTTCCTCCTCAGTGGATACTAATTGGCATAGGCACAAGTAGCAGGTGAGGATTTGGTCTTCTGTGAGTGTACTATTTTCACAGATTTGAAAGGAACAGAAGACAATGACAGAAAAGACTATTTTAGTAGTGATAAATTTTAAGGAATGATCTGGAGAAATGTTGCTTTGTGTTGGGAGCTGTTTGAGGCCATAGTTGGCATCAGGAGCTGCAACTGTTTCAGAGCAATCTCAGCTGTCTGGGGATAAATCCCAAGGAGCTCCCCAGGTTTCTGTGAAGCTGCTCCGTAGTTTCCCTCCATGTGAACAACACAGGAATGTTACCCCACGCTTGGCTTGTAAGGCATTTTTGCGAGACAAAATAGGCAGTGGAGCTCTTGCCAAAACCAAGTTGCTCGGCTGGATGAAAGGAGCAGTGATATAGAATAGCAGAGCTCCCTTTCATTCTCATCTCACACACACTGTGCACAGCTCACTTTGCTCCGTGGATGCTATGCGTGTATGCCTTTTAAAATGTCGTTTGGCTTAATCCTCATCTAATTTTTTTTCTGCAGTTGTAAAAGACATGTTTTCTATTACCAGACCGCGGGAAGAATCAGCATTGATATGAACCAGAATTTCACCTACTCAAAGACAAACCCCAGCTTTTCAATTTGATAAAGTACAACATGGAAAAGCATGCCAGGAAAGACTTTGTTAAAACAAGAGTCTAGAAACAGATCTATTATCTTAAATAATATTTCTCCAGTGAGGGAATGTATTAATATAATACATAACATGCATATAACCATATCAATACCAATTAATTTCAGAATTACAGCTCAGATTTGCTGCCACTTAGCAGGTCAGCCCATTGCTCTATGTGGAGACACGTAGGAAATCTACCAGCCGTGGCTGCACTTCCTTACAGGGAAATAGTAGATCTGGATGTTGTGAGTGCCATGAACTTAGTTTGCATTAAAGTACTCAAGTAATCACAGTGTAAATGTCTTACAAATCTGTGATCCATTCAGAGGCAAGTTAGCATAATTGCTTCTCATGCAAATTTTGATCTGATTACTGTTTTTCATTGCTGACACACTGGAATAATGAAATTAAATAAAGCAATTTAGAATAGTTTTATTTGCTGGCTTTTTTTTTTTTTTTAATTGCCTATCTTGAAAACATGGACAAATCAAGAAAGATTTCCTTCTCCTTCTGCCACTTGAATCATAGTGCTGGTTCTGGTGGCAGGAAAGTGGACTTTCCACCTTGAATTCTACCAATAATTGGCTGTGAACAAGCTGCAAAGTGACGTCATCTTAACGTGCTTCCTGCCGGCAAATGAGCTGGTCTTTGCTTTGAGTTGCTCCGACAAATGCTTTAAGAAGTGTTTCCGACTGGTTGAACTTGCAAAAATTAGACGTTTCCATCTTTATTTACAACGAGTACAAAAGTTGTAAGTCAAATTTTTTTTAGCAATTCATTTAATGCTGCTGCCAGAAAATAGTCAGGAAGATGTGTTGAAACATATTCACTGTCTTGGGGCAGCAGGAGGAAAAGGCAATGACTGCCCTTTTTTTTTTTTTTTTT
>VWZI01005546.1:440107-502322 GCA_013396835.1 Psilopogon haemacephalus
AAAAGCACTTTCTTGCTTTTTTTTTTTTTTTTTTTTTTTTTTTTTTTTTTTTTTCCTTTCTTTGGGTATGTTTTTTTGGTTGGTTGGTTAGTTGGTTTTTAGGAATAAACCAAAGGGATCTAGCCCATTTCTGAGTAGAATGCTGCTGGTTTTACACAAGTCTTCCTTCTGTTCAGGATTTCCAGAAAGTCAGGCTAGGCATCCTTCTCAAAGCTGACCAAAATATTCATAGGTTATGAATATTTTATATGAATGTTCAAAATATGCATACTTTGGTCAGCTTTGAGAAAGATGCCTAGCTCTAAATATGAATATTTTAATCCCAAGAAGTGTGGTTGCTTTACATGGGGCTGTGAGACCCACCTAAAGAGGAAAAAAAGAAAACAAGCAAGCTCCCCATGCCTCATTCAATTACCATTAGGGAAGGATGGACAGATCTTCATTTTCACTGAAGCATATTTTCCTTCATGTTTGTTGTCTTAAGACTGACTTTCTTATCTCAAAATAAATCTGTTTCACAAGACATTCTCAGTCTATTTAACTCACGATACCCTTTAAAGCAGACTGGATATTCCCAGCTGAGGAGCTTCTATTTACGTGTGTCTGTCAGGAGCAGAATTTATGGTAGACCTGTAAGTTATGTGAACTTAAAATGTTTTCACAGTTGTTAAACTTGAGTAACTATTTGAAGAAGACTAACTGCTTAAAATGGGTTTGGACTTACTAGCCACTCCCTGCTGATGTATGAGTATGGTTTTGATAAACACAGCAACACCCAGACTGCTGATCAGCAGAGAAGAATGCTGGGTTATTACCTTCACATATTTCCTATGAAGGCTGAATTCCTAGGAATAATGCTGATACTCTTTAAAAGGACCCTGGAATTTCAGATCATCATTTTCATGTAGAAATCTTGATGGGACACTAAGAAACAGGTTCAGGTTGCACCAGGGAGGGTTGGGTTGGACATGAGGAAGTTTCCTCCCCAAAAGGGTTGTCAAGCTATGAAACAGGGTACTCAGGGCAGTGGTGGTAGTCCCCATCCCTGAAGGGATTGAAAAGCTGTGGAGATGTGATGTTGAGGGACGTAGTTTAGTGGTAACGTGGCAGTGCTGGGTTAACAGTTGACCTTCATGATCTTCAAGGTCTTTTCCAACCAAAACAATTCTGTGTTTCTGTGATAAATCTGGAGTTGTATTTGTTGTTCTTCTGCTGATGGCATCACTTCTTCATACTTGTGTAGTAGAGGTGTGGTATCTGAACCAGAATCAAGCATTTGCTCTGCCCAGAAGCAGCACATGGTGGTGGACCTGCCAGTGTTGGGTTAACAATTGGACTTACTGAGCTTGAGGATCTCTGCCAACCAAAATGATTCTAGGTAGTTAATCTCCATCCTTACTTTGTAATGCCTGTCCGGTCAAAGGAAACCACAGACACACATTTCAGGACAAGAGTCACACGCTGAGAGGCAGAATACTACATGCCTGTAAAATGAGTTATCTGCAACTAGCTATTGGGATCTGAATCCGACCTGCCCTAGGTGATGCTGTTGTGGCAGGGGGCTTGGACTTGATGATCTCTAGCAGTCTCCTCCAACCCCTACCATTGTATGATGCTGCTGGGGCATCTCACAGTGATGCACAATGCTGAGCAGGTTCAGGACTCGCATGTTGGAGTAGTGGTGTGCTGAATCACTTAGCCTGTGTTCACACAGTCCTCACACACTGTGTGCTCCAGCACATGGTAGTGGAGTCACCATCCCTGGAGGGGTTCAAAAAACATGTGGACATGGCACTCTGGGACCTGGTTTAATGGCCATGGTGATGTTTGGTTGACAGTTGGACTCAATGATCTTAGAGGTCTTTTCCAACCAAAACAATTCTGTGATTCTATGATTCTGTCTTTGGCCAGAGCTCTGCGATTCAGCTCAGCTGCTTCAGCAGCATCTGTGAAAGCTTGTGTTAAATAAAAGCAGGTAATTTTTGCAGTAAGTTTGAGCTTCTGGTGCTCACTGTTATTTTTGTGGACTCCAGTAGTTATTGATGGGTGCAAATTTTTGGTCAAGTAATAGTTGAAACTAGCTAACATACCTATTATTTTTAATTAACTGTGCAGAGGCATGTGTTTCACTTTTAATTCAAGTGTCAGGTTTATGAAGTCTGCTTTTCATCATGCTGAAGGTTAAAATATTAGGTCACCAAAAGAAAGATCTGTTTGAGTCACATAAGACAAATTAAATGTTAGAAGGAAGGAGAGGGGAGGGAGGAGCAGAAGTAAAGCTGTGACTTCAGAAAATAAGGGAAAGCAGGAAAGAGTTAGTGAGAGATAAAAAGAGCTGCAGAACTTATGAAACTTATTTTTTCAGGTTCAGTGCTGACTCTTGGTTTTTATATTGAATAGGAATATTCAAAGCTGTGTCTGCATGGTTCTGAGGCCCAGGGAGAAATATTAGTTCATTCCAGCCAAAAAAAAATCTACAATAGATTTACCAGGGAATGGACCAGATCTTTAAGACATTTCACTTGAGAATGGGAAGTTCAGGTGTCCTCACTTAGAAGAGAAAGAAAAAAAATAAAACATTGGATGGAAAAAATAGCTTGAAAATGAAGATGCTTTGCCATGTTATTGTGTATGTGTTACCCTCATCATCTACTGTGCCCTACTGAGGCCATGTCTGGAGTACTGTGTCCGGTTCTGGGCTTCCCAGTTCAAGAGAGATAGGGAACTACTAGAGAGAGTCCAGTGGAGGCTAAAGAGATGCTGAGGGGCCTGAATCATCTCTGTAAAGAAGAATGGCTGAGAGCCTTGGGGATGTTGACCCTGGAGGAAAGCATCCTGAGAGGGGATCTGCTCAATGCTCAGCAAGAGCTAAAGGGTGAGGCCAGACTCTTCTCAATGGTAACCAGTGACAGGACAAGGGGCAATGGACACAAACTGAAATCCAAGAGGTTCCATTTGAACAGGAGGAGAAATTGTTTGGTGTGAGTGTGCTGGAGCCCTGGAGCAGACTGGGCAAGCTTCTGTGGGGTACCACCCCACAGGGTGGGGGAGGGGAGTTGGGCTGGATGATCTCCAGAGGTCCCTTCCAAACCCCACCATGCTGGGACTCTGTGATTCTATGTTAACACCATTTTAAAAAAAAGTCTTTGGGTGATTTTTTGTGTTGCCATTTTCAAATGTGTGTTATTTTGTGTGCATTCCAGAAGACTTGACTTTCCTATGGCAAAGGTAGGTGTGCATCATACAGTAGCAGGCAAAAATATCTTTTTCTGAGCGTTTGAGAAGTGAGTGAGCAAGCAGTTGTGAGAGGGACAGGAACCATTATCAATGTTGACTGGAAAACGGAAAATGTTAATTTTTTTCCTCAAAGAGAGGACACCTGACAAAAGAGATTTAATGTAAGGCAAACAGAAAGGCGTTACCTAAAACCTTGTTATTATTCTCACCCTCTTCTAATTCAAAGGGGTTCAGAGTAGCCTGATCCCTGCTGTTTTCTCAAAGCAGTACTCCTCAGAGGACCCAGCTCCTTGTGTATTGAAGGCTGGTCTGGCCACACTTTTGGTGTAAAGAGACCTTCTCTTGTGGTGTCAGTTGCATGAGGACTGACTCTGAGGCCCCATTATGCCTGTACAGAGGCAGGAAAATGTTTGGGAATAAAGCCCTTAATGTGCAGAACAAACCATTGGAAAGATGACTCAACCTTGACTGTATTTGGAGACCTTCTGGTGGCCTTTCAGTGCTTAAAGGGGCCAATAGAAAGCTAGGGACGGACTTTTTAGCAGGGCCTCTTGTGACAGACTAAAAGAAGGGAGATTCAGTCTAGAGACAAGGAAGAATATTTTTACACCAGGATGATGAGAGCCGTGCCCAAGTTGCCCAGAAAGGTGGGAGATGGCTCCTTCCCTGAAAACATTGCAGGTCAGTTTGTTTAGAGCTTGGAGCAACCTAGATGACCTTTACAGGTCCCTTCCAACCCAAACCATCTATCATTCCATTATTCTATTTCTCTTATATTTAACATTTTCTTTTAAAAGTATTTCATGGGAGTTCACTTTTTTCTGTATTGCATGGGAGAAACATCAGATTCAGAGGCGAGATATACAGTGTTGTCTGCAACTTATTTTATTGCTCAGTGAAATCTGAAAAATGTCCATAACTCCGTGTGGCTAAATAATTAATAAATTCCTTAGTATTGAGGATTTTTATCTGACTAGAGACTGAATGCAACCTGGAGTATATCCTTTGTGATATGACATATTTGTGGCCTGAAGTGGGGGCTGACAGATCCTCCTGGCAGACCCCAGAGGCAGAAGGCTGTGGTGTTCTCCCATTCCTGTGCGGAAAACTGCCAGCCTTGTGCAGCACGAAGCAAACCTGTAGTAACTCTCCCATATGGCGCTGCTATAGATGGAGAACAGTCCCTGGGGGATATCAGTTTCTAGGTCAAACAAGTCCCTTAAATACTTTTCTTGCATATGAAAGCAATAAGGTGTTTGATTATCAGGCACTGGAATAAGTTGCTGTCCCAGTTTGAGGCCATGAGTTACCCAGGACTGGAGGACAGAAATTACTCTTACTCCTTTTTAAGAGTAAGAATTAAGATACTGCACACTGATTCAGATCAGTGTTCAAAGAGAGATTCTATTTACTAGTGCATATGTGTAAAAGGAAATTGGGTAGAATGAAGACATCAGTTTTGGACTCTCCAGTTTAAGAGGAACAGGGATCTGATGGGGAAGGTTCAGTAGAGGGCTGCGAGGATGATTAAGGGACTGGAGCACTGCAGAGGTCCACCAGAGGGCTACGAAGATGATTAAGGGACTGAGATGGGATTTAATAAATATTTATAAATACCTGAGGGCTGGGTTTCAGGAGGGAGGGGACAGGCTCTTCTCACTTTGCTCCCTGTGATAGGACAAGGAGCAGTGGATGTAAGCTGCAGCACAAGAGGTTCCACCTCAACACAAGGGGCAACTTTACTGTAAGGGTCACAGAGCAGTGGCACAGGCTTCCCAGAGAGTTTGTGGAGTCTCCTTCTCTGGAGACTTTCAGGGCCCATCTGGATGCATTCCTCTGTGACCTTAGCTAGATTATGGTCCAGCTCTGGCAGGGGTGTTGCACTCCATGATCACTTTGGGTCTCTTCCAGTCCCTGACATCCTGTGATCCACAAGCTTATTGGACTAAACCATCCAGAAATCTCCCACTCCATCCACTCTCAGCAGACCTGAGAGTAGGCCAAAACTGCCCTCCTTGGCTTAGGTCTAGAAGGCCTCAGCAGGCTGTGTGACACAGCTGACAACTCCATGCCAGCTAGAAGCCATCTCCCCCACACAAACTGAGATAAGGAGGGATGCACGCTCTTCCCAGAGAGAGATGTGATGTGAAGGGGGGGAAGGCAGTGATAGGAACCAGTCTTGTAAACTGCAGTACTGGAAAGCAGAATGGAATAGCAATGTTACAATAGCCTGGGATGACCAGGTCCATCTCCTGGGATGGGACTTTCTCTCTGTAGTTTTTTTAAGGGAACCTGGGATCCCTCAAACTACCATAGTAACCTGTGGAGGTGGTGGAGTCACTGTCCCTGGAGGTGTTGAAGAGACATGTGGATATGGCACTTTGGGACATGATTTAGTGGCCATGGGTGTCTTAGGTTGATGGTTTGGCTCAATGATCTTAGAGATCTTTCCTAAGCAGAACAATTCTGTGATTCTATAACTCTGATTAAAGAGTTTCATCGGACCTAGTGTCTTGATATCACTGGTACAAACGGAGCTGCAGCGAGCCATGTTGCTTGTGCATAGAATCACAGAATGGTAGGAGTCGGAAGTAACCTCCAGAAGTCATCAAATCTAAGCCCAGGACCACTTAGGGCAGGTCACACAAGAACACATGCAGGAGAGTTTTGAAGACCTCTAGAGAAGGAGACTCCACAACCTCTCTTGTCAGCCTGTTACAGTGATTGGCTGATGGAAATTCGGCAGCCAGGATGTGGTACTCTTTGAGTCTGCTCATAAAATATGTGCCCAGCAAGGTTCCAGTTATTAGGGATTTGGACAAAAATGTGAGGGATGGGGCTGAAACTCTTAGAGAAAGTCTCTTCCCTTTGCCTTTCGTTTAGTCTATGTCCAGCTTCCAGACACAGTGGCCAAGGGCAGCTCTTTTGCTGTGTGGGAGATGGATGTGAGTGTGATAAAGTCTGGTCCTGTTTGTCCACCCCCAAGGGCCATCAAGGCAAGGGCCTGAGCCCTGACAGGGCAGAGAAGGAGTCTGGTAACACTCAGGACAGAGCTATTGCAGCCGATTTATGGGGTGAAGCTGATGATCGTTCCATCAAAACCTCCTTATCTAAAGGTTAATGCCTGATGAGAGGTGGATAAGGAACGTGTGTGTGAGATCATTGCAGCTCCGTGAGGGAATCCAGGAGGAGGGAGTGTGTTTTTCTGTGCAGTATAAAGGTTTGATAGAAGAGGCAGCATTTAGCACTTGTAATCTTATCCTGCTTGACTGCTCTTCAAAAACATTGGAGGTTGGTTGGGGTTTTTTTCCTCAGTATCTAGAAACTTAGACAAACCAACTTTCCAAACACAACCTTGAAATAGCTTTGTCAAACAGAACATAAGTGCAAGAAGTTGGCTGCTATTTCCATAACTATGAGCACATGATTTGCAGTTCATCTTGAATAATGATGTAATAGGTCTGCCATGAAAGATTCAAGTGCTGTTACTGGGCTTGCTTCCTAACCAGCTGCAGCTGCTGGGCAAGCACATGGCCAGCTCACACTCGCACTTGCAGAACACCCATCGATGCTGCAGGAGGGATTTTGGTAGCAAAGGGGCTGTGGCAAAAGTCTTTGCCTCCTCTTTGCTCCTGTACTTGGCACTGGTGAGGCTGCAGCTTGAGCACTGGGCTCAGGTTTGGGTGCTGCAGTGTAACAGAGACATTGAGATACTGGAGCGGGTCCAAAGAAAGGCAATGAAGCTAGTGAAAGATCTAGAGAACAGGGCTGGTGAGGAGCAGCTGAGGGAACTGGGGTTGTTTAGTCTGGAGAAAAGGAGGCTGAGAGGAGGCTTAGTTGCTGCCTACAACTCCCTGAAAGAAGTTGGAACCAGGTGGGGGTTGGGCTCTTCTCCCAAACAAATAGTGATAGAATGAGAGAAAGCAGCCTGAAATTGCACCAGGGGAGGTTTGGGTTGGCTATTAGGACAAATTTCTTTATTGAAAGAGTGGTCAGGCATCAGAACAGGCTGCCCAGGGAGGTGGTGGAGTCACCGTACCTGGAGGTGTTTAAAAAATGAGTAGATCTAGCACTTTGGGATGTGATTTATTGGTCATGGTGGTGTTGAGCAGATGGTTGGTCTTAATGATCTTAAAGGTCTTTTCCAACCTTTATGATTCTGTAAGAGGAGAAAAAGGCTCAGTCCCAGAAACTACCCCAGCTGATGTATTTGTTTTTAGTCAATATTTAGATCAAATTTATGGCCATGGTTATTGAACTTTTCAGGGCAGATTTTACTTCCCCCAAATGAGGCATTTTGATAGAGACACCATAAAACTTTCTCATGATGACAAAGAGAAACATGCAGCAATTGCTTTGGTGCATCCTTGCCAAGAGCTTCACTGCATGAGATGTCTTTTATTAAGCTCCCCAAGCTGTGGATGCTGCCATGCTGCCCAGCTGAGGTTAGTAGAAAACACATGTCAGCTCTCACCAGTGATGTTTATGTCTCAGCACAAACCTGCCTCATTTCAGCACCAAAATCCTCTAACAAGGAGTGACTGGGGGAGGAGAGTGCAAGGACGTGCAGCCCTGAGAAATGCTCAGAGCAGCGTGTTTGGGTAACTGTAAGATTTTTTATTTTTGAGTGGGTATTCAGGGAATTTTGTGCATCTCACATTTAAAGGAGAAAGGCAACCACGTGGCCTCAGTGCTGGGTCACTCGGTGCCATTCCACGAGCTAAGCCATTCAAACCAGCAACCCAAAGTGATAGGACAGGAGGAAATGGCCTCAGGTTGCAACGGGGGAGATGTAGGTTGGAAATTAGGAGAAACTTTTTTCCTGAAAGAGTCTTCAAATACTGGAACAGTCTGCCAAGGGAGGTGATTGAATCTGCGTCCCTGGAGGTGTTTAAAAAATACAGAGATGTGATGCTGAGGGACATGGGTTAGCACCAGACTTGACAGAGTTAGAGAATGCTTGGACTTGATGATCTCAGTGGTCTTTTCCAGCCAAAATGATTCCATGATTGTAACTCAGGTTCATTTTGGATGCTTTATTTGTCTCTGGTTGAGAGACATCAGGTTAAACTGCCTATCAGTCAGGAATGTGAGATAACGACTAAGTGAAGTAATTATTTAGATAATATTTGTGGTTTTGTGGGTTTTTTAAAATTATTGTTATCATCATCATTATTATTATACCAGGTGTATCAATGGTGCTGTGGCAGTCTGTAAATTTCATTATGTCAAAGGACAGCATTATTTCTTTGTGATTTAATACCTCTGCTTTTCTGCTGAACCAGAAAAGCTGATGAAAGGTCTTGGGAAAAGTCTTAACTCAGAATGAGCGCCTTAAACTTTTCCTTAGGTGGAAACATGGACAGAACACTCTAATTGAACAATCTGTTTCTTTGTGCTTTGCACCTCCAATACTGAGTTTGGTTTTGGGCCCCTCGCTCCCAAGAAGGTGCTGAAGTGGGTTCAGAGAAGTGCAACAATGCTGGTGAGGGGTCTGGAGAACAAGCCTGGTGAGGAGCAGCTGGGGGCACTGGGATTATTCATCCTGCAGAAAAAGAGGCTGAGGGGAGACCTTCTGGCTATCTACAGTTCACTAAAAGGAGGTTGGAGCGAGGTGAGGGTTGGTCACTTCTCTCAAGTATCAGGTGATGGAATGAAAGGAAATAGTCTGAAATTGTGCCAGGGAAGGTTTAGGTCAGAGATTAGGAGAAATTCCTTCACTGCAAGAGTGGTCAGGCATTGGAACAGCCTCCCCAGGGAGGCGGTAGAATCACCATCCCTGGAGATGTTCAAGAAACATGTGGACATGGCACTTTGGGACATAGTTTAGTGGCCATGATGGTGTTAGACTAACAGCTGGACTCGATGTTGGGCGTCTTTTCCAACTGAAACAATTCTATGATTTAAACCCTACCTGCATTGCAGCTTTAAAAGGGTGTCAGAGCACTGACAGTTTATATTGGAATTACACAGTGAAGTGCAAACCTGGGCAATTCTTTTTATGCAAAGTCAAAGGCACATTTCTGAAAGATTGTCCTGAAACACAGCCAGTATGTTCCCATTTTCAAAGTCAGGCTTAAGCAACTGGGTTTTGCTCTTTGGAAAGTATAACAGAATATTATTCATCTGTTTGCTTTAAGGGATATCTGCCAAGTCAGAAACTCCTTTCATTTCATTCTCTGTGAAGCTGGATCATGAATATGGAACAAGATAGAATTTATTTAACAATGGACAAGTAATTTGTACAGCATTAATGCATGTTGGATATAGGTAATAATAAAAATAATTTATTGATTCACTTTTTAATTAAGTGCAACGTTTTCTAGAGCATGTTTCTTCCCTCCATAGTGTCCCCTGTCAGCATTCATTATGAACTCAGCTCCCCAGAACAGCACCCTCCAAAATTCCAGTTTTAGGTTGCATGGCTCATGTATTAAGCAAGACCCTTTTGGTGCAGCTCTTTGAGAGGTCATAAGAGTATCCTCAGGCACTGTGTGAATCACAGAATGGTCTAGGTTGGAAGGGACCTCCAAAGGTCATCTACTCCAACCCTCTCTGCACTCAGCAGGGACACCTTCAAGTAGAGCCCTGATAAACCTCACCTTGAATATCTCCAGGGATGGGGCCCCAACCACCTCACTGGGCAGCCTGTTCCAGTGTTCCACTACCCTCATGGTGCAGAACTTGCTCCTAACATCCAACCTAAATCTGTTTTTTTATAGTTTCAAACCATTCTGTCACTGCAGGCCTTTCTAAACAGTCTCTTTCCATACTTCTTTTAGGTCCCCTTGAGGTACTGTAAGGTCACTATTAGGTCTCTCCAGAGCCTTCTCTTCTTCAGGCTGATCATCAGGACTTGCCCATGCCAGGGTGACAGGAGTTGAGCCCTTCAGTTGCATTTGTGTTGTCCTGCTGCAGCAAACAGCAGTTTGGAAAAAGGAGGGTATAAAGCACTGGGTTATCTGAGTTAGACAACGCTGGCTGCCTTTCCACATGCACATCACACTGCTCTACTGTTGGATATAAATTATTTAGATAAACAGCTCTTACTAGTTTAGTGTGATGGTAAAGCATTTGTTTCATTTAAGAAAGACAAAATTAATCCCTTTCAGTTTGCAAGTGAAACAGATGTCTGGACAGTCTTCACCTAGTGCCAAAGCTACTCCATCTCCACTTGGTAGATCTCAGAGATAATGCACAAGTTATTTGCTTTTTGCCCTTCACATCAGCCAGTCTTCATGAATCAGCCTGGCTTTCCACACACACCTTAATGCCAGGCTGGCTTTACATAGCCATCTTTCAGTGCCACTGAACACTGTAATGGCTTTTTCCCTGCTGCTGTTACTAATCCTCACTGTCTCTAGGTTCACTCACTACTTTACTTTGCTGTCAAGTAGACTTGGTTACCAAAATGCTGGTGATCCCGTGTAACCAACTAAGCAACAGACCTAGGCATAAGTTTAGATGGCAATGGGCTGGTCTTGGAACAGGCATTGTGAGTCTCCTCTCTTGGGACACTCACAGTGTTTGTGACTTTGTGCTCCCTTGTCCTATGGCTCCTTTGACTTTGCCATGGCTCCTATGCTCATTTTCACATAGGATATAACAATTAGTCTTGTATTTATGATTCTTTCTTGTTGGGTACTCAATGAAAGGGAAAGGAAGGGAGAGAGAGAGGTAGAAGGAAAGGGTGAGGGAAAGGAAAAGGAAAGGGGAAGGTGGAAGAGGGAAGGGAAAAGTCCATGGGATGTGGTGTGAAATGACCACACAATGACACTATCTTTGGAATATGTCTTTTTAATACATTGGATTTCACAAAAATAGATATGACATGATGTCATGGGGTTCTTTCCTCTGTTAAATTATTACATAGTTCTAAGTGAACCCATGTTAAAAGCCATTTACAAAGCTTTTACTAAACTAAGTTCCTGGACCAGCCATTGACATTTGCTGGGAATGTTGTTTAGATCTGGGCAAGTACTGGTAGTCTAGAAAAAGTCTGGCAAAGGCAAGTGAAGGTGCTGGGACGTGGACTCTGATGGAGTCCTGCAGACATGGTTTATGCAAAGAAACCAGGCTGCAGAGATGAGTTTGGGTGAGGTGGATGCTGTGCAGCCTGTCCAGGTTTAGCATCAGCTGATGAGAAGCAAATTATAAGCTGATAGCATTTCTGCTGCTGCACACTGGCTTCATGAGGATGCCTCAAGAGCTGCTGCTGTTCCAAGCCAGAGCAGTTACAAATTGCCTCTGGTTTCAGACTGCAGCATAAAGGTGCTGAGCAGAGAGCATTAAGATCAACCTTTTGATTCACATAGAAGCCATCATGCCATGGGCAGATGAGATGAAGAGATCTCTCTTGATACGGCCCGTGTAACTACCTTCTCCGAGATCCCACTGCAAAGTCAGAGACTTCGGTCACCTTTTTCTTTCACATTTTTACACATGAAAGTCCTATGGCCAGCTAGAGGTGATTGCTCCCCTATACTTGGCGCTAGTGGGGCTACACATCAAATATTGGAGTCAGCTTTTGGTCCCTTGCTCCAAGAAGGTTGTCGAGGTGCTGTGGTGGGTCCAAAGAAAGGCAGTGAAGTTGGTGAAGGGTCTGGAGAACAGATCTTTGAGGAGCAACTTAGAGACCTGGGGTTGTTCAGCCTGCAGAAGAAGAGGCTGAAAGATCTTCTGGCTCTCTACAACTCCCTGAAAGAAGGACGGAGTTAGGTAGGAGTTGGTCTCTTCTTTCAAGGAACAATCAACAGGATAAGAGGAAATGTCCTCAAGTTGTGGCAGGGGAAGCTTAGATTGGACATGAGGAAAAATGTCTTCCCTGATGGTATTTAAAAGCCACATAGATGTAGTGCTTAGGGACATGGTTTAGGAGTGGACTTAGTAGTTTATGGTTGGACTTCCTGATCTTAAAGATCTTTACGAACCTAAGCAACTTCATGACTTTAAGATTTTGTGATTGTGGTGCTGATCTTTCTGTGCAACCTCTGTAATCCATAGAAAGTAAGATGCTGGTCAAGTCAGACCTTCACGAAGACCCAGGACATCCTGTGTTGATGCAGGCTCAGGGTTAGGTCATATTACATTAGTGAATTGCTGCAGACACTCGTCAAAGCTCTTACTCAGTCTCCTGCGAATGTTGTGCAACCAGATACTTAGAGACACCTCAGTATAGTGTAGATTTAATCCATGATACAGTTACTACAGGAAGCCAGAAGTGTTGTGGAGGAAACTGCAATGGGATCTAAAATGACTGGGCAAGTTCCAAGATACACATCAAGGTTAGAAATATTTTACAGTCCCAAACAGAAAATAGAGTGGAAAACAAACCTGGAAAGAAATAATCATAAACCTCTATAGTGCTGCATCATCTGTCAGTCATTAAATCCTAGTGCTTTCATTTTGCTTGTGCATTCCTCACAGAACAGTCACTGGGGCTTTGCAGGGGACGGGCAGTGGTAGAAGTGGGAGTTGGGTGAGAGGAAACACCCAGAGCCCAAAATCTGTGCTGTGGTTAGCACTGAGGTGGCTCCTGGAAACTAGAGTCAGTGGTTTTCACCTGCTGCCTGCTTACCTTTCCAGCTCAGGGAAGAATTTGTACAAGCAATTAAGTCAATCCCCTATCAGCAATGCCTGCAGCTTGGCTTGGCCTTCATTCCTTAGGATTTAAGCTCTTCCATAAATTGTAACACTTCAATTGCTGAATCAGGCCTGATTTACCTCCTGCTTGAGCCAAAGGGACCCATCCTTCCGCTGTGGGTGGAACTGGGTCAGGACCACGAAGCAGATAGACATTTGAGCAGTGATGCTGTGATTCACTTACGGAAGGCATGTGAGGTATGCAAGACATGAGTGATGTAGAAGGAATCAGAGGTCTCAGCCTTGATCCCAAGAAACTGATAGCTGCCTTTGAAAGCCAGCAGCCAAAGCGGCTCCCACTTGGCAGCCGAAGGTGGGAATGTGTTTAAGCTGTGTAGACACTCAGTGTGCTATCCTGGACTCTGTATTTGGATGAAACTCAACCTCTGGCTCTGCATTTGGATGAAATGTCTGGTGCACAGAAGGTGTTCAGTGGAAAGTGATTTTAGATAGAGAGCTGGTGGCCACCCCTAGAAATGCTGTATTGGGAGGAATGGTGGCTCATGGAGAGTCTCTTTGGCAGAGCTGCAGGTCCAGCAGCAGCAGCGTTGTCTCCAGGGCTGTCCAAGATATTGCTGGCTACAGCTTCCTTTGCCCATCAAGGACCAAAAGGATGCCCAGGGAGGCCCTCAATACTTGATTAAATACTTCAACCTGAGTCATCTCACAGAGAAGAGCTGCAAGAGTGAGGGAAAGAGATATAGTGAAGAGATGCAGAGGCAAAATGGGGTTTTGTGACCCTGAGTGGCTGACAAAGTGTGGTACAGAAATGAAGCTGAGGAGTAAGATGTGGCCATTTGTTCATTGATGAGCATGAGCCAATAACTTCACCTCAAAGATGTGTTACCAGCCCATGATTGGGACTCCTCTGTTGTGGGAGCTGCTGTTTAGAGCTCCTGGTAGCTATGAGGAGAAACAGCTCAGTACTTTGCTTCTTTATCACCGTGTCCCACAGAGCAGCTCTGGGAGTAGAGAGCAGGGGACTTCATCCTTCCACATCTCAGGGATCCTTCTGTCATACTCTGACGCACTTGTTTCTTTCATTTTGTGTAACCTGCCCCATCGTGTCACAGAAGTGTATCAGTTGGAAAACATCTTTAGGATTACCAAATCCAACCATTCTCTAGCTCCACCAAGTCTGATGTTAAAACATGTTACTCAGGACCACATTTCTGCCTCTATGAAACACCTCCAGGTATGGGGATTCAACCTTCTTTCTGGGCAGCCTGTTTCAGTATTTAATAAGTCTTCTAGAGAAGGTGTTTCTTCTGATATTCAACCTAAACCTCCCCTGGTATGACTTGAGGCCCTTTCCACTCATCCTATCACTTATTAGGATAATAAGTGATCATACAATCCCCCTGCCATGCCCAGAGACACCCTATCCTAGATTAGGCTGGCCAGAGCCTCATCCAGCCTGGCCTTAAACACCTCCAGGGAAGTGGCCCCAACCAGCCCCCTGGGCAACCCATTCCAGGGTCTCACCACTCTCATGGTAAAGAACTTCCTCCTCACATCCAATCTGAATCTCCCCACCTCCAGCTTTGCTCCATTCCCCCTAGTCCTGTCACTGTCTAATAGCCTAAAAAGTCCCTCCTCAGTTTTTCTGTAGGCCTCCTTCAGATACTGGAAGGCCACAATAAGGTCACCTCGGAGCCTTCTCTTCTCCAATCTGAACAGCCCCAACTCTTTCAGTCTGTCTTTATAGCAGAGGTGCTCCAGCCCTCTGGTCATACTCGTGGCCCTTCTCTGGACACACTCCAGCATGTCCACATCCCTCTTGTAATAAGGGCTCCAGAACTGGATGCAGTACTCCAGGTGGGGTCTCATCAGGGCAGAGTAGAGGAGGAGAATCACCTCCCTCGACCTGCTGGCCACACTTCTGATGCAGCCCAGGATCTGGTTGGCTCTCTGAGCTGCAAGTGCACACTGCTGGCTCATGTTGAGCTTCTCATCCACCAGCACCCCCAAGTCCCTCTCCTCAGGGCTACTCTTCAGCCAGTCACTGCCCAGCCTGTATTGGTTCTTGGGATTGCCTCAACCCAGATGCAGGACCTTACACTTGGCCTTCTTGAACCTCATGAGGTTGGTTTTTGCCCACCTCCAGGTCCCTCTGGATGCCATCCCTGCCCTCCAGTATGTCTGCTGTACCACACAGCTTGGTGTCATCAGCAAACTTGCTGAGGGTGCACTCAATGTCTTTGTCCATGTCGCCCACAAAGATGTTGAACAAGACTGGTCCCAGGACCGATCCCTGCGGGACTCTGCTTGTCACTGGTCTCCACTTGGACATGGAGCCGTTGGCAGCCATTCTTTGGGTGCAGCCATCAAGCCAGTTCATTACTAGGGAGAAGAGACTGCCCCCCGCCTGCTTCCAGCCTCCATTGTGGAGCTGGTTTCCAAAACAATTCAAAATAGGGACTGCTCAGTCTGAGCTATTAATCTCATGTTTTACCTCTGGCATACAGCCCTGGAGGCAGAGGTGGTTCGACTCAGTCTTTCCTCTCTGCTCTGATCTTCACCTTCTGAGATTATCTCCAAAATCGTACTCCTTAGGGCATTTCCATCCAGGTCCCTGCTAACTCAAATCATTGCTTAGGTGCATCTATTGTGGTTAAATCTTCTTTAGTTCAAAGGTGACCCTCAGAGTGGCTCGAGTTTGCTTTGTTGATATGTTAATCCCATTCCTCCTACCTTTGTCTTCTCTATCTAGTTCTGTCTTTAAATTGCACTGCTTGATGGCCTTCAAGAGCAGTAACTGTAAGATCACAGAATATTACAGGTTGCAAGGGACCTCCAGAGATCATTGAATCCAAGGTGTAGTCACTGAGTTAAATTCCATAATGAATTGTAATGAAGAAGAAATTCATAAGACATTTTGCCCTACTGGGAAATGTATTGATTAGAATATGGAGAATTGACCTCCAGAGCCTATAGTAGCTGTTGTGGGGTTTTAGCTCAGGTTTCAACTGCCTTCAGTTTTGTCTTCTCTTCATAAAATCATAGAGTGGTTTGGGTTGGAAGGGACCTTTAAAGGTCATCTAGTCCAACCTCCCTGCAATTAACAGGGACATCTGCAACTAGAGCAGGTTGCTTGGAGCCCCAGACATACTGAACTGCAATAGTTTCAGGGATGGAGCATTCACTGCTTCTCTGGGCAACCTGGGCCAGTGTCTCACCATCCTCAGTGTCACAACTTTCCTCCTTCTGTCAAGTCTAAACTCTTTGAGTTTAACCCCATCACTCCCTTGTCCTGTCACAACAGGCTCTGCGCAAATGTCTGTCCCCAGCTTTCTGATTGGTCCATTTTAGCACTGAGAGGCTACCAGAAGGTCTTCCTGAAGCCTTCTCTTCATTGGACTGAACAATTACAACTCTTTCTGCCTTCATAGCAGAAGGCTTCCAGCCCTCTTCAGGAAACAGGAATAAAAATGTTTTCTGCACAGCTGACTGGATGTGGTTGTGTGTCTCTACGTCTCAGAGTATCTTTGCTGGCTGAGTACTATCCATTAGCTGAGGTACCTCAGCCTACCATCACTCAACTTAATGGAAAGTTTAATTAGTGGTTTAAAGGTGGTGCTTTTGCAATCCAATTTTCAATGTACTTGGAAACATCTTGGGACCATCATCCAAGGCAGCCTGCCCCCTTCCTCTTGATTTCTCAATTGATGTGAGATGTCTGTGGAAAGAGGTTTCCATCTCTACCATGCCTCTTTCCCACCCTCCTTTCTTCACAGTCATAAATTGCTGCCATTAATTCAGGGTGTCTAGCTGGCAAACAGCGCTGCGTGAATCCTGGGATGATGCTCTGGAGCTGGTAACTCTGAAGGGCCGGGACATATGTGGGATGTCCTGGAAGGCAATGCTAGCCCTTCTTCCCACTAATCCCATTAGCTCTCCCTGGCCGCTGTGACCGGTGGCTGGGGAGCCGGGCTGCAGGCTGGCCCTTGCTCTAAGCCATGCACACAATGAATGGGGGACTTCAAAGAGGCTAAATGTGATTTGCATTTCCAAGCTCTCACAGCCAAGGTCTTCAGGAGGGGATGAAAGTCTCTTTTGTTAAACTTAATGGCAGAGTTGATTAAAAAAGCTCTGATTTTTCCCTATTAAGGCATAGTCTGGTTCCACTGTTAGGCTTTTGGCATGTGGGGGAGGATGAATTCTGCCAGGAAAAAAAAAAAAACACACAAAGGAAGTAACCTGTCCCCTGCCAGCTGTCATCATACTTAAAGGATATTCCTTTTTTGTTGTTGTTGGTTTTTTTGTGTTGTTGTGTTTTGGTTTTTTTTTTTGTAATTTAAGAGCCAGATTTTGAGATCTAGTTGAAGATATCCCTGCTTATTGCAGGAGTGTTGGATTAGATGACTTTTAAAGGTCCCTTCCAGCCCAACCCAGTCAGTAATTCTGTGATACAGTAGCTGTCTCATGTGGGTACCAGCATGAATCACAAAGACATTGTCAACCAGTTTTCATTAGGCATCTCACTTGGCAGATCCAAGGTGCCTGTCGTTACAAAAAAATGGATCCCAAATGTCTCCAACTGGACTCTCAAAGCAAGAAAGTCAAAGGGCTGGTTCTTGGCAGTTGGGTGGATATTTCAGTTGTCACATATGCAAACCCCTTCTCAAAACAGCCATAAAAACATGGGTTGTGTGCCAGCACTTAGCTGTTGATTATCTGTTCAAAATAAGCAGGGACTGCTCTGGTCTTCAGAGGTTTGGTAATTTCCTCTTTTGCTTTGTTTGAAGAAAATTGGCAAATAATTTCCCATCTGGATTTATGTATTAGATGTCTCCTATGTTGCATTAAACAAAGCATCTAATGAAAGAAACCTGCCTGTTTTCACTCCACTCTTAGCCTGGGTTCTGTTTTAGCAGTAAGTGTTGCCATGCTTGAGGGAGATGGTTGAAACGTTTCCTGTTTCAGGCAAAGTAGTGGTTTGATTTAGGGGTATCAGTGGGGTTTATTTCAGGGGTATCAACATTTTGATTCAGGGATAGCAATGGTTTGATTTAGGGATATCAGTGAGGTTTATTTCAGGTGTATCAGTGGTTTGATTTAGGGATATCAATGGGGTTTATTTCAGGTATATTAGTGGTTTGATTCAGTGGTATCAGTGGGGTTTATTCCAGGGATATCAGTGGTTTGATTTTCTGTGTACATTTTAAATCCTCTCCCTTCTAGCATAACTCTTTCTGCTGTGTTTATTAACGTTAAGTACAAACGGTTCAAAAATAGAAAGCAGCACATCAGCTGCTTTAAATAAACATAAATCTGTTTGGTTCTTTTGTTTGTTTGTTTTTTTTTTTTTCCAAATAGCTTCTATTTTTTTTTTCTAATCAAGGCTGGATATAGTCCTAAATTTAGCCTTTCCCTTTATACAAGAAAAACCACATTTTGTGCCACATTCATGCGTATTCTGGCTGACCTGTAATGCCACAGATTTGTTTCTACGAGCCAGCTGAAGTTTCTTTAATAAGTAAATATTGAACTTATTGTTGAATATTGATTTAATAAATATTCACACTCTTGCTGAATATCTGTTTGAAAAATATTCCAAGTGTTGCTAAATATTTAAACAATAACTGTCCATGGTCTCGTTGAATATAAGGATATGATCCTTCTATCTGGTGAGACACCAAAAACTACCTGCAGAAAGTGTGGGAATCCTCTTGGTGTTAAAATCACCCAGGGTACAAAACCCATGGCTTGCCCCCTGTGCTACCTAAAGACCATATAATCCTTTATCATAGGCTCTTAATGGAGGGGCAGGCAGCCTGCAGGCTCCTGCGCTGCCTCAGCGTCACCCAGAACGAATCGCCCAGTGCAAGCCCAGTGCTGCGAGCCCCTCAGATTGGCCTCTCAGTATACAAATGCCAGCTCCCTGGAGTGATGTTTTGTTGTCAAGTTGCATGTGAAACCTTTCACCCTTTTGTGTTTATGATTTGTTTCAGTGATGAGTACGAAGAGGATGGGTTTTGCCAGCCTTACCGGGGCATCGCCTGCGCACGCTTTATTGGGAACCGAACTATTTATATGGAGTCCTTGCATATGCAGGGGGAAATTGAAAATCAGATTACAGGTGGGCAAAGAACACACTTATTTCTCCCCTACAAAGTCGTATTTTCCCAAAAAGTTTTATAAACTTCAATGCTATTTTTATTTGCTTTTCATCTCCTCCTGCTATGACTTTCCCACCACAAAGCTCCTGCGTTGTTGGGGGTCAGTGGAGGAATTAACCTGAAGAGTGAGAATCTGAACAGCCTTTAGCTCCCCAAAAAGAACGAAACAATTATTTTCTAAGGAGAAGAAGCTGGGTATTTACAGCTCCTGGGAGTTGTGTATTTACAGCATCTAGAAACCTCATAGCCAGGCTATTTTAAACTTAAAGGAGAACAAATCAGGTTGGATTTTACATGGTTGAGATCATACCTGTTGCACTAAAGATGCCCCTGCCTAACTTCAGGGGTGCTGGACCTTTAAAGGTTCCTTCCAAACCAGTCTGTGATTCTATGATTTGGGTGCTGGACCTTTAAAGGTTCCTTCCAAACCAGTCTGTGATTCCATGACTTAGGTGCTGGATAAATAATCCAGCAGGTAGAGTTTTCCCTTAGATTTAGTAAAGAAACCATTTTGATTATTTGTGGGAGATGCTGTGCTGATGGAGATGCTGAATTGAAACTGAGGCCTCAGAGATATCATGAAACTTCTCTGTTTTTTGTATCCATTATCCATGGTCAGGTCCTTCCCACAGTATGCATCTTCCCTATATTCAGATTTTCTTTTGCTGTCAGAATTTTTCTTCCCCTTAGGTTGTGGTTTTCTTTGTCTCCAAATGCTGTCAGCATTTCAAAAAAGGGTTTTTCACAGCTCACAGGAAGGGCCACTGGCAAAAAAAAATATATCATCTTACACTATTTTCTTTGAAAAGTCATTTGGAACAGTATGAAAGCTTCCAAACAGGGACTGATGCTGTCATCCTGCAGCCTGCAGGAGCTTTGGGTTTTTACCTGTTGGCCAAAAGGTGCACAAATACTACATGATTTTGCAAACCATTATAAGTTATTTCTGGGGGAGAAAAAAAGGAAAAATTATAATTAGCTCTGGGGTTTTGGTAACATGCTTAATATTAATCCCACGTTGAAAACCAGATGTATTTTCTCTGTCAACAACTCGCTGTTGTTCATGATTTTCAAAGTATTTAGTGCTCTGTATTTGTGGAAAGTTTGTTCATCACCTGAATGTCTGAAAAGAATAGCTGCAGTGAGAAGCGAGGGTTACACCGGGAAGGCAGGAGCACAGGACTACAGTTCCCGGTGGCTTGGGTAAGATCCTTGTGTATGTTTTCCAGCTGCCTTCACCATGATTGGCACTTCCAGCCATTTGTCAGATAAATGCTCCCAGTTTGCTATCCCTTCGCTGTGCCATTATGCCTTTCCCTACTGCGACGAAACCTCCTCAGCTCCCAAGCCGCGAGACCTGTGCCGTGATGAATGTGAAATTCTGGAAAATGTCCTATGTCAGACTGAGTATATTTTTGCAAGATCTAATCCCATGATTCTGATGAGATTAAAGCTGCCCAACTGTGAAGATCTTCCCCAGCCTGATAGCCCTGAAGCCGTCAATTGTATCCGGATTGGGATTCCAATGGCAGATCCCATAAATAAAAGTAAGTGAAAAACTGTGTGAAAAAGCACTGCTGGGTAAAGGGTGGCTGGGAAGGCTTCTGCAGCAGAGTTGAAGCTAGGGCTGGGCTTTGAAAGCTCTCAGATGCCATGTCCTCAAATTACCCCTTCCCACACTTCTCTGCTAGTCCAGAGTAGGTAGAAATTCATAGATGCTTCACCATTTTTTTTCATCAGCTGCTTCTGTTCTCACTCTAAATGCTGTCTGTTGGTTTCCGAGTCATGTTATAAACCTAGTTACGCAGTTTCCTCCTTCTCCTTGTCCAGCAATAGCCTTACTGCACAAGCACAGATGGTTTTCAAGGCCATCATGGATGTTGAGCAAAGCAACTGCCCAGTTGTACCAAAAAGTATATTCACAGTAAACAAGAGTTAAAGTCAACCTGCCCAGCAGTCATTCTTCTGTACCATTTCCATATGTGTCCAAATGAATCATGCTATGATCACAGAATCATGGAATGGTTTGGGTTGAAAGGACTTTTAAAGGTCAGCTAGCCCAACCCTCTGCAGTCAGCAGGGATGTCTACAACTAGAGCTGTTGCTCAGAGCCCCATCCAATGTAATCTGGAATGTTCCAGGGATGAGGCATCTACCACCTCTTTGGGCAGCTTGGGCCAGTGTCTCACCACTCTCAAAACAGAGTAGAAGACAATGACAGTGTAAGCATTTAAATATTGAGGAACATGTGTAGCTTCAACTTTCCAAGCTTCACAGTCCTCCCGCAGCAGCCCAATGTGCTCCAGCAAGTCGATGCTTGCAGTATATCAAGCATTGGAATGGGCTGTCCAAGGAGGTGGTGCAGTCACCATCCCTGGAGGTGTTCAAGAAATGTGTGGACATGGCACTTTGGGGCATGTTTTAATGGCCATGATGGTGTTGGGTTGATGGTTGGAGGCAATGATCTTAGAGGTACTTTCCAACCCAAACAATTCTATGATTCTGTGATAGGGATTCAGGTCAGGAGGAACATTCATGGGCACTGGGGCCATGGCTGCTCCTACCTAATGCAGCCTAATTTTAGGCATTGGCTGAGCTTGCTCTTTGATCAGGCTGGGCTGCAGCCTGCTCACAACCCTTCTGCATCTGAGTAGTCAAATAAAACGTGTCTCCCACAAATTCTTCACCTTCATATGAAAATAATGGCTGTGATTCAGGTTCCCACTGTAGTTTTTACTCCTTTTGTGTATTTTATATTAAAAACGCTTGGCATAAGCTGTTTTCATTACAGAAGCATAAGCTTTAAATCCCCCCAGGAATGTGAATGCAAAGCAGGCCCTGCCTTACAGCCACAGCAAATGGGGACGCTGTGCTCCCAAAGTGGGTTTCCCAGCCTGGGCCAGCAGCAGCACATTGAGGCCAGGAGGATGTCGGCAGCTCTCCAACCCAGGGTGCCGCAGCTTTCTGCCAACCATTGCTTTGGGTTATTACCATGTTGGTTTTTTTTACAGATCACAAATGCTACAACAGCACAGGAGTAGATTACCGGGGCACAGTGAGCGTGACCAGGTCAGGACGGCAGTGCCAGCCCTGGAACTCACAGTACCCCCACATCCACACCTTCACTGCCATCAGGTACCCCGAGCTCAATGGGGGCCACTCCTACTGCCGCAACCCAGGGAACCAGAAGGATGCTCCGTGGTGCTTCACCTTGGATGAGAACTTTAAGTCTGAGCTTTGCGACGTCCCAGCATGTGGTAATTACTGACCTGTTTTATGTCATGTTGTGGAACAGGAAGGGGAACGGTTTGGTCACATCCCTCCATCCATCCTGAAACAGGAGCTATGTACAGAGTGCCTTTTTGGAATCCCTGAAAGGAGAGCTGTAGGAAAGGCTGACAAGACCTTTGAGCGCTTACTGCTCATGCAGCTGGCAAAGTGGTGGCAGGAAAGTACTCTTCTAAGGAATCACAGAAGCCACAGAAGTGTGGTAGGGGTTGGAAGTGACCTCTGGAGATCATCCAGTCCAATCCCTCTGCTAAAGCACAGTCACCCACAGCAATGTGCCCAGGATCACAGTGTCCAGGTGGGTTTGGAATCTCTCCAGAGAAGGAGACTCCACAATCTCCCTGGACAGCCTGCTCCAGCACTCCAGCACCCTCAAAGTAAAGAAGTTTTTCCTTAAGCTCAAGAGAAACTTCCAGGGTTCTAGGTTTTTACCCATTGCTCCTTGTCCTGTCACTGGCCACCACTGAGAAGAGCCCATTCCCATCCTTATGACCTCCACTGTTTAGATATTTATATGCTTTCTAAGATCTCCTTTCAGTTTCTGTTGCCTCTCAGGACTATTTAAGCCCTCACAAGAAGGTGATGAAGGATCAGCAAGTTGCCAACCCAAGCATCCCACACTTCCTAAGTTGCCGTTATGATAAAGACAAGTCTTCAGCCCATGTTAAGTCAGATCAGGTTGCAGAGCTTGCACTGTTAATGCTGACCCACAATGTGGTTGCAAAATGTTCTCCATTTTACTTGGTTTGTTAAGAGTAATTTTAATAAATGTAAACCCTACATAACAGAGCTCAGTCCTTCTCTAAATCTGGAGATCAATCTTGCCAGCTCCTCTTAGCTGCACTTTAACTTTGTGTTTACAGAACAGCCCTGGCTATATTTCTGGGTTTGCAAAATGAACAAAAATGGAGATTCAGCTCTCATTTAGTTCTTCTCTGAGACCCTGGAGGAAGTGGATGGGAGACCTGAACAAATGGTTCCTAATTGTTTTATCTGCGTTTGGAAGTAACAATATTGACAGTGTGCCAAGAGGAAAAAAGGAAAACAAAGAGATCTATTTGCATGGACATGCCAGAAGTGCACCCAAAAATGTTCTGGAAAGTCATGGTACAAAGCTTCAGCAGCACTCCATGTTGCTTACAAGTTGTCACAGTAACATTACCTTTCCCCTTGGAAAGGAGATACCTTTTGCTGTTCCTGTTGGATAGCCAGAACCAAATTAAATTATTTCTGGTTATGGTTATGAATATTCCTGCGGTGAGACATGTTCTGAGCTCACTCCAAAGTCTTTTTCAATTAAGGGAAAGATGGGAATTGATGCCAAAATGGGATCTAAATTATGTTCTTACCAAAGGAGTAGATCAGGGAAAAGGCAGACAGTCTGGGGCTGTATCATGTGCATCTCAAACCCTCGCTAGCATTCAGAGACACTTTTTAGAGTCCTGTATCTCTTTTGCTATTATTTCAGTGCATTTAACTTCTGTTATTTTTTTGTGCTGATTAGGCACAGTGATGGGCAGACAGTTCAATCCAGGTACACTGTTCTGAGGATCTTTTTCAGCTGTTCAGTGCAAAAATCTGGAGCTAAATAGCAGTCAGCAGGACTTCCTTCAGCATGCTGTCGGCTCTTGGCTTTCCCCCTCAGGAGCTTCTGGCACAAATGCCTTTGCTGGTCCCCACAAGGAGATGTAGCTCAGCCCCAGGAGATGTGGCAGCTGTGCTTGGACAAGATATGGGGTCTCTGTGTGTCAGGGAATCAGAGAATCATTTTGGTTGGAAAAGACCTCCGAGATTATTGAGTCCAACATCACCATGGCCATCAAACCATGTGCTGAAGTGCCATGTCTACACGTGTGTGGTGGTTTAGCAGTTACCTGCCCCCGCACCTTTTGAAATAAACCCCGGCTAGAACACTGGAAGTTGATAAATGAAGCTTTATATTTACAGCAATGCACAATATACAAGCAGGTATTTACAATGTATAACAGATATTTACAAATATATACAGTGAAAAGGTAATACAGAAACACCACACCCCTCTCAGAGATCAAAATCCCCAAGAGGGGTAACCAACCACCCCTACCACCTTTCCCCCCTTCCCCAATCTTATCTCACCACCTGTTGATGCTGCAGATAAGCTGAGGTAGATCAGCCAGGGGGATGAATGATGGCCCCACCACCTCCCTGCACAGCCTGTTCCAATGCCTGTCCACTCTCTCTGTAAATTTTTTTTTTTTTTGCAATATCCAACCTAAACCTCCCCTGATGGAACTTGAGGCCATTTTTTCTTGTCCTGTCACTCATTCTTTGGGAGAATCAGTCAACCTCCTCCTGGTTCCAAACTCCTTTCAGGGATTTGTAGAGGATGAGAAGGTTTCTCTTCAGCCTCCTTTATTCCAGACTAAACAACTCCAGTTCCATCATCTGCTCCTCACCAGCTGTGTTCTCCAGACCCTTCATCAGCTTTGTTTCCCTTCTCTGGTCCCACTCCAACACCAAAATGTCCTTCTTGGAGTGAGTACCCTAAAACTCAACCCAGTATTTGAGATGTCCACCAGCAGTACTGAGTCCCTGCTGTATGACCTTTCAGCCATGTGCATTTTGTATTTTGCACAATTTCTGGGTAATTGGGTAATAAGAGTTGATGGTTGTGTGCGGGGAGAGGTTTGCTGTTTGGCCCCTCTAGATGAGCTCTAAGATCCCAGGCCTGGCTCAGTCTTTTCATCTGAAATAACTGAAAGCAGGACACATTTGGATGTGTTGCAAAAGTCTCTGTTTGGAAGGTTTTGCTAGATAATAAGTAAGATAGGCTGGCTGGCTGGCTTGCAGAATTCCTGACAAGGGTTTTAATTACCTCTCACCACTGCCTTAAATGGTACTTGCTGTCCTACTGGATTATGTGGCATTATTATTCTAAATACAAATAGAGCTGTATCAGGTGAGTGGTAATTTAATTGTTAAATGCTAATCTGCATACTAAAACCAAAATCCCATGTGGGACTTGCATTCTGCTGCTTTTGCACTGGCTGAAAGAACCATTTCAGGCACATTTTAATCAGTATTGTACTTTCTGCGTCACCAGGACATGCCTAGATGGGAAATGGATTTAATTAGGGTGGCTCCCAAGAAACCTATTAACCTAATGAGACTTCACAGCAGGGGCTCCTACTTAATAAGAATAATAATTCCCTTTGACCGGAATAACTCAGGTGATGAACTAGTGCCCAGGTCTCCGTCTGCCTCGTGCTGCTGCTTTCTTATTCTTTCTTCAACTGTATCTTTCACTTGACTCCCAAGCTGCAATAGATTAGGCTCATAGAAGTTTGTCAAGCTGAATGCAGGAAGATGTGAAAAACAGAGTTATTTGAGCTTAGAAAAGACAAAGATTAGAAGGTTTTGAGGGCCGAGACACTGATTACGTGTCCATGCGAAAGAGCAGCTACTGATGAAGGAAGCCAACAGTGGGTCAACACTGTAGAGATGGATGTTCACTGAAGGCAAATTGAGAGAACACACCGACCACCGTTCTGCTGAGCACAGGGGGACTGTAATGGGGATGGTGTTTTGGTCCTCTCTCATTTCCCAAAGGCCACAGAAACATTTGGGCTACTTCTCCTCTCAGTTAAAAAACAACTTCATCTGAAAGGAACAGTCAAAAAAGGGAGCCTGGTGGAGGGAGCAGGACGGTGTGAGCCTGTAAGAGGAGAGGAGTTATGGAAATTGACATCCAGAATCATTTGAACTTTGCCTCTGTCACAAATTGAGTCAAACTCAAACTTCAGATCAAGTTCATGTTTAATTAAGTGCATAAAAGATATCTGTGTGGGCTGCTAAGCACTTCTACAAATCCAGCCTGGAAAACAGAGACAAACAAACTGAAGTGACCCTGTAGGAAAAATAAAACATTTCCTGTTCTGCCAGAATCTGCTAAGCCTGATGATGCTGCAGATGCTCACTGTCTCCCACGGAATCAACCAGTGTATAGCCACTCATCCTGCAGCTCAAGGTGATACCCAACGGTTCAGGGGTGTCCTATAGTTGGAGTGTTAATCCATGTGTAATCCTACCCTGAACTTCATGAGTGCTGCTGGGAGATGCCAGAACAAAGCAGGCTTCAGTGTCCCCATGCTCAGAGCAGCCCAGCCGAAAGATACGTCCTTGTCAACACAAGTGGGTGCTGCATGAATGCAAGGACGTGAGCTCTGGCCTGAAGCCTCTCTCCTTTCTCCTGCTACCCCTTCCTCTGAGCAACATGCCCTATGAAACCAGAGCCAGGTTGGGGGTGGGAAGGCAGGGAGGCTGATGTCCCAGCTGTGCCTTGCTGGGTACTGATAGAAGAAAGCTTAATGTTCCTGAAATGAATCATTCCCTCCCTAGCTGTGAAGAGAGCTGTGCAGGGAGCACATATTGCAGCTAATATTCACACTATATTCAGTAATCTGCCTTTCCAGCCTCTTCTGGATCCTTTTTTTATCCATGCTCTAGCTTTGCATTCAGCTGTAATTACTCTGTTAATATGAAGGGAATAAAGCAGCATTCAAGGTAGATTGCAGTAGCATTGCCTGGATGGTTTGTTCTTCCTAACACTTTATAGTTGGCTCGCAGATGTATTTAACTCTGTGGGATACTTCATTCACTGTTTTGTCTTCTTGTTGTTGTTTGGGTTTTTTTAACCAGATTATAAGGATTCCAAGGAAAAGAACAAAATGGAAATTTTGTATATCCTGGTGCCAAGTGTCACCATTCCCCTGGCTATAGCCTTGCTCTTCTTCTTCATCTGCATCTGTCGCAACAATCAGAAGTCATCTTCTCCTCCTGTTCAGAGGCAGCCTAAACATGTGAGAGGACAGAATGTGGAGATGTCAATGCTCAGTGCCTACAAACCAAAGGTAACTCCTTACATCTGCTTCCACACTTGCTGTCTGCTAAGGCAGGGAGTAAAATGCCTTGATCAACTCAGTGCTGAAATGCCAGGCTGATTTCCATTTTGTAATTTCTGCTGATGCCTTTAGGTGTGATTTTTGTTAAGGACTTCTAGAATCACAGAATTGTTCTGCATGGAAAAGACCTTTAAGATCATCAAGTCCAACCACTCTGCAACTCTCCCAAGTCTGATACTAAATCATGTCCCTCAGCACCACATCTCTCTGTCTTTTAAACACCTGCAGGGGTGGGTATTGAACCACCTCCCTGGGGAGCCCGTCCCAGTGGTCGAGATCCCTACATCTCCTCAGCAGCAGCACAGCATGTGTGCTGGACCTGTGGAAGCAATTCCTTTGTGCCCATCTATCTGGAATAAGAGCTGGAAGGGTTTTGGAATAAAGGAAGCATCTCTAAATTGTATCATTTAAGTTAGAAAGTGGTGCAGACAAAGATGTGATTCAGCATTTCCTCAAGAGAGTTTTTCTTGAGTCTGCTGTAGCCATATGTCATCTTTCACTCAGCTGAAATTACTCTGGAAAGATTTGTTCCCTGTTTTTTCAGGCTTAACCCATTCTCTCAGTTGAAAAAAGAGAAATTACAAAAACAGAGCCTTGACAATCTGCCTGCAGTCCTGGCCAGCACAGCTGATGCACAGCAGCTCTTGTCACTGGTAGTGTTTTCCTTCACTGTAGTCCCAGGTTCACAAAGCATTTTGTAAAATCACTTAGGGTTTAAGCATGATTAACCTCGAGCTCTTAGTTTATAGGCAGGGCAGTGATTTCCATACCTGTATGGATCACTCGTTTCAGGGCTGTAACTGCCTTCTGCCACCTACAGACAGAATAAAGCCCTGAGTGTTTGCCTTGGTTTTCACACGGTGCCAGTTGCCTTCAACAGCCTGATGCAGATTGTTGTTTTGAGGCATTTCAGAGTGAAAATTGGAATTTATGATCCAGACTGGGAGATGATGAAATCGAGAGCAGCCCTGCAGAAAAGAGTTTGGGGGCCTGGTGAGCAAGAAGCACCTTCTAAGCTCTTAGAGCCTAGAAGGCCAGTGTCATTCTAGGCTGCATTAAAAGAAGTGTGCCCAGCAGATGGACAGAGGTGATCCTGTCCCTCTGCTCTGCTGAGACCTCACCTGGAGTACTATTTCCAGCTCTGGGCATACCAACACAAGAGACATGGACCTGCTGAAGCAGGTCCAGAGGAGGGCCACAAAGATGATCAGAGGGCTGGAGCACCTTTCCTGTGAAGACAGGCTGAGAGAGTTGTGGCTGTCCAGCCTGGAGAGGAGAAGGCTTCAGGGAAACCTTATAGCTGTATTTCAATATCCGAAGGATACCTACAGGAAGGCTGGGGAGAGACTGTTTAGAAGGGCCTGTGGTGACAGGGCAAGGGGCAACAGTTTAAAACTGGAGCAGGGGAGATTTAGATTGGACATTAGGAGGACATTCTTTACAATGAGGGAATTCTGTGAAATTCTGGAACAGTTTGGCCAGGAATGTGGTTGAGGCCTTGTCCCTGGAAACATTCAAGATCAGACTTGATGTGGCCCTGGGGAACCTGGTCTAGTTGGAGGTCCCTCCAAACTGTAGGGGAGTTGAACAGGGTGACCTTTGAGGGCTTCTTTCAACCCACAGAATCATAGAATGGTTTAGGTTGGAAGGGACCTCAAAGATCATCCTGTTCCAACCCCCCATCATAGGCAGGGACACCTCCCACTAGAACAGGTCTCTCAAGGCCTCATCCAACCTGGCCTCGAGCACCTCCAGGGAGGTAGCAGCCACAACATCCCTGGATAACCTGTTCCAGTGTCTCATCACCCTCACTGTAAAGAACTTCTTCCTAGTGTCCAACCTAAATCTTCCCTGCTTCAGTTTCAAACCATTGCCCCAGTGCAATCGGTGTAGCTATGAATGATTAGAATAGAAACTGTGTAGACTATAGGATCTGAAAAAGTCAGACATGCCTTTGAGTAAGCTGTTCATAGAATCATTGCACAGAAGGGACCTTAAGTATTGTCTTAGTTCTATCTACTGAGTTTCAGCAGTGTAAATTCTGACCTTCAGCTATATTGAGGTGTTCTCTCAGCAGAGCATCGGGAAAGGTTACACTTGTACTTAGTTGTGTTCTCCATCTCTGAATAAACCCTTAAATAGTTTTCTTCTTAAGTTCAGTAAAGCAGCAGTGGGATGCTGCTGATGCTTGCTCTGAATTTTCAAGTTTATGGATTTAGTTTCTAGTTTTCTTATATATTTAGGGGCTTTACTTAAGTAGTTTTTCACAGAGTTTCTCTTCTGTGAGGCCAGATCCAGAGTTTGGGTTGTTTAACATGAAGAGAAGACTCCAGGGACACCTTCTGGTGGCCTTTCAGTGCTTAAAAGGACCAGTCAGAAAGCTGGGGACAGACTTCTAAGCAAGGATTGTTATGACAGGACAAGGAGGGTTTGAACTACAAGAGGGAGATTTAAATTGAAGAGAAGGAAGAAATTTATTACACTTACCCTGACCCGGGTCGCCCAGAGAGGTGATAGATGCCCCATCCCTGGAACCATTGCAGGTAAGATTGTCTGGGGCTCTGAGAGGCATTGGAATAAGCTGCCCAGGAAGGTGGTGTAGTGGGTTTGCAGTGACCTGCCCCCCCACCTTTTAGAACCCCGGCTAAAACTCAGATAAACACACTAGAAGTTAATAAATGAAGCTTTATATTTACAGCAATGCAAATATACAAGCAAATATTTACAAGATATAACAGATATTTACAGAAATATACAGTAAAAAAGGAATACAGACACCACACCCCTCCTGGAGACCAAAATCCCCAAGAGAGGGAAACCAAATCCCCCCTACCACCTTCCCCCTTCCCCCCAGCTTTATCTCACCACTTGATGATGCTGCAGATAAGCTGAAGATCGGTCAGAAAGATTAGTGTCAGGAAGGAATGAATGGTTTTAGTGATTTTACTCTGAATTAGTTCAAAGGCAGAGAGACAAAGGAAAGAAGCTGCTGAAGCCTGCACGGACCCAGAGCCAACTGACTGCGCAAGCACACTGGCTTATCTGGATGTTTTGGGAACATTCTCAAAACAATCCTCTTTCTTCTCTCTCAAACTGGGTGAAGTGGCACAGTGTTTAATTTCTCACTCAAATTCTCCAATTAGCTCAAACCAACACAGGTGGTGGAGTCACCATCCCTGGAGGTGTTAAAAAACACATAGACATGGCACTTTGGGACACAGTTTTAATGGACGTGGTGATGTTGGGTTGATGGTTGGACTTGATACTTATAGAATCACAGAATGCACTGGGTTGGGAGGGACATTTCAAGGTCATCTAGTCCTACCCCCTGCAGTAGGGAGGGCCATCTTTAACTAGATGAGATTTCCCAGAGCCCCATCAAGCCTGACCTTGAATGTTTCCAGGAATGGGGCCTCTTGCACCTCCCTAGACAACCTGTTCCACCACCCTCATTGTGCAGAGCTTCTTCCTAATGTCCTATCTAAATCTTGGAGATCTTTTCCTCTCTGATTCTATTTTCAGCATCGCTTCAATGAGGTCAGAATTTCCACTTACTGATGCCTTGTGCAGACAATGCAGGAGAGCATCATGCCTAGAAATGCTTGCAAATATAAACCAGTTTTCTTTTAACGTCCAAAGTCATATGCTGCAAAAAGCTTTCCATCTTATGGAGACTGTTTCTGTATCTTACCCCTGGGCAGCCCAGCATCTCCTGTCTCCAGTGGTTTGATTGCTTTTCAAACAACATTTGAAAGGAAAGGAAGTCAAATCCTATTTTAAAATGCTATATCATAGAATTGTTTGAGTTGGAAAAGCCCTCGAGGATCATCAACTCCAACCATCAACCCAACAGCACCGTGGCCATAAAATCATGTCCCAAAGTCCACGCGTTTCTTGTACACATTCAGAGATGGTGACTCCAGCACCTCTTTGGGCAACCTGCTCTAATTCCTGCCCACTCTGTCCACTATTGCTGTCAGCTTTGGGCGTGAAGAGGCTGAAGCTGCAGCTGAGGCGGGTGTGTGTTTGCTTGTACAAGCACAAATGACCAAAAGCCTGTTTCAGTTTTAAGGGGTTTTAATTACTTCCCCCAAAATCTAATAAACTAAAAGTTGGTCTTGTCATTCACCTAATGGAAGGAGCTGATAAAGAGATAGGGGTGGTGGGCTTCATTCTTGGGACTCTCCCTTCATCCTGGGTTTACTTTGGCATGCTGCCTCATCTGTATTTTACACTTCTTTACATCTCATACGCCGCTGTATGACAAATACTTGTCAAACAAAACCCCAGCAGATTTATAACCCCTTCACTTGAAATGAGCCCTTTCCTGCCAAAACTTTATGACTTCATTTTCTTTCATAGTTTTCCACTCTGTTGGTTCAAACAGAGGAACCCAGCCTCAGGTCAGACAGAGGTCATTTCACTTTCATTACTAAAATATAATTTACAATATGCCAGACCTAAACAAGTTTTAGCCTAAAGGATTTGTGTAATATAAACCATCTGCTCCTTCAACAATATAGCTAATTTCCTGCCATCACCCTACAGTCTACTGCCTGCCTGCCTAAATGGCTTTATTATTGTTGTTGTTATAATTTTTTTTTTTTTTAATGTGGTACTTGTCTAGGAGTCATAAGTGGTCAGTGCAATTAGAATTCGTTTATTCCAAAATGTCCTTTTTCAATAACTATTTTTAAGTTGTCAGTTCTTTTCCTCTCTTGCTTCTCCAAAGCTATGTTATTTCAGGAATGCAGATGTTGATGCTTACAGTAATTTACAAAATATAGATTCCAAACTCATTAACCTTAAATTACTACCTATGGCTACACTGAGTAGCTTCAATGAGGGTGGTGGTGTAGGTGTAACAGTCTCATGTGGAAGTTAACAATTGAAAATAATGCCATTTATTTATGGCCTAAGAGTGAATAACAGGTGGACTTAACAGTCTCAAAGGTCTCTTCCGGCCAAAATTACTCTGTGATGAGGAGAGGAGGCTACAAAAGCCTGAGAGGACATTGGAGTGGGGTGGCTGTCAGTTTCTTCTCCCATGTAACTAGTGATAGAACAAGAGGAAATGGCCTCAAGTTGCACCAGGAGGGGTTTAGGTTGGAGATTAGGAAAAATTCCTTTGCTGAAGGAGTGATCAGGCATTGGAACAGTCTGCCTAGGGACGTGGTGGAGTCACCATCGCTGAAGGTGTTCAAGAAATGTGTGAACAAGGCACTCTGGGACATGGTTTAATGGCTATGGTAGTGTTGCGTAATGATTGGACTCAATGATCTTAGACATCTCTTCCCACCCAAACAATGCTACAATTCTGTGAGTCTATTATTTATATGCACCCAAAATAATGTCAGAGCTTTGAAAAAGTTTACCTTCCTCCTTTTACCACTGTCTCATCTTTTCAACTCACTCAGTATAGCAGCTTTCCAGTACTTGAAGGGGACCTACAAGGAAGCACAGGAGGGACTTTTTACAACAGTTTGTAGTGATAGGATGGGTGGGGGCAGGTGGGGGGAAGTTATGGCTTTAAGATGGAAAAGGGGAGATTTAGACTGGAGATTAGGAAATTCTTTACAGTGAGGGTGGTGAGACACTGGAACAGGTTGCTCAGGGAGGTTGTGGATTCTCCCTCCTTGGAAATGTTCAAAGCCAGGTTGGATGGGGCCTTGAGCAACCTGGTCAAGTGGAAGATGTCCCTGCCCATGTCAGGGGGGTTGGAACTAGATGGCCTTTCAGGTCCCTTCCAACCCAAACCATCCTATGATTCTGTGTTTCAGGACAGATCATTCAGTCAAGTGTGAGCAGAAATAGTCTCTACCATACACTGAAGGGTTAACAGTGAAGTTGAAGAAGAACTGGCTACGAGGACATAGGGAGTTTTTTATTTTAAAACATGTTTTCTGCTAAAACTGTAGGCCATGGCCCAAAAAACACTTCAGCATATCCTTGTTTAAAGTATTTAAATTGCCTCCATTCCTGAAATTAGTCAGATTCAATGTTGAGTCTATAAATGCCCAAGTACATAAATGCCTGTGCTGAAATGCTGGTGCTTCCTGCATGTGTTTAACTCTAGCACTTACTTCTTGTGTCTGACATTGTGCAGAATTACTTTCTACTTGCAAAAAGTAATTCTGACTTTTGATTTGGAGCTTAGTGCACAGGGATTAGGTAACAATCAGCCCAGAGCTTTGCTGATGTTGGGATCCTGTCCTGGATGTGCCTGGACTAGAGCTGGTGCCATTGCACCAATATCTGCATCTCCACGGGCTGAGCAGCATCATTGACAAGTGGGTCTGTGTTACAGAGATTGCTGGGTCAGTCTACTTGGCTTTCAGACATCACAGAATGACAGAGTGGTAGAAGTCGGAAGGGGCCTCTGGAGATCAACCAGCATCACAATGTCTGGGAGTGTTTGGAATCTCTCCAGAGGAAGAGACTTCACAACCTCTCTGGGCAGCCTGCTCTAGAGTTTCAGCATCCTCACACCCAAGAAATTTCTTCTCCTGTTCAGATGGAACCTTCAGGGTTCCAGTCAGTGCCCATTACCCCTTGTCCTGCCACTGGGCACCATTGAGAAGAGTGTGGCCCCATCCTCTTGTCCCCCATGCTTTAGTTCTTGCTGAGCATTGAGCAGATCCCCTCTTAGGCTGCTTTTCTCCAGTCTCAACAGCCCCAGGTCTCAGCCTGGATGAAAAGATCTTTTACTTAAAACCTTGGTTTCAGTCCTGTTTTTCTCACGTTTTTGCTGTTGTGTCTTTACTAGAGCAAGGCAAAGGAGCTACCTCTGTCTGCTGTTCGTTTCATGGAAGAACTGGGTGAATGTGCTTTCGGCAAGATCTACAAGGGCCATCTCTACCTTCCAGGCATGGATCACGCTCAGCTTGTGGCTATCAAGACATTAAAAGACTTTAACAACCCCCAGCAGTGGACAGAGTTCCAGCAAGAAGCATCCCTCATGGCCGAGCTCCATCACCCTAACATTGTTTGCCTCTTAGGTGTTGTCACCCAGGAGCAGCCCATCTGCATGCTTTTTGAGTACATGAACCAAGGAGACCTCCATGAGTTCCTCATCATGAGGTCACCCCATTCAGATGTGGGATGCAGCAGTGATGAGGATGGAACTGTAAAATCCAGCCTGGACCACGGGGATTTCCTGCATATTGCTGTGCAGATTGCAGCAGGGATGGAGTACTTATCCAGCCATTTTTTTGTCCATAAAGACCTTGCTGCTCGTAACATTTTAATTGGAGAGCAACTTCATGTCAAAATTTCAGACCTTGGGCTCTCAAGAGAAATCTATTCAGCTGATTACTACAGAGTCCAGAACAAGTCTCTCTTGCCAATCCGCTGGATGCCACCTGAGGCCATCATGTACGGCAAGTTCTCTTCCGATTCAGATATTTGGTCATTTGGAGTTGTTCTGTGGGAAATATTCAGCTTTGGACTCCAACCATATTATGGATTTAGTAACCAAGAAGTCATAGAGATGATCAGGAAAAGGCAGCTGCTGCCATGCTCTGAAGACTGTCCTCCCAGAATGTACAGCCTGATGACAGAATGCTGGCATGATCTGCCGTCCCGGAGGCCACGGTTTAAGGAAATCCATGCCAGGCTGCGCTCCTGGGAGGGTCTTTCAAGTCACACAAGTTCTACTACCCCCTCCGGTGGAAATGCCACCACTCAAACAACTTCCCTTAGCGCAAGCCCAGTGAGCAACCTCAGTAACCCCAGGTATCCCAACTACATGTTTCCAGCACAAGGTATACCGCAAGGCCAGATTGCCGGCTTCATCGGGCCTCCCATACCTCAGAACCAGCGGTACATCCCCATCAACGGGTACCCCATTCCACCAGGATACGCTGCCTTCCCAGCTGCCCACTATCAACCTCAAGCTCCACCTCGGGTCATCCAGCACTGTCCTCCTCCAAAGAGTCGTTCTCCCAGCAGCGCCAGTGGGTCGACCAGCACGGGCCACGTCACTAGTCTGCCGTCTTCGGGATCCAACCAGGAAGCAAATATTCCTTTGCTATCTCATATGGCAATTCCTAGTCACCCGGCGGGAATTGGTATTACAGTTTTTGGAAATAAAACTCAAAAACCATACAAAATTGACTCGAAGCAGTCTTCTCTACTAGGGGACTCCAGCATCCATGGACCCAATGACTCTATGATTTCTGCCGAATTGTAAATAAGCAAGGCCTTTGTAAATACAACTATTTACAACGTGAACTAGGAAGGGGCAGGAAAGATTTCTATCCAAATATTTTATTAAAGATTCCTTCTGGTTGTTTAACAGACACTGCAGCCAAGTATCTTCTGTGAAGTTTCACTGCTTACCAGGATGGGCAGACTCAACCAGAGAGACATCACTGTAGTAGGAATACTCCGCGTCGTCAATGGATCCCTTTGTTCAAGTGCCACCGACAAAGTCAAAAAGGGGAAGAGGGATTTTCTTGTCTTTATTTTTTTCAATAAAAACATTTTGTCATACGTTTTTTCACAGCTTTTTAGACCT
The DNA here is from genome assembly GCA_013396835.1 of Psilopogon haemacephalus. Lineage (NCBI taxonomy): Eukaryota > Metazoa > Chordata > Aves > Piciformes > Megalaimidae > Psilopogon > Psilopogon haemacephalus. The sequence continues at coordinate 475,855 of VWZI01005546.1, forward strand.
CTGGTGTGGTTCAAATCACGGGAACTTTTTGATACTAAAAGCATATTTTAATATTTGTCTCTTTTAGGAGACGCCAATGCTCGGAGGTCTGCTGGGTGTGCAATTTCGGTTCCAAGAGCTAGTTAAAGTATTTGTAAATGTTGCAGCCAAGGCTTGCGCTTCAAATATGTGATCTGAGAGCTGAATAATTTCCTTCAGGTAGGATTTGGGTCTTTTGTCAAGTTGGGAGTCTTGAGTTCAGAGTCAGACCAAATGAAAAAAAGGAAGTAATTTAGATGACAGCACAATAACTTAAGTTATCAATTTGCAGTCTGCAAGCATCATCTGCTATTGGCTGCAGACAATGGCTGGTGTTCTAAGAAATTGCCTTAAAAACGGAATGAAATTAAAGCATTTTAATTTCAGAACCTGAATCAACTCACTCAAAATTTCATACTCTAGTAGTTCAAGCAGAAATCTTATATGCTTTTGTTGCTATGCAACGGTGTAATGGAAAGGCTCCAAACCACAATTTTATATATGACAATCAGGATTTCTACTTTTTTTTTTTTTTTCTTTTTTTCTTTTTTTCTTTTTTCTTTTTTCTTTTTTTCTTTTTTCCCCAGGAGTATTTATTGTTTCAGATCAGTGTGTAATTTCAGTGACTGTGACTCCAGGAACCCTTGGCGGGGGAGGGGAAGGGAAACTCACATTCCATCAGGCAGCAAATCCATCGATGGCAGTTTTGTCTGTCACTTCGAATAATGTGAAGGAGTGTGAACTTTCACCTTAGAAGAGATGACGTTCATGTCATTGCTGACAACAAAAAAAATCGTTCAGTTCTAAGCACCCAAGATTAGTCGTCTAAAACCACTTTAATGAGTCACTAAAGTGCTGTACTTTCCAGTTTTCCACACACTCTATTTTTTGTTGGTATTAAGTAGGGGGGTTTATTGTACCCAGAAGAAACCCAACCTTTTTTTTGCTCAGTCTACAATGGTGTATGATAGGACTCTTATTTTTATCTCTTTTGCACAAAAGCGTGATAATGTTTTGTACAGCAGAAGTGAAAAATATATCTCTGCCTTTTATATCTTGGTCTGTTTCTATTTTTAACCTGATGTAGATGTTCTTGAAATATATTATGGTGATAATCAGCCACTACCTTATCCAAATAGTTTTCTTTGTTTGTCACTGCATGCATTTAATCACTGTATTACTTGATGATTGAGTTATTAATTATGGGCATTTCAGTTAGGCAAGCATGAAAATGTAATAACAAAGGCTATTTTATAATTAAGATATGTGCATTTTTTTTTTGTATTTCACGTGCCAGAGATGATATTAAACACTGATTATTTTATGCTGCTGTTCATTAAAACATTGTTTTACCATAAACACATCAGGGTTTCCTCCCTCTTGGTGTAATTTTTAACAGAGAGCTAAAATCTGCTGGCTCAGAGCCTGCTGAAGCCTTCCTGTGAATGGGACATGAGAGTTTGGCAACTGGTAGTTACAGAGAGCACTCGGGTACAGTACAGAGGCTTAAATGAGTGATTGACTGTGCAAATATTTGCAGAGTGCACAGGAGCAGCAGGATGGTGGAACTGTCTGGGGGAATGGTATGGTCCTTTGCTGTACTCTCATTGGTGCTATTTAGCTCCCTGCCAAGGGCCAGCAGTGCCCTTAGAATCATAGAATCAGAGAATGATAGGGGTTGGAAAGGACCTCTGAAGATTATCCAGTCCAACTCTCCTGCCAAAGCAGGGTCACCTAGAGCAGGTCACACAGGAAAGCATCCAGATGCAGCCTTTCTGTTCCCTTGCTCCAGTTTGATGTCCTCTTGCATCTTGTGAGCTGTCATGGGATGTTGTACTACTGCAGCGTAGAATCATAGGATTCTTTAGGCTGGAAAAGACCTCTGAGATCATCAAGTCCAACCAGCAACCTAACACCACCATGGCCCCTAAACCATGTCCCATCTGGAGCTATCAAGATACCTCTACATTGTGTTGGCATGGGATTACTCTTGCAGGTAAGGGCAATCAGTAACTATGTAGTAAGGACTTTGGTGACTTCTGTGATACTTTATGGACCTGTATTCCATGTGGATTGAATTTACATCTGGATCAATAATGGAAGTATGTTACATGTCAGCTAAAATTTAGTTTTGAGTGAAGATTCAGGCAATAATTTTTTTAGTGACTTCTGTAAAGATGCTGCATCTCTGTGAGGAGGAAAGGCTGGGAGACCTGGGGCTGTTAAGCCTGGAGAAGAGCAGTCTGAGAGGGGATCTGATCAATGCTCAGCAAGATCTAAGGGGTGGGGGCAAGAGGACAGGAACAAACTCTTGTCGGTGGTGGCCAGCAACAGAGCAATGGGCAGAAGATGCAAACTAGAACCCAGGAGGTTCCATTTCAACAGAAGGAGAACCTTCTTTGTTGTGAGGATGCTGGAGTCCTGGAGCAGGCTGCCCAGAGAGGTTGTGGAATCTCCTTCTCCGGAGAGATTCCAAATCCAGCTGGCCATTGTGTGCAAGCTGCTGTGAGTGCCCCTGCTTTAGCAGGGTGGTTGGACTGGATGATCTCCAGAGGTCACTTCCAACCCCCACCATACAGGGATCCTGTGAAGTGAATGTTGCTACCTGCTATTTACCATCAGACTGGAAAATATCTCTCTCACTACAATTTTTCTGGGTTTTTGTTTTGTTTTCGTTTGTTTGTTCTTTTGGGGTTTTTTTTAAGTTTTTAACAGTACAAAAACTGATTCAAGTGCATTCCAACCTTTCCTTTGGCAGACCTCACTGTTGCTTGGAGAAGAATTCATTACTATGCTTAAATGTCATCCTGCTTCTGTAGAGCTTACTATCCTGACTACTGAGTTGGACTAGAGGATCTACAAAGTTGCCTTTGAACCCGTGACATTCTCTTGTTCTGTGATTCTGTATCTATGTCAGGTTATCAGAATCACATGCTCAAGAACTGCTTTGGAGCAGAGGTGTTCTGTAGCATTGGATGAGATCAGCCACAGCTGTTGAGATCACCAAAATCTAGGGAACTGCTGCTTCTCACTAATACACAGTCTTGCAGCTCTCTCTTGACATCTTGATCAACAGTTAGTGTTGCTGTTATTGATCCATCTTTTCTTTCCATTGCATACTTTTTTGAGTGGTTGCATCAGTGCAAACAATTCTTTTGCATCTTAGGCAACAAGCTTAGTACTGAGAGGCAGGAAGCCTTTTTTATCCTTTGTTTTTCCTGTGGGATTTCTTAGCCTGTACTCTAATCGGCTTGAAATTTCATCAGTGCCAGTTTAAAGGCAGTTTGCCACTTGATAATGATTTCAGAAACAACAGGAACTATCAGCACCCAAACAAGTCTCTGGTCCTTGAGTTATGCTATTATTGCAAAATCCTCGGTAAAGAAGGAATGGAGTCAATGGACAACAAGAATCCTTGCACCAAAGCTGACACACAGCTGAATATGGCTGAAAAAGATACTCAGATACCACCATCAATGATACCAAAGTATTTGCTCATCAGTGCTCATCAGTGTTTATTGAGTGAACATGTGAAGAAAATGGATGTATCTTTTGGACCTTCTCTTTTCCTCTACACAGACTGGAAAAGACAGATCATGAGACATCCAGACAGATGATCTCTGCCAGTTGGGATTACAAGTGACATATGTCCCATCAGGTCAAATTTGAACATATCTTAACACCATAATTCAGTTCTGTAAAGCCACACGTGAGCCAGACTAAGTCAAACCACCCTGACGTTGCTACTGCACACAGGTAGCTGTCCTGGGACTGCTGTACACACAGGTAAGCTTAGCTCTGGAGCTTTGTCCTTAGCTTTAATCACCCTGATAGGATCAGAGAATCATTGGAGTTGGATTTTTGTTGTCGTCTCCATAAGCATCTCTATCAAAATGGCTCATTTTGGGGAAAGAAAACCTGCCTGGAAAAGCTCAATAGCAGTGGCCATAAATTTTATCTAAATATTGATTCAAAATAAATGCATCAGTGCCTCAGCTGGAATATCCTCTGAGGTTGACTCTTCTTTTCCTTTTACAGAAATTAAATCATTAAGGTTGGAAAAGGCCTCCCAGATCATCAAATCCAACTGTCACCCCAACACCACCATGGCTGTTAACCCATGTCCCAGAGTGCCATATCTACATGGTTTTGGAACATCCCCAGAGAGTATGACTCTACCACCTCCCAGTGCAGCCTGTTCCAGGCCTTGACCAGTGTTTCAGTAAAGAATTTTTTCTGATTCATAGAATGGTTTGGCTTGGAAGGGACCTTAAAGATTCCCTAGTTCCAAGTCACCTGCCATGGGCAGGGACACTCCCATGAGACCAGGTTGCTCAAAGTTCCATTTAACCTAGCTTTGAGCACTTCCAGGGACAAGGGTGTCTGCAACAGTCCTGGGCAAGCTGTTCCAGTGTCTCACCCAGCCTCACTGTAATACGCAACCTAAACCTCCCCTGACACAACTTCAGGCCATTTGCCCTCATCCTATTGTTCTCTGGGAGAAGAAACCAATCCCCACCTCACAACAGCCTCCTTTCAGGTTGCTGTAGAGAGTGATGAGGCCTCCCCTAAGCCTCCTCCAGACTTAACAACCCCAGCTCTCAGCCACTCCTGAAAGCAGTAACTGAATGCTTGATGGAGCAGCAATGGGAGCGGAGGAGCAATGGGAGCCATGAAATATCCCCTCACACACTTTGTGGGTTTATGCTAAACACCCAGGAGCACAGTGGAAGCCCACTCACAGCTCCATTTAGGGCTTTTCCATTATTTTAAAGCTGGGTCCTAAAGGTCCAAATAGTTTCAGACTCAACAGCTGTAAACCAGATCTGAGCAATCCACCTGAAAACTCTTGCAGAGCCTCCTCCCACCCCTCTCTCCCTCTTGCAGCTGGTGAAGTTTGTGAGCTGTGAGGCTGAAATCAACGTCTGGCTCCCAACTGATCCATAGGGAACAAAAGCAAACAGGAATTTCTCAGGGAGAGATTGTGAGGTGAGTGGGGTGTGTGATGAGGAGAGGTGGGGAGGGGACAGGGGACACAAATCACCCAGAAAATGATTAGATAATGTGGAAAATAAATGTTGCCAGAAATTAAGGAATTGCTTCTCAGGTGGGAATGTAGGCAGAGAGAGGAAAGCTGTTTTCATGGCAAATGAAGAAAGAGGGAATTTTCCAGATTCCTAATGGCCTGAAATTGTGCCAAGGAAGGTTTAGGTTGGACATTAGGAAAAAATTCTTTACTGAAAGATTGGTCAGGCATTGGAACAAGCTGATTGGGGAGGTGATTGAGTCAGCATCCCTGGAGGTGTCCAAGAAACATGTGGACATAGCACTTTAGGACATGGTTTAATGGCTATAGTGGATGGCTTCATTTGATTGTATGATTCTAATGCCAGATGTCAGAATCATCATCCTTCCTTCAAAGAGTAATGGATTGAGAATCTCTGGAGGTTTGGAAAGCAATCTCTCAATAAACAGTGTTTAGTGAGCCTCCAATCTGGAGAATCTCATTCCCTCCAAGCTGGCTTAGATTTCTGTAAAAGAGAATAAATATTTGTTGATTTAAAGAGCAAAATGCAGAGTCTGAAACAGAGATTTGTGTCCTTTCTTCCCACAGAGGAGTGATTAGAAAGAGTTCCTGCATTCCCTGGATTTAAAGCAGAAGGTGAAGCAGAGAACTACTTGTGCAGACACTTGGGCTGGAAGACAGGAGAAACAGCAGTGTGTGTTTCTCCAGAGCATGAGAAATTGTGAAAACTAAATCTATTATTTGCTTGGCATGAAGAAGAAGATAGCAAGCTTCTTCCAAGAAGATTGCAGGCTTGGAAATACTCTGTGATATTCTCCTCTTGTTCCAATGCTCTTCTGTAACCTACATTCACCAGAAAAACTTTTAAATGTCCACCTAACTCAAAACACTCCTGACAAGAAGGCAGGCAGTGCACAAACTGGTCAAGTACAAACACATGGTGTTGTTCCCCATGGAACCAATTCCATGGAATGTGCACCTTCAGCCTCCACTGGCTCTACTTCCTATTCTTATCAGAAGGTATTTGGCTTGTTGTCAGGATTCACTCTTCTCAGTATCCGGGTGTTGTCTGTGCCAGTCATTTGACCCCTGTTTTCTTCTGCTTCATGCCACTAAGCCTAGCTTAGTCAGATAGGCTTAGCTAAGCTGAATCTCACCACCTCTGCTTCTGCTGGAGAACTTCAGGGAAAAAACAAAGCAACTGGGCTCCTGCCTTGGTTGTGCTGATCAGTATCTAAAGGGCAGGTGTGAAGAAGATGGGGCAAACTCTTTCCAGTGGTGCCCAGTGACTGGATAAAGGTCAGTGGGTGCAAAGTGGAACCCAGGAATTTCCATCTGAATGGGAGGAGGAACGTCTTTATTTGTGAGCAGGCTACCCAGAGAGGCCGTGGAGTCTCCTTCTCTGGAGACTTTGCAAACCCACCTGGACATTGTGATCCTGGGCAGCCTGCTGCAAATGACCTTGCTTCAGCAGGGGGTTGGACCAAATGATCTCCAGAGGTCCCCTTCCAATCCCCAGTGGTACTATTGAAGGTAACAGAGTGCAATGTCTTTTGGAAAGGAAGCATTAGCTGTGTTCTGAAAGAGCACCTCCTTTGTGTCCATAAGATCTGCCTACTGATTTCTAAACCTCCCTCCACAGATACCACAATATCTTCATGGCTTGTATCCGCCCACCTTTGTGCCAGAGCCAGCACATTTCTTTCAGTGAAAAGACAGTAGCCAAACACTTCTCAGCTGTTAGCCTGGCAGAGTGTGGCTAAACTGAGGAGGTGTGAGGATGCTGGACAAATCTTCCACCACGCAGTCACCCAAACCACATCCTCAAGGTCCATGAGAAGTCAATGCAGCATTCATTTGGCTGCCTCTTCAATGGTGATGTGATTCTTGTGGCTTTAAGTCTGCTTTCTCCGTGGACCTGGAAGTTTCCCTTAAAGATGTGACGTCCATGGAATCTGAGAAGCAATTTTTATCTTGCTGTGGGCTATCTTTTATAGGAGGAAAGAACATTGCCCCTGAGCCAGTCACTCTCTATCCCATCATATTTCTTCCTGTTTGATCTTGCTGAGATTAAAGTTCAGTATATTTCAGGACAGTTATATTGCTGAGGTAATATAAAGTTATTAAAACCAGAGAGAGAGACAATATTGTGACTATACATCAAAAGCTCTTGAAGACAAAGGAGGGAAAATTGACTTGAAACTGGAATTATTAGAAGCATCTGTGGTGTCCTTTATTTTCCATTTAACAGTGCAACACATTTGGAAATGGTGTCTGCTTGGAGCTCAAAATGTGGTGCTCCTCAATTTGTACCCTGAACCCTGGGGTTGATGTGCTGCTTCTGTGGAGGGGAGCAGCAGCTCCTGATTAATGAGTTTTCACCTTAAGACATGAAGGAACACTTTCCAATGCTGCAACCTATAGAAGTTGTGTTACTTTTTTGCTCACCTGAGGATTTTTTTTACAAGCAGAGTTATCTGTTAGTGTCATAAATCTCATGGGGTTTTAAACCACAAGTGGTGCTTGGAGTGGTACATTTTCCATATATTTGTTTTTCTATGTGGGTACATGTTCCACGTACAACCAAGTTCCTTCTGTAGGTATTTCCATAGTTAAAAAAAAAAAATCCAGGAGCCATGATGACATTTCTGTCAGTCACCCTCAGAGCTAGCACCAGTGAGCTGCTCTGGGTCAATCCCAAGCTGGTTTGGCTCAAACCCAAGCTGTGGAAGGCAGAAGATCCATCTTTGTAGTGTGGTCTGTAAATGACCACACTACTGTAAATGGCCTTACAGAAGGAACAGTATCAGGTCATGGAATCACAGAATGGTTTGAAGAGGCTGGGGGAGTTGGGTTTGTTCATCCTGGAGATGAGAAGTCTTCAGGGAGATTTTATTGCAGAATTTCAGTACTTGAAGTGGTCTACAAGAAAGCTGGGGACAAACTTTTGAGCAGGACCTGTTATGACAGAACAAGGGGTGATGGTTTGAACTGAGAGGGATTCAGACTGTAGAGAAGGAAGCAATGAGGGTGATTAGACACTGGTCCAGGTTGCCCAGAGAAGTGGCAGATGCCCCATCCCTCTTACCATTCCAGGTCAGGTTGTCTGGGACTCTGAGCAATCTGCCTTAGTTGTGGATATCCCTGCTGAGTGCAGTGATGTTGGACTAGGTGAGCTTTAAACATCCTTTCCAACACAAACCATTCCATGATCATACCATGATTCATTTGGACTTCTGTGGAAGAGGAACAGGAGGACAACATCTGGTCAGGTTGAACCTAACTCTTGTTTAGTGTGAATGCACTTTCTGTACAGCTGAGGAGCTACCTTGTTGGATGGCCATGGTTGCCTTGAAAAATATCTGTGCTGATGCACTAAGGCTACACAAGGAGAAGGAGGGAACTGAGTAATTAGTTTTTTTAATAATCCATAGAGTGATGCTGACTTCTGGAGGGAGAGTGGGATACAAAAGTTAAGATCCTCAATCAGAAGTCATCCATGGTTCTGGACAGTTGTACTCTCAGAGACCTGTAGAGTTCGCAAAAGAGTATTATAGAATCAGCCAGGTTGGAAGATACCTCTGAGATCATCCAGTCCAACCTATCATCCAGCCCTATCCAATCAACTAGACCATGGCACTACGTGCCCCATCCAGTCTTTTCTTGAACACCTCCAGGGATGGTGACTCCCCACCTCACTGGGCAGCCCTTTCCAATGGCAAGAACTTCTCCTAATATACAGTCTATACCTCCCTCAGCACAACTTGAGACTGCGTCCCCTTGTTCTGCCTGCCTGGGAGGACAGACCAACCCCCACCTGGCTACAACCTCTCTTCAGGTAGTTGTAGACAGCAATGAGGTCACCCCTAAGCCTCCTCTTCTCCAGGCTAACCAACTCCAGCTCCCTCAGCCTCTCCTCACAGGGTTGTGCTCCAGGCACCTTAACCAGCTTCGTCACCTGTCTCTGGACATGTTCTAGTACCTCAACATCTCTCTTGAACAGAGGGGACCAGAACTGGACACAATACTCAAGGTGTGGCCTGACCAGTGCTGAGTACAGGGGAAGAATAACCGCTCTTGTCCTGCCGGCCACACTATTCCTGAGCCATTGGCTCTCCTGTCCACCTGGGCACACTGCTGGCTCACGTTCAGCCTACTATCTACCAGCACCACCAGGTTCTTCTCTGCCTGGCTGCTGTCCAGCCACTCTGTCCCCAGCCTGTAGCGCTGCCTGGGGTTGTTGTGGCCAAAGTGTAGAACCCTGCACTTAGCCTTGTTAAATCTCATCCCATTGGCCTCTGCCCACCCATCCAACCTGTCCAGGTCCCTCTGCAGGACCCTTGTATCCTCCAAGAGATTGACACCTGCTCCTAGCTTGGTGTTATCTGCAAACTTACTGATGATGGACCCAATCCCCTTGTCCAGGTCACCAATAAAGATATTGAACAGGATTGGGCCCAGCACTGATCCCAGTGCTGAACCAGTCACTGCTGTGACTGGTTGCCAACTGGATGTGGCACCATTCACCACCACTCTCTGGGCCTGGCCCTGCAGCCAGTTCTTGACCCATTTCAGAGTGGATCTGTCTGCCAGCTTTGCCAGCAGCTTGTTGTGGCAGATGGTGTCAAAGGCTTTGCTGAAGTCCAGGTAGACTACATCCACAGCCTTCCCTGCACTCACCAGGCAGGTAACCTGATCATAAAAGGCAATCAGGTTGGTCAGGCAGGACCTGCCCTTCCTAAATCCATGCTGACTGGGCATCCTTGGCCATCCTATAGGTGCTGTGTGTTTGCACTCAAGATGACCTGTTCCATAACCTTGCCTGGCACTGAGGTCAGGCTGACAGATCTGTAATTTCCCAGTTCCTCCTTCCGGCCCTTCTTGTGGATGGGCATCACATTGGCCAGCTTGCAGTCTTCAGGGACCTCTCCAGAGACCCAGGACTGTTGACAGATGATAGAGAGCAGCTTGGCCAGCTCACCTGCCAGCTCTCTCAGCACCCTAGGATGGATCCCATCTGGTCCCATGGACTTGTGAGGATCCAAGTGCCTCAGCATGTCCCTTACCACTTCCTCCTGGATTACAGGGGAACTATACTGGTCCCTGGCTCCATCTGCCAGTTCAGGAGGCCAGTTGTCCTGAAGACAATCTGTCCCACTATTGAAGATTGAAGCAAAGAAGGTGTTAAGTACCTCTGCCTTTTCCTCATCTTTGGTTACTATAGTCCCCTCTACATCCAGTAAAGAGTGGAGGTTGTCCTTGCCCCTTCATTTGTATATTTATAGAAACATTTTTTTTTATTCTCCTGTACAGCAGTGGCCAGTCTAAGTACTAGATGGGCTTTTACTTCTCTATATTTTATCCTGCAAGACCTAGCAATGTCCTTAAACTCTTCCTGGGATAGCTCCCTTTTTTTTTCCAAAGGTGATATGCCCTCTTTTTTCTCCCTAAGTCCTTTAGAAGCTCCTTGCCCATCCAGTCCAGTTGTCTCCCTCATCGGCTCACCTTCCAGCACATTGGGACAGTCTGTTCCTGTGTCTTCAAGAGTTCTTTCTTGAAGTAGGTCCAGCCTTCCTGGACCCCTTTGTTTTTAAGAGCTGTTTCCCAAGGACCTTTTCAAGTTAGTTCCTTAAATAAGCCAAAGTCTGCCCTTCATAAGTCCAGTGTGGAGGTTTTGTTGATGCCCTTCCTAGGTTCACCATATATTGAAGACTCTGTTATTTCATGGTCACTGGACCCCAGGCAACTTCTGACCATCACATCTCCCACCAGCCCCTCTCTATTTGTGAATAGCAGGGTAGGCTTACGTAACAGCTGGGTTAAGAAGCTATCCTCTATGCACCCTAGGAACTTTCTAGACTGCTTCTCTGCAGTGTTAAATTCCCAGCAAATGTCTGGCAAGTTAAAGTCACCCACAAGAACGAGGGCAAGTGATTTTGAGGCAACCTCCATCTCTTTAAAGAGTAGTAAATCAACCTCTTCTTCCTGGTTGGGTAGTCTATAACAGACTCCAACCAGGATGTCCACCTTGTTGGTCTTCCTCCTAATTCTTACCCACAGGGACTCCACCTGATCATCCTTAATCTCTACTTCCATGATGTCCAGTGCCTCCCTAATATACAGGGCTACTTCTCCCCCCATTTTCCCTCACCTATCTCTCCTGAGTCTGTAGTCATTGATTACAGTGCTCCAGTTGTGTGAGTCATCCCACCATGTTTCTGTGATGGTTACAACGTCATAGTTTGCCTCTTGCACCAAGGCTTCCAGCTCCTCTTGCTTATTACCAGTACTGAGTGCATTGGTGTACATACATTTCAGTTGGGCTGCTGATTTTGCTTCTATCTCTGGCTTATCACACTCAGCCTCCTTTGGTTCATCTTTAGTACTGCTGTGTTTGACCCCCTCTCCCTTCCAGCCTAGTTTAAAGCCCTTTCAACAAGCCCTGCCAGTTCACGTGCCAGGATCTTTCTCCCCCCTCTGAAACAGAGGTACCCCCTCTGTCACTAGCAGAACCAGAGCTGTAAAGTTCCCCAAGATCAAAGAACCCAAAATTTTGTTGGCAGCACCAGCTTCTGAGACACTTCTTAATCAGACATATTCTTCCAATTTTTTTTCAGCATTCCTACCTGCAACTAAAGGTACTGTTGAAAAAATTACCTGTGCCTCCAATCCCTCAACTACTTTTCCCAGTGCCTTAAAGTCCCTTTAGATTGCTTTTAGACCTCTGGTATCAAGCTCATCACTTCCCACCTGCATAATCAATAAGGGAGAATAATCAGAGGGCTGCACTGTATTAGGCAGCCTTTTGGTAACATCTCTGACCCGGGCACCAGGGAGTCAGCAGACTTCCCTGTGGGAGAGGTCTGGCCAACATATGGGGCCCTCAGTTCCTTTCAGGAGGGAATAACCAATGGAAATTACCCTCCTTTTTTTAAAAATTTTTTTTAAATTTTATTTGAGGGGGGTGGGTAGAAGTTCTGATGTGAAGGGCGAACTGATTTGCTTTAGTCAACCCTCCAGATGGTGTTACTTCTGTTTCTAAGATCACCTCAACCTCTAGAGCCCTGTATCTGTTGTGCAAGAGCAACTGAGGAGGTGAGGGGGGCTGGAAGGGATTTCCCTTGCCCTTTCTGACAGGCACCCGTATCCATTGCCCTCTGTTTCTTGGATCACCTCCTTCTGCTAACGGGGTCTGCAGAGCCTGGTGCCACAAATCTAGCTTCCTTTCACATTTACTTATAGTTCTTAGTTTTCTATTTCATCCTTCACCTCAGCCACTAGGTTAAGCAGATCATTGATCTGCTCACACCTAATTCAGGCATTGTCTCTGCCACCCTCAACTTCGAGTGGCAGGTTCCAACACTCATTGCAGCCAGGTAGGAGCAACTCTTCTTTTTTCTGGAAGGTCACTACCTCTTCTCACTAGACACTCGTGAGCTGCTTTCAGATTCTGATAATCCAAATAACTCCCATTAGGAGCTCAAGCTGTGCAGAAGGCAGCAGGTCCCACTGGGAGCAGCACAAACCCTATCACCCAGCCACTGTGCTGAGAGTGGGTGGGATGCTGAGAATGTAAAACCATCACTGGTTCCTGGCAGAAAGTGGACATGTCTGGTGTGCTGGCACATCAAAGAGGTCAAAACTGATGTTGAAGCATTGGAGATGAATAAATAGATGGTCTGGACACTCTATCATGGACTATTCCAGGACTGGAATAATTCTTCCACAGTGGCTTCACATGAGCCGTATCTAATGGTAGGTCACATCAGATGGATCAGGCATTTGATAAAAAAGTTTAAATTGATGTTATATGCAGGCACAAGTTAGTTTCTGCTGAACAAATGTCCAGTCTGAAGGAAGCTTTAAGGAGCCAAGCCATGAAAATTGCACACGAAGCCATAAATCTGGCGTTTCCTGATTTCTGAGTGCTCAGCACAGCAGCATAAATACTCCTCCTTTCAAACACTGCTTTGTAGGCAACTTGTTTGCAAAATGATTTATGTATTTATGTCCTTATCAGGTAGTTAGACTCAGCCCTGAAAATACGCACAGTACTTAGCAGGATCAAGACTTAACACTATGATGGGTTTGTGTCATGCAAGAGCTGCTGCTGTGCCTGGTGCAATAGGCGTTGATGGTGTACATCGAGGATTTGTCCATGCTGGTGCAGAAGGAAGGTTTGTATGCTGGTTTTGCCATATTCTGCTGCTGCAGCCACTGGGTGGGATATTGGGAAAAGTCTAGCTTATGTGTCGTTGTTCTTCATCTTCCTGGCTGTAGGGCGGTTGTGTTTATTCACTGCTGGCTGCTCTGTGAGGGTTTGTTCAGCTCCTCAAAATGATGCTGTTCCAAATGACTTGTGGAGGGTGGCAGAAGCCCAGATCACAGAATCATAGAGTCATTTAGGTTGGAGAAGACCTTTATCAAGTCCAATTATGAATGGCAGCATCCAATTGCTAGCTACTTGAGAGAAGAGACAGATTCCCACTGGCAAGGAGGTCTCCCCACAACCTCTTGTCCAACAGTCCCAGCTCCTTCAGCACTTAAACTCAGGAGTTTGTGTTTTTAAGCACAAACTCCTGAACTGGAGAGAGTAAGATCTGTTGGCTGTTCCTCTTTGCAAACAAGAATCACTTCTGTTTCTCTCTGCACCTCTTCACCAGAGGTTCTTTTGGCAGCTCCTTAACTCTGATGCAAACATGATGAAATGACTGACTGTCACTGGAGTCGTCACCAATGCTAATTCTTAGATAGAGCATGATAACAGGGTCCTTTGATCTGTAGGATTTACACTCCTTTATCTTGTGTAAGCCAACTGCTCAAGAGGCATGGACCCTCCCGGCTCTCTGCACTTCACAGAAATGCTTTACAGAAGCTGATAATTTTACTTCTCAGTTTTCTGGTGTATCATACTGTCAGTCTTGAGCAGGAGTGTTGGAAGGAGTCTTAAAATCAGTTTAAAGTATTGTTTCGTTTTGCCACGTAGAAATGTCTGGACACGGCACTCTGGGACATGCCTTAGTTGCCATGATGGTCTAAGGTTGATGGTCGGACTCAATCTTAGAGGTCTTTTCCAACCAAAACCTTTCTATAGTTCTATTAATTGAACAGGGATAGAATAGAATAGAATAGAATAGAATAGAATAGAATAGAATAGAATAGAATAGAATAGAATTAGAATAGAATAGAATAGAGCAGAATAGAGCAGAACAGAATTTATAGAATAGAGAACAGCATATATAATAGAGTAGAATCAGAGAATGGTTTTGGTTGGAAAATACCTTTAAGATCATTGAGTCCAAACATTATCTAACTCTACCAAGTCTGGAATTTTGTATGCTTCAGATGCACTGTACCCTCCAGTGTTTATTGCTTGGGATTATTTTTCTTTTGTTGTTGTTGTTTATCTGGGTTTTTTAAAAGACAATCAATCATTTTTTTTTTCCCTGGAGGACTCTTTGCCCTTCTTTCTTGTCCTTGCTACCTGCCACCACTTTAAATGATGCTATAGCCATACTATCCTCTCCTCTCACAACTGAGTATGTCCCCCAGGTGTACACATGGTTTTTCCAGACAACGTTGTCTTGATTATGAGTCAAACAAGTCATAAAATCCTGTGTCATTTATGGCTGTCTGCTGGGATTTGTGAAAGAATGGAGACAATTGAAAGGAGCAAGAAAATTGCATCCTTTTTAAAATTCAAAATACCACAATTAAAAGGCGACTGTGATAATTCTGGCCAGAAAACAAACATTTTGGTAGAATAGAGTTATGCACTTTCCTAGTTTCCTACTAAGTAAGTAGGAAATCAGGGATTTGAAAGCTTATGCTTTAGAAACTGGTGTGTGTTCCATGTGGGTTTAGGTCATGCTTTCAATCCAGCAACAGAAAATGCAGTGAACATGCACACAACAGAAATGTTGAAAGCCAATAAATCTTTATCTCGCCAAATGATTTTGCAGTGTGTTAGAAAAGGCCTGCACTCAGAAGGTGACATTGTACATGTTCTTGTTATTAGTCACAGATAGTTTTTGTTTATATATATAATATTTATGAATACTAACAACAAAAAAAAAAAGTTTAAGAAAAAATCTCTTTAAGCAATTCTAAAGCTGCTTAACAATTAAATTCAAATGCTGATTGCATTTCAGAGAACAGTTTGGAAAGCGAATATGTGGCTTGGTCAGTTTTGAAAGCAAAGACACAGCTTGGTCTTAAAATAGTGTTGTGGTGAAGGAGACCCAGAGCAATTTATACTTCCTGGTGACCACAGCTGAGATAAAGCAGAGAGATTGGAAGGGCTGATATTTCCTCCCTGACACACCAGCTGGTTTCTCTACCCTCCAGTCCAAGAACAGCACAGCCACTCAACAAATATTGGCTTTATTTCAAGCAAACAAACAGAAAATACAACTCTGTCCATTCAAACCATCCAGAAAACCTCATTCATGTCTCTTTCTCCTCCTCTGCTTTAGATATTTCTGGACTAGAGTGGGACAAAAATCCCAAAGGAAGGTCTGTAAAAGTCCTCCACCTCCAGAGACGCCTGCTTCTGCCATTCCTTTGTGGCAGGCCCTTTAAATAAGTCCTTTATCCTGGAATTCTGCTCCTTAGTGATTTCCGGAGGTGGCATGCTAGTTCTCAGCATAGTGGGGCAAGCTCTTGTCAAGGCTTTTTAAAGGATGCTTGCATCATACATCAAAAGGGCTGATCAAGCCCAGTACTTCAAGCAGGTCCAGAGGACGCTACAAAGATGATGAAGGGGCTGGAAGCTCTCTGCTGTGAAGACAGGCTGAGAGAGCTGGGGTCGTTCAGCCTGGAGAGGAGAAGGCTCCAGGGAGACCTTACTGTGGCCTTTCAGTGCTTAGAAGTGGCCTACAGGCAAGATAGGGAGTGACCTTTCACAAAGGCATGCGGTGAAAGGCCAGGGGTTAATGGCTTCAGATGGAAAGAAGGGACATTTAGATTAGGCCCCAGGAAGAAATTCTTCACCCTAAGGGTGGTGAGGCACTGGAACACGTTGCCCAGAAAAATCGTGGATGCCCCCTCCCACGAACTGCTCAAGGCCAGGCTGTGCAGAGCAATCTGGTCTAGTGAGAGGTGTCCCTGGCTAAGGCAGGGAGGTTGGAGGAGATGATCTCCAGAGGTGCCTGCCACCCCCCACCACGCTGGGGTTCTGTGACAGGACGGTGAACACTCTGCTTTTGCTGCCATGCTTTGGGAAAAGGCAACACTAGGACAGGATGTTTGGGTCTGTATCTTCAAGAAAGCAATTCTTTTTCTTTTTCCTGTTAGTGAAATTCTCAATTATTTAATTTCCTATGGAGACATTTGGCAAGCAGTTTCCCTCCCAGCTACTGCCAGCAACTCTTGTTCCTAAATGAAACAAGTTCTCGGCCTCCAGGAGCACAGCCAGGAAATCTGTCATCTTTGGGCCAAGAAAGCTTTTGATTTGACCTAATCAATGACATTTATTTCAAGCAATACATATTTTCAAGTAATTTGTTACATTAAGAAATAACGGGGGGGGGGGGGGGGGGGGGGAGCGGTGAATTCAGCCTAGAAACCAGGCTCATTTTTGTGATGTGTTTCTTTCCGTGCTGCTGGGGCTGTACATGGCACTGCTGCTGAAACATTTCTGAAGCTGACTTCTTCAAACTAGCAGATGAAGTCAGCTTCTTCTTCTTTTTTTTTTTTTCTCAGTCCGGTTGCCTTTCCTTCCCTCTAGAACTTGGCAGTACTTGGCCTGACACTTTTCTTAGGGACAAGAAGTTCTCAGGCAGTGCAGTGGATTCCTAACTGGTTCTATTCTCGGACCCTAGGAGTGAGGATGTGTCAGGGACATTAAGGGTAGGATCTTGGCCCTCATAAAGTTAAATTCCAGTTAGTGCCTGTGGAAACAGGGTGTGGTTGTGGAGTTTTTGATCAGGTGTGGAATCACAGAATCCCAGACTGATAGAGGTGTAAAAAGGAACTCTGGAGCTCATCCAGACAAGGAGACCTCACAGCCTGCTCCAGGGCTCCAGCCCTCTCACACCAAAGAGGTTTCTCCTCGTGGGTTCCGGTTAGTGCTGGTTGCCCCTGGTGGGCCACTGGGCACCCGTGCTGGTTCTAGGGCCACGACCTATCCAAGACCAGAGGACAGGAATTACAGTTACTCCTTTTGGGGAGTGAAAATAGAAATGCTGCACAAAGATTGGAAGTTTAAAGGGAGGTTCTCTTTACCAATACATATGTGCAGAAAGCGTTGGGATAGAATGAACACATTCACAAACTAGGGCAAGCTTACCAGATCAAAACCTCCCAGAGGCTTCCACCCAATCCAACCTCAGCCAAAAGTGCCCTCCCCACCTCAGGCCTGCAAGGCTCAGAATTCCCTGCCGGCTAGGAGCTGTCTGTGCCACGCTGACAGTAGGGACGAGCATTCTGCCCAAAGAGAGAAGAGAAGGGAGGAGAAGAGAAGGGCTATCAGCCAGGCACTACACCGGAAAGCCAAAGAGAGTAACGATGTTACAATATCCTGGCATGATTGGGTCAGTCCCTTGGGATGCTCTACCTCTTTTTGGAGCATTCTGTGGTCTTCTTACAGGCACCTGGGCTCCAAAACCACCACAGCACCACTGGTAAGAGCCTGGCCTCATACTCTTGTCTCCCACAGGTCCTTTAGCCCTTGCTGAGCATTGAGAAGACCTCCTCCGGGGCTGCTTTTCTCTGGGCTGAACGGTCCCAAGTCTCTTGGCCTTTCAAACCCAAAAAAGTATCCTCAGGTTGTCTTCAAAGTGTTGTTTATCCAACTGTGCCTCGTCAGTGTTCATGTACAACTTAGTGGGCTTGGTGTGGTTGGGTTGACTGCTGGAACAGATCTTAAAGCTCGTTTCCAAGCTTTATGATTCTAACTTCCCCTGGTTTCTTCACGAACTCCAGGTGTGGAATGGAAGGAAACTGGGATCTGTAATAGAATTGTTTCCTTTTATGGCCACAGCTTTAGATATTGCCAAATGCAGAAGGCCTTTGGCAAGCAGCTTTTTGATGTTTTCCAGGGCTACAGTGGCAAGAGGGGGTTGGAAGGATATCAAAGACTCAAAAATGACCTTGATCACCGAGCTCAAGAGTCAATGTTTGTTCATAACTGGTGTCTTCCTCTCACTTTCATTGTTACTTCCTGGAAGAGAATAGACAGCAGTGGGATCACAGAGGATTTCACCATGCAGACAGCAGATGAGTCAATGCTTTGTTATGTAGAAAATTTCCTTGGCCCAGTAAGTTTTGTTTACAATCTAATCTGCCCACCCATCACTTATTTTTATAGAAGCAGGAGTAATAAGAATGAGATAAGGCAGAGCTTTAGGAGGGCGCCAAGTCAGACAATGCTGGCTGGCCACGAGTAGACCAGAGTTGCTTGCCAGGTCTCTGATGGGGGCCAGCAAAGGGGATGCATTTTAAATTTTTTCCTCCTTCACAGAATGGTAGTGGTTGGAGGAGATCTCTTGGAGATCATCCAGTCAAACCCTCCCTGCAGAGGCACCTGCAGCAGGTTGTCCAGAGTCAGCATGGCCAGGTGGGTTTGGAATCTCTCCAGACCATAAGATTCACAACCTCTCTGGACAGTCTGCTGCAGGGCTCCAGCACCCTCACAGCAAAGAAGTTTTTTTCTCAATTTCAAGTGAAACCTCCTGTGTTCTAATTTGTGCCTGTTGCCCCTTGTCCTGTCCAATCTTAGACGCTTCTCCTGAAACAACCAAGAGCAGTGAGCATTTCTTTATCAAGGTGTTTTTTATGGGAGAAGTTTTTACTGGAGAGAATGCAATAGTGGCCATGAAGGTGTTGAGGGAATGAAGCACCTCTCTTATAGGGTGAGGCTGAGAGACCTGAGGCTGTTGAGCCCGCAAAAGAGCAGCCTCAGAGGAGATCTGCTCAATGATCAGCAAGAGCTAAAGGGCGGGGAGCAAGATGATGGGGGCAGAGTCTTCTCAGTCGTAACCAGTGACAGGACAAGGGGCAATGGGCACGAACTGGAACCCAGGAGGTTCCATCTGAACACAAGGAGAAACCTCTTGAGCATGAGGGTGCTGGAGCCCCTGAGCAGTCTGCCCAGATTGCTTGTGGAGTCTCCTTTTCCTGGAGGGATTCCAAACCCACACAGATACTGTGATCCTGGTCAAGCTGCTGTGGGTGTTTCTGCTTTATTGGGGTCGGACTGGATGATCTCCAGGGGTCCTTCTCCAACCCCCACCATGCTGTGATTCCACGGTATGAGATGAGACAATGTGACTTCTGTTAGAAACATGAGGGCTTCTTTCCCTTCCAGTCCCAGATACACATTCCCACTGCATTGTCCCCATACAAGCTCTCTTTCAAGTTCTACCCTCCCAGGAACCACATCTTCTTGCTGACTATCCTATCCCCAGCCCCAGGGAAGAAAGTGGCTCATTCCTTGCTTTGCCTCAGGATGGAAGGAGTTGACAGAATGATCCCATGGATGCCAGAAGTGGCCCTGAGGGGAATGGGAACATGCTGCTGGAGTCTTTCTGATTCAGGATGATTTTTCCATGGAAGCTTAAACCTTCTGAAAGTGGCTGTGGTCCTGCCCCCTCCTTAACCCCAGCACTGGTGCCTGCTTGACCCTGTGGTGTCCAGCTCAGGAAGCCAAATTAGAAGTAAACAATCCCTTTTTAATTTTATTTTATTTTATTGCTTTTCTGATGGCTTCCCTCTCAGTTCACAGCAGGATCAGATGAACCCTGGGGAGCACTAGGAATGTGTGGACAAAAGCACAGGAGACAGTGGGGTCATGGCAACACCAGCTTGGGCTCTTTCAAGCTGTCATGAGATGGAGAATTGCTTTACCTTACTTAGGTTGGGGTTTCTCTCACTTGGTTTAGTGAAAGATAAGGAAGGCAGAGAGTAAATCTGAGGCAGAAACAAGACCTGCAGTGTTGTGGGCCATGCAGAAGTGTAATGAACCATTTAAGTAGTTGCCTTAGGTTCATTTATTTTCAGTATTTGCACGGAAACTTTGAAATTAAGGCAGAAAACTCCTGCAACAATTCTAAAGAGGTTTTGCAAAATGTTACTTAACAACAAAACTGTTTCTTCCCTTGGTGAGATTTGGTTTATAAAGAATTTTAACCAATGTTTTGTTTTCCTTGTAGGGAATAACAGAATATTAAAATACTCTTTGGATGTGTCTAGCAGCAGTAGTGGACAGACATACTGATTGAATGTGGAAGTCATAGAATCAGAGATGGTTTGCATGGGAAGGGACCTCTAAAAATCACCTAGTCCAACATCCCTGCAGTCATCAGGGACATCTGCAACTAGGCCAGGGTTGCTCAGACCCCCAAACAACCTGACCTGCAGTGGTTCCAGAGATGTGAACCCACCTGTCTAGGCAACCTGGGACAGGGTCTCATCACCTGCAGTGTAAAAAATTTCTTCCTTCTCTCCAGTCTTAATGTCCCTCTTTTCATTCAAATCGCCACCCCTTGTTCTGTCACAGCAGGCCCTGTGCAGAAGTCTGTCCCCAGCTTTCTTTATCCCTTTAAGATGTCCCTGGAGCCTTCTCCAGGTGAATGTAATGGCTAATATGTAATTCTCTTTAAATATAATTTTGGATATTTGTGACAGAATTCTGAAGACCCAAAATTCACAGGCAACCACCACGACTGGAAGAGAGGTGCAGTGGCACCTCTAGGTATCATGATATGTTCCTAGCCTGGATGTTTGTCCCTGTGTGTCCTTAACCTGCAGCAGATTTCACCTCGTCTTAAATTTCAACTCCTAAGGCAAATATTCTCTCCTAAGGCACAGCTATAGGAGGGGCAGTTTTAGAAGGCAAGGACGTGAGGAGGGAACATATCCACCAGCAGCTTCACTCCTCAGAAAAGTCAATGTCTCTACCAAATACAGCTCTTGACTTGCTGAATCAAATCCCTTGTGGTGAAGTTAAACACACTTGAGGTCAGCTGAAGATCATAGAATCATAGGGAGAGGGACACCTTGCATGAGACCAGGTTGCTTAAGGGGCCTCATCCAACTTGGCCTTGAACACCTTCAGGGAGAGGGCATCCACAACCTCCCTGGGCAACTTGTTCCAGGGTCTCCCCACTCTCACTGTAAAGAATGCCTTCCTAATATCCAGTCTAAAACTCTCTTTCTCAAGCTTCAATCCAGTCCTTTTCATCCTATCACAAGAAGCCCTTGTAAAAAGTCCCTCCCCAGCTTTCTTGTAGGCCCTCATCAGGTACTGGAATCGTAGAGTCATAGTATGATAGATGAGATGTGATGTGACATAATGTGATTAAGGTTCTGAAATTTTACTCATGATTTCTCCTGTGGCTTAGTTAGTGGAAAAATGTAGGGAGGTTGCAAAGCCAAGATGCTGCCTTGTGTCCCGGAGATGACTGCAGTGTTCCTCCTTCTCATTTCTGCTGTGGTAACTCTGTAACAGGGTGGGGGGAAAGTCCCTTTTCCTTCTGAATCCCATTTGTTTTCAACATCAGTCAGAAAGGAAAGGACAGCTTCATGGAATCTGAAGGCCAGCAAGTACTCGATGCAGATGAAGAGAATTTTTGCTTTCACAAGAAGCTCATAGAACATAGGGTTAATTTTTCTTTGACGTGGCTTCCTTGGGTTTTTTTATGTCCTTTAACAGAACTCCTTTGTTTTAGGTGGTTGATAATTGTTTCATTATGCAGCGGCTCACCATCCTAACCGACTGCAGAGAATGCTGAGGAGGTCCTTCTTTGTGCCCACAGCTCAGGCACCCTGGAGCTGTTTTGGGGTGGTGTATTCATCTCCCATCATTCTGATGGGGGTGGAGGGGTTTTTTGCTCCCCATTAAATTCAGAAGAGCTAGAAAGGAAATTGTGAAGGTGAACTCCTGATTTGGGTCCGTTGCCTGGTAATGGAGACCTCGATGCCACCTGGTGGCAGCAAGCTTTTAACAGGTTTCTTCTTGCTGGGTCTGGTAGATTAAAGACAGGTCCAAGCATTCAACTCTAGGTTCAAACACAGAGTTGCCTCTTGTTTTGTAATTATCTTTTTTTTTTTTTAATTCCTCAATTGCAAACAGCTCACAAAACATGAGGTTTTCTTAAAAACAATAATCTTGCAGTCTGTTCTTAACTCCTGGCATGGGATTAGAGAGGAAAGAGGCCAAAAATTTGCTGACCTAAGTGCAGTAGCAGCAGCAATCTTCATTTCAGTTGTGTAATAACGCAAATGTTCATACTTCAATGTGTTTTCTTCATCAGATTGTATCTCCAAACTCAGTTACTTCTATAAAAAAAGATTTGAAATGCAGCTTGTTTGGGGATAATTCACTGTTCGTAGCACTGTGAGCTGCTCGCCCCTGTTGGGTTTTTACATGCTCACTAATTATGGTGTGGCACTGAATCAGTTTTTACCTCATTAAATCAGTGGAAGCCCTCAGGGATGAGGGATTTCGTAGAATCATAAAATGGCTTGAGCTGGAAGGGACCATAAAGATCATCTAGTTCCAACCCCTCTGCCAGAGGCTGGGACACCTTCCACTAGACCAGGCCTCATCCAGCCTGATCTTAAACACTTGCAGGGATGAAGCATCCACAACTTCTCTCTGCAACCTGTTCCAGTGTTCCACCACCCTCATAGTAAAGATGTCCAGTTTAAATCTACCCTACTCTAGTTTAAAACTATTACCTCTTGTCCTGTCACCGGAGGCCTTTTTAAAAGTCTATGCCCAGGTTTCCTGTAGCCCCTTTCAGGTGCTAGAAGGCTGCTAAATTCTCCCCAGAGTTTTCTTCAAGCCAAATAGACCCAACTCCCTCTGCCTGTCCTCATAGGAGAGGTGCTCCAGCCCTTTTTGTCCTGATGTGATGAGCAGTTTGATGCACATCATTCTTAGGAAGAGCTGAATATCATGAAAAAAAATGGTGGTGGAACATGGGGAAATGGGGAGGTGCAAGGTATAAAAATGTGTTGTGAAATTCACAGATTGCATCACATTGGAAGGAACCCTCAAAGGTCATCTTGTCCAATGTTCCTGCAGTCAGCAAGGACACCTCCAACTACATCAGGTTGTCCAGAGGCACATCAAGTCTGAAGTTTCTGACCTTTAGTAATCACAGGGCAAGAAGTAGAGTGGATCTTGAAGTATCACTGAAGCAATTAAGCAAGAGAGCCTGGAGGTTTGTTTTCTGGTGGTGAAGGACAGAAATGGTGCTTCTGATGCAGGAACAAGAGTAAAACCAAAACCTGTGTTTTCAGAGAGCTTGTTGAACAAGTAGAGGGAACTTGTTAGTGGGCATGTCTCCAGTGCAAGGTCCATAGCATGTGCCAGAACTGTCTACAGAACAGGAGGAATCCCTAAGAAGTGTGCCCAGGTGACCCAGAAGGCCAAAGGCATCCTGGCTTGGATCAGCAATAGGGTGGCCAGGAGGACCAGGGCAACGATTGTCCTCCTCTATTACTCATCACTGGTGAGGCTGCACCTGAAATCCTGGGTTCAGTGTAGGGCCCCTCACTCCAAGAAAGACACTGAGGTGTTGGAGCAAGCCCAAAGAAGAACAGGGCTGGCAAAGATCGTGTGAGGGAACCGGGATTGTTTAGCCTGGAGAAAAGGAGACTGAGGGGAGAGTTTCATTCTCTACAACTCCCTGAAAGGAGTGTTGAGTGTTGGTCTGTTCCCCCTAGTATCAACAAGAATCACATCATTGCTGTGGCTTCCTCTGGCTCTGCTCCAACAGCTCCACGTCTCCCTCTCCGATCTAGCAAGCATTCTCAGCATAGGGATCAACTGCCCACTGCTCTCCAAACTCCCTGCTGCTAGGAGAAGTGTGCAAAGACTGCAGTTAGAATTTGCCTGTGTCATGCTAAGCTACTCACAAACCAGAGGACTGGGATTTTCTGACATGTTCAAAGCACGTTTGCCATCTTGTGGCTGCAAGAAGGCAGTGACCAGATGGTCTGTTTTAATGACTCCTTGATTTCCTTTTGTGAGAAATAAATTAAACATCTGATTAACAACGGTGTATTTAGGAACTATTTCCAGAAAGGGAGAACATTAAAAATATCCTTTAAAAGCCAAGGCAGAGTGACAGGTATAAGACAGCTTTGTTGGCTCCTCTTTAAAGGGATGTTATTCTTTGAGTTTTTTTTGCTTTACAGCAAGTTTCAGATATATTTTGACACAGCAGAAAAGAAATTATGAGACGTCAAACTGAAAAGGAACACTTGACTACAGGGGAATGAAAGTGAAGGACAAGAGTGAGACCACAAAACTTGTGAGGAGCAGGTGAGGGGACTGGAGTTGTTTAGTCTGGAGAAAAGGAGGCTGGGGGGGGGACCTTGTGGCTCTCTACAACTCCCTGAAGGGAGGCTGGAGCCAGGTGAGTGTTGGTCTGTTCTCCCAAGTAATGAAGAACAGGATGAGGATATGGTTTGGATGTGGACATTGGGAACAATTTCATCCCCAGAAGAGTTGTCAAGCCCTGAAATGGGCTTCCCTGGGCAGTGGTGGAGTTCCCATCCCTGGAGGTGTTCGAAAAACCTGTAGACATGGCACTTCAGGACATGGGTTAATAGCCACGGTGGCGTTGGATTGATGGTGTTGGACTGGAAGATCTCAAAGGCCTATTCCAACTGAAATAATTCTATGATTGAAAACGTTGGTTTTGCTAGTACCTTAAAAAGAAAATGCTGCTCATATTCTTCATTTGTATATTGCTGTTATTTCAGAACCTTCTTTTATTTCCCCCCCTCCCCCCCTTTTNTCAGCACTTTTTTTATTTCCCCCCCCCCCCCCCTTTTTTTCTTTTTTTTTTTTTTTCTTTCTCTTTCTTCATTTTCTCTTTTGGTACAAACCAAGACTTTAGTGGTTTGGAGTGTTGTTATTGTCTAACATTCAAAGTAGATGACATCACCAACTGGCTGCAAATGAGTCAGGAAAAAATGGTTAAAAATAGCACCATTTTCTGGTCCTTGTTTGTTCCAGAGGCATGTGGGCTCACTTAACTGACAAAACCCAAATTATAATACTGTTAACACAGCGGAAACCTAGAGCTACAGAAGAGCCAACAGGAATACCACTGACAGATTTGTTAATATTGGGAATAATGTGAATGATGGAAAGGATATTCCAGTCACTTAGAACCCAAAAGCATCACTCAGAGCCTCAGAAAGAAACCTGAATTTTGGCAGGTTAAAAAAGCAATTGGCCAGTAAAGTCTGGAAGGCTTTTCTTGGTTGTAGAGAGTGGGTGTTTGTCTTTTCTCCCAAGCCACAACCCGAAGGACAAGAGGAAATGACCTCAAGTTGCATGAGGGAAGTTTAGGTTGGATATTAGGAAAGAATTATTTATTGAAGAAGTGGTCAGGCATTGGAACAGGCTGCTCAGAGAGGTGGTGGAGTCACTATCCCTGAAGGTGTTAGAAAAACATATAGACATGGCAGTTTAGGACATGATGGTGTTGGGTTGATGTTTGGACTTGATCTTAAAGATCTTTTCCATGATTCAACGACTCTCTAAAGTCCAAGTTTAAACGGATTAGTGGCCAGTTCTCGGGCAGAGCTGCCAGGCAGATGAAAAGTATAGTTTGTGACATCATTCTGCAGCTTGTTCTACTAACCCCTCTCCATTTATAGGACATGGAGCCACATGTCTCCTCAGCACCCCGGCAGTTTCAGCTCTATGTGTTCTGACAAATTTAGACCTGGATTTAAAATGAAAGGTATGTTCTGGCTTGTGTTAGAAGCATCCTTTCCACTCTTCCTGCTCTAGTTTTGTTTCCTTCAGTCATGGTATCACAGAACTGCCTGGGTTGAAGACCTCTAAGATCATGGAGTCCAATCATTAGCCTAGGGAGGGACTTTTTAGGATTATCAGGTAGTGACAGGACTAGGGGGAATGGAGCAAAGCTGGAGGTGGGGAGGTTCAGACTGGATGTGAGGAGGAAGTTCTTCACCATGAGAGTGGTGAGACCCTGGAATGGGTTGCCCAGAGAGGTAGTTCAGACCACATCACTGGAGGTGTTTAAGGCCAGGCTAGATGAGGCTCTGGCCAGTCTGATCTAGGGTAGGGTGTCCCTGCCCATGGCAGGGAGGTTGGAACTAGATGATCCTTGTGGTCCCTTCCAACCCTGACTGATCAGTGTGGGAGCAACGGGGTTTTAGTGATGGTTCTCAACCTGCTGCCCTGAAGCATCCTGGGGCCAGAATAATGCATGGAGGATTCGCAGAGATGGGGCATATCTAATTCAAATTCTATCTGCCAAGAGGGAAAAATCAAGTGGTAATTCACGTGGTAGTAATGGCATGAGGGGTAGAGATAAGCTAGTAGATAAAGACGTGTCTGAGCGTAGACAAGTCCGAATACTGACTGAGGAAAGCATGCTCAAAGAACAGGATAAAAGGAAATCAGTGAATAAGTCAGCACCAATAGAGG